>OX578133.1:127571710-127934210 GCA_951213105.1 Amaurobius ferox | reverse complement strand
AATGATCAGGCATTCAAATTTTACTTTAACGCTAAGCATCATTTATTCACGTTTTTTTCAATTTTTGAAATTCTAAATGAAATTTATTTTTCAAATTTTAAAATAAAAGTATGTACTTCCCACCAAAACAAATAAAATCAGCCATCCTTCATTAAACTCGGTTAGCTAGTTCACGCTGTAGGTTCATCAACACTAAAAAAGTTAAAGCTGGGCCTAAAATCACAAAAAAGTGCACTTTTGAAGCTCTTTTTTTTTCGGATAATACCGCATCAATTTTGTTTATTTTGTTTATTTATTTTTTTTGGCAGTTTCGTGGTCATGTTACATTAAAAAATATCAAGCCTATAGCTATCTTAGAAGCTGTGATACAGACTCCTGAAAATCAAGTTTTATCACATCGAGTCTAATATACACATGCACGCTACAGAGTTGGAGATGACAACTTGACTGCCACGTTTCGATCAAATTATGAAATTTTGTAATAGCTTAAGAACCATTTTTATGCACTGCCGTTACTTGATTATATTGTTTCTCGTAATCAATAAATTTTTTGGTGAGGCAAACACACACACACACACATAACCACAGACAGATTCTCAATTTTATTTATATAAATTACTAGCAGTATAACCTCTCTTCGTGGGGAATCTACATAAATCAAATTGAAAATCTGTCCGTCTATCTGTCTGTGTGTTTGTCTCATCATCACTGGAGAACGGTTGAACCGAATTTCATGATATTCTGTGGGTAGCCTTGGAATAGTACCACTTAAAAATTTGTCGATGCTTCGAAATTCTAGGACCAGGGGTTGTCAGATATTAATAAAAACCGCACAGTTAAGCCTTCCGTAGGCAAGCATTATGCAGACGATATTTTTCCGCTAATTCATTTAAAGAAAATTATGTCACTTCGCTTAGCACCGGATTTAAATCCAATGTGTTTATGCGGCAGACGATTTTATTAAATCTTTTCCGGTTTAGATAATAAAGAAATGTATCCATAAAAGTAAAATTGAAAATCTGCCTGTCTGTCTGTATATATGTGTTTGACTCATCAACACGGGAAACGGCTGCACCGAATTTCATGAAATTATCTAGGTTGCCGTAAAAAAGCCCCACTTAGAATGTTCTCCATGTTTCGAGTTTCTAGGGCCAGGGGTGACAAGGTATTAATAATAAACCCACAATTAAAACTTCCATAGAGTTAACATCATGCAGACGATATTTCTTCCGCCAATTATATCAGAAAATTATATCATGCCACTTAACAACGGATTTAAATCCAATGTATTTATGCGGCAGACAGTTTTAATTAATTTTTTTCCGATTTAAATAGAAAAGAAATGTATATAAAATGGGTTTTTATAAAAATTGCATTTTTGACTGGATTATATTCATTATGGACTTCAGGTTTAAAGATTACGAGAATTATTGATATTTTAAATTCATTACGTCATCTTTTTTTATTTTGAAACTCATATATTGTAGTACGGGTACTATTCTACTAATATATAGTTATATCTTCTAATATTCGCGTATATAAGTAGTACTGGTCCCATACAATTTTATCGCTTTTATTTTGCATATATTGATTCAATTTCATATTTTTTGTAAATTTGTTTACAAATGGGAACATGATGTTTTATTCTTCAGATATGCCTGTCAGGATAAATTTGTATCTCGAGAACAGAGCTTAAAGATTACAGGAATTATTAAAATTTTTAATTTATTATCTGTTTTATTTTGCCAAAGAGTTTTGAAATTCATATATTGCAGTACGGATAATCTTCTACTAATATACGTGTATATCTTCTAACCTACGAGAATATAAGTAGTACGGGTATATTTTCCCCAGTGGCATTAAACCTGTAAACCGAGAGGTAGGTCAGGTCCATACTGCTGTCTCTCAGTACGGTTATATCTTCCAATACATATTTATCGCTTTCTTTTTTTGATATATCGATTCAATTTTATATCTATTGTAAATTTGTTTACAAACGGGATCAGGATTTTTATATTTCAGATCTACCTGCTAAGATAATTTTGTATAGCGAGAACAAAGATGGTTAAACTTCTTTTTAGGAGCATAAATCTAAATATTTTAATAGAATATTTTGAATAACAATCTCATTTAGAATACTATAGAAATTTGCATATGACTGAGAATTTTAAGTTTCTTTATAATGTATATTCCGTACGAAGAACATGTCTACTGCTAATATATAATATAAATGAACTTATAATTCACAATCCTGCCCAAATTCCTGCAGTATTCAAAATTACATTGTTATTCAAAACATTCTGTTAAAATATTTAAATTAATGTTCCTACAAAGAAATTTATGAATCTCTTTTCTCGCTATATAAAACTATCTTCAAAATTGTCTTCACAGGTTGATCTGAAGAATAAAATATTCTGGGCCCGTTTGTAAACAAATTTACAAAAAATATGAAATTGAATCTATGCCAAAATAAAAGCGCTAAAATTATATGAGAAGATATACCCGTACTACTTATATTCTCGAATATTAGAAGATATACTCATGTATTAGTAAAAAATTACCCGTCCCACAGTATATGAGTTTCAAAAAATTTTGCCAAAAAAAAACAACAGATGATGTAATAAACTGAAAATATCAATAATCCACTTAATCTTTAAACCTAAAGACCGTAATTGATATAATCCAGTCAAAAATGCAATCTTGATAAAATATATTTTATATACATTTCTTTATTATTTAAATCGGAAAAGATTTTAAAAAAATCGTCTGCCACACATTGAATTTAAACACATTGGACTTACATCCGTTGATAAGCGACATGATATCATTATCTTCAAATAAATTTACAGAAAAAATATCGTCTGCATAATGCTATGTCTATGAAACTGTACGTTTTTAACACTTTACAACATAGTTGAAAAGTATTTATGACTTTGTTCATTCTGTCTGTCTGTCTATCTGTCCGTCCGTTCGCACGATAATTGCAGTAAAAATGACTTTATCAAAATGAAATTTTAGTATATTGTTGAGACGATATGTGGGACATATGGGAATGTAAATGAATAATATCACCCAATTAGTTTTGGATTGGATTCGGGTTGAAAAAATGAAATACATTGAACCCTATGGGATCTAATTTTTCGAACATTTTTTAGCAAAGTTGAAATTCACAAATTGCTTCGAAAATTTTAGGAAATGTTCAAATTATCCTATATAATATATGAAAAAAATTTGAGTAAAATATGTTCAGTAGTTTTTTAAATAAAAATTAAAATATTAATGACACCCATATAATATGAAGAGGTCACGTAACGCTCTTCAAAATGAATTATATGGCATCCACCTTGTGCCAAAATCGTGATTTTTAAAGTCCATTTTAATTTATATTTAGAGTTGCATCCGTTCTAAAACCTCTTTATTTTTGCGTTTTTTCCGTGCATACATATTCTGTGCCAACGCAGTTACAATATTTTTTAGTTTAAATGATCATCAAACTTTGATTATGTCTACAATGAAGCCTAACTTTAATGGATGTAAAATGTAAACATGTGATTGTAAAATGAGTTGCATAAGACTTGCTGAATTTATTTTTCACGCAAAATTATTTAACACTAGAGTCTGGAATAAAAGTGTATGAATGAAATACTTACAGCTTTTGCATAGAGAGCCAGACGATTTATATTTCGATGACGTCATTTGAATAAAGTTTGAATGAAGTTTTAAGCATGGAGTTAGAACGCACTTATACCTCCATGGTTTTACTTTTTCAAGTAAAAGAAATTATTAAATTCTGTAATTAAAATAATATCACCGCTGATTGTATGGTATGTTTGAGATGTTTAAGTAAAATTACAGTTGGATAGTGTTTTATAATCAATGCTTTATGCATGATTGATCTTTCTTGCATTTATATTTAGTGTCGCATCCTTCTTAAAATCGCTTTATTTTTACATATTATCTGTGTAAAAATAAAGAATAAAATTTAGACTAAAAACTGTATTCTTTTATTTTTTAATTTCTAAATTCCAAATTCTGTGCTTACGCAATTACAATATTTTTTATTTTATATGATTACTAAACTTTGATTATTTCTACAACAAAACCTAATTTTAACGTATGCAAAATGTAAACAAAACAAGCGATTGTATGATGAGTTGTATAGGAATTCCTGAATTTTTAATGCAAAATTATTCAGCTCTGGAATATAAGTGATATGAATGGAATATTCATTAATTTTACTTAAATAGAGAAGCATGCGATTTTATAGCATTACCTTTTTTGTTGAAATTTTAAGTTTCCAATTATTGTACTATGATAATTTTTAAAATATCACCAATGAATGTATCGCATTTTAAAGATGTTTAAATAAAATTGCATTTCAGTTGGAGAGTTTTTCACAATCAATGCTTTATGCATGGTTAATCTTTCTTGTTAATATCTAGATAACGCTTGGTTCCAGAAACTCGAAACTGGGACTAAATTTTAAATGGGACTATTCCAAGACTAACCACAATATTTCATGAAATTCGGTTCTGCCGTTCTTCCATGATGATGATACAACCATACATACAGACAGACATATTTTCAATTTTATTTATATTGACTAGTTTCTAATGATTATAATAGTTTAATATATGAACTATATTGCCTAGCGGATTCAAGCTATATTTCTAAATGTCCAGCCGGATTTGCACAGAACAAAAGTTAATTGAGTGTTTCAAAATAGTCTACATGTTGTCACCCAGAAAAGCATCGAATACCAATGTACAATTCAATGATAAAATCAGTGTAGACCTTGTACATCCTTATTAAGCTGTGAAAGAAGCAAAGGCATTGCATTGTGTAGGGAAAGTCATGTTTTGCACACGTCAGATTTGTTTTTAAATGCGAGTGAATTTACTCAAGCTATAATTTGCCGACTGGCAAGAAATACACAATAGCTATTTTGAAGATATCTCGAAATCATTTAGAACCGCCATATCACTTTGTCTTTAATAAGTAAATAAAAATATTTATTTTAAAATGTTTGTTTAAATCGCTGCCATTCGACAAGAATGTTTAGACAGCTTTGTAAAACAGTATATCATCATGTTTCTGTCCAATTCCATGCATCAATATGATTTAACTATGTAAATAAGAAGAGTTATTTTAAGTGGGTACAGCTACATTCGTTATCATTCGGCAAACGATAATTAGGTCCTATAAAGTACCCATATTTTAATTTTTAATTTTCATATTTCATTATATATATATGTATGTATATATATATATATATATATATCCCTTTCCCTTGTAGTGATAAATTACCTTCTATTTTTATCCTTAATCTTGGTCTATAGTTACTTATTTGTAACAGATCTGCTATTGATGGGTTTTTTTGTACATACAGTAGTTTGTTCATAGTTTTCGATGAAAATCTTTCAATTTATATATATATATATATATATATATATATATATAATATATATATATATATTTATCTATATATATATATATATATATATATATATATATATATATATATATATATATATATATAAATATATATATATATATATATATATATATAAATATATATATATATATATATATATATATATATATATATATATATATATAAATATATATATATATATATATTTGAAATGTAATAATAAGAATTATGTAAAAATAAAAAAATACAATTCAAGTAATATTAACATCACCATAGAAGCAAATTCAAAGCCATAATGCCGATAAGAGAAAAGAACAGCACCATCCCAAATTCGATGATTAATTAGAATTAAATTCATCGTCAGGTCTGAGTATTTAATTCCAATTAACCCAAACAAATGCCTGTTTCAGATTAAGCAATAGTACATTACTATAAATACTTAAACTCAGACTACAGGCAACAAAAAATGAAAAAAGGATACATTAAGAAAATTGTATTACCATGCGGCATGAACCATTCTTCTACCACGTGTATACACGATCAACCTCAACAGCTTAATCTAGAAGCACCGGAATGAACAAGTCGAAATTCTACCAGGGAGGCAGTACGAACGTTCACGGAGTTACTCCCAAACCCGTCCAGTGAGTCTAAGCTGGAGACTGGACAAGCAATTCAGAATACAACTTCCCAAATATGCAAACATGAATATGAATATGAATCAAAGATGAAAATTCCTACTAAACAAGTAATTCATATGAAAAATGGATAATCGAGAATGCCACTATACACCATTATAAGGGCGCTCAAAACGTAGTTTCAATACTGACAAAAGTTACATTTTTTTGCGAAAATAAAATTCAAAACATTAATGTTAATGCATCTTATTTTCCTATTTTTTGATTTTTCTAATGTTTTTGACTTAGTTTATTATTTTTCATTTTTATTTATATAATTAATAATTATATATAATATATATATATATATATACATATATATATATATATATATATATATACATATATACACACATATACATATATATATATATATATATATATATATATATATATATATATATATATATATTTTTTTTTTTTTTTTATACTGTATGTTAGTCACTATAATTGGGAATGTTTTCTAGGATGTCATCGAGTGAAATTTGATACACTGAGTTGATAATTTTAATAACAAACTTGGGGGGATATGCATTATTAGTCGCTGTACTCAATAATTCCATAAAGTGCGCTAATTTATAATCTTCATCACAAATTTTATTGATTCTAAGAGCCTGGTTTATTATAATATTTCTAAATACAGATATATGCAAACAAGAGTCAAAATGTTGAATTTTTGATGTATTAAATTTAAAATCCTGTCTTTTATCATACAAGTTTATAACCATATTACAATTTTGTAAATTTAAATTTAAATCTAAAAAGTTTGCAACATTTGTGTCATTATTACTTGCATTTAATTGTAAATTTTTTGGATAAAAGTTTAATACTATAGGGATATTATTATTTGGGGATACACATAAAATGTCATCTAAATATCTAAACATGTGCATATTATGCAAGCTTGGATTAATGTTTTTTTCATAGAAGAATAAATACAGATTAGCTAACAATGATGAGGCACACCCCCCTTGTGGGATACCAACCTGTTGTTTAAAAAAAGTACCACCATGTTGAATATAATTCTCATAAAGAGTGAAGTTAAGTAATTTTTTAAATAGAAAATTTGAATATTTTAGGTTGATATTATATTTTTCAAAAATTCCTAATATAACTTTATACAGATCATCTATATTAATATTATTAAACAAATCTTTGAAATCAAAGGTATAAATACTACGAATATTTATAAGAGTTTTCAATTTCTTAACTAATTCAAAACTGTTTTTTACAATATGACAATTATTTGAGATTTCATCTGACAAGGATATTTCATGTAATATCTTTAATAATAATTTTCCAGCATTAATAATGTAAGAATTATGCCCACTGGTAATGGTTCGAAAAGCAACAGGGGATTTATGAAACTTGGGTACTAAAACAATATATGGAATGTTATTACAACTATTTTTTAGATGGATTTGCTTATATTTGGCTGATATTCTATTGTATAAGATTTTAAGGTTAGTTTTATGTAAATTATAGATTTGATTATTAAGTAAGTGTGACTGAAGGGTATTTTTATAATAATATTTACATATAATTGAGTAGTTTCCACATGCTTTATCGACATATGTAATGACAAAATCATTTTGTATTTCTTTAATATCATTTTTAATTGAATTAAGTTTATATGAATTATTAATTTTCTGATTGTATATATAATGATTTAAGTATTGCTCTATTAAGACTCTCCAGGGTTTAAAGGCTTCTACAGGGATTTGATATTTATAACTGATTTTATAGATAAATTTATTTAAGTCATGAAATAAACCTTTACAAATTAATTTATGTTTAAATTTAGTAGGTAGACGGTACTTAGTACCCAGTAACATCAGTGATCTTAGTGCATCATAATTAATAATATTTAGATTTCCCGTTATAACATGCCCATGGTGTTTATCTACGAAGTCTTTGTATTTTTCTAAATGACAGTGGCAATATGACTCTTTATCCAATTATATATATATATATATATATATATAAATATATATATATATATATATATATATATAAATATATATATATATATATATATATATATATATATATATATGTATATATATATATATATATATATATATATATATATATGTATATATATATATATATATATATAAATATATAAATAAATATATATATATATATATATGCATATATATATATATATATATATATATATATATATATATATATATATTTGAAATGTAATAATAAGAATTATGTAAAAATAAAAAAAATAAAAATACAATTCAAGTAAAATTAACATCACCATAGAAGCAAATTCACGGCCATAATGCCGATAAGAGAAAAGAACAGAACCTTCCCAAATTCGATGATTAATCAGAATTAAATTCATCTTCAGGTCTGGGTATTTAATTCTAATTAACCCAAACAAATGCCTGTTTCAGATTAAGCAATAGTACATTACTATAAATGCTTAAACTCAGACTACAGGCATCAAAAAATGAAAAAATGAAAAAAGGATACATTAAGAAAATTGTATTACCATGCGGCATGAACCCTTCTTCTTCTACCACGTGTATACACGATCAATGTCAACAGCTTAATCTAGAAGCACCGGAATGAACAAGTCGAAATTCTACCAGGGAGGCAGTACGAACGTTCACGGAAATACTCCCAAACCCGTCCAGTGAGTCTAAGCTGGAGACTGGACAAGCAATTCAGAATACAACTTCCCAAACATGCAGAACTAAATATGAATATGAATCAAAGATGAAAATTCCTACTAAACAAGTAATTCATAGGAAAACTGGATAATCGAGAATGCCACTATACACCATTATAAGGGCGCTCAAAACGTAGTTTCAATACTGACAATAGTTACATTTTTTTCCGAAAATAAAATTAATGATTAAAAATATACATTTAGAGACGAAAACTATGCATTGACTACCTTAATGACTAATAACCCATCTCTACACAGCTGTTACGATTAAGTGTTGACCTAAGTAGCATAGAATAATACAAATTAGATAAAATTAATGGGTAATTTATGGCTATAAAGGGGAAAAAGTGGGTGGAATAATTATTGATGAAATAAGAATATATAATCGAAAAAGACATGAGTATAAAATACACAAAAATTCATTAATAATATATAATTGTATATAAAAATGTATATAAATATATGAAAGAGCAAACAGGGCAAAATAAGTAAACAATAATAGTGATCTAAAGGGGGGTAATAGGAAATATAAAAAACTGTGCAAAATAGTACTGGCATAGCAAATCGAGGCAGTTCCAATTCCACACAAGCTGATCAAAAACAAGAGAGATCAATCATGCTTAAAGCATTGATTAAGAAACACTTTCCAACTTCAATGCAATTTTATTTAAACATGTCTAAAATGTAATACATTCCTCGGTAATATTTTAAAACTTCTCACAATAATACATTGATTTATTATAGTTGAAAACTTAAACATTCATCCAAAAAAATGAACTTCATTCAAATGACGGCATTGAAATATAAATTGCCTGGTTTAAACATCTATAAAATGTGATATATTACTCGGTAACAATTTTAGAATTATCATAATACCACGATAATTTATAATATTTAAAAACTTCATCGAAAACAACTGAAATTCATTCAAATGACGTCATAGAAAAAATAACACGCCTGGCTCTCTCTAAAAAAGCAGCATTTCATTCATAAATAATTTCCCATTCATGTCATTCATCACAATACTATAATAATTTATTTTATTTAAAAATTAAGACCATGGAGCTATAAGTAATTTAACTCTATGCTTAAAACTTCATCGCAAAAAATCGTCCTTCTCTCGGTAAAGTCAATGAATATTTCTTTCATATCAGCTATGCAGACTCCATGAGCTAAATTCTTTTGCATTAAAAAAATACAGCAATTCCTATACAACTCATCCTACATATTTTGCTGTTTACATTTCACATAAGTGAAAAATAGGCTTCGTTAGAGAAATAATCAAAGTTGGATGCTCATTTAAACACAAATATATTGTCATTGCGTTGTTACAGTATGTAGATGCATAGAATTTAAGCGAAAATAAAGACGTTTTACGACGAATACAACACTCAATGTGAATTAAAAAGAACTTTAAAAATGACAATTTTGAGACAAGCTGGATGCCGTATTATATTTTGAAGTTGGTCACGTGATCGTTTCATATCATGGTCACGTGATCGCTTCATGTAAGAGGTGTAATTATTATTTTAATTTTTATTTAAAAAACTACTGAATATATTTCGCTGAATTTTTTTTATATATTTTATGGAACAATTTGAATATTACCTAAAATTTTCGAAGCAATTTGTGAAATTTAAATCCGCTTAAAAAATGTTTGAGAAATTTGGTCCCATTGGGTTCAATGTATTTCATTTTTTCAACCCGGGTTCAATCCAAAACTAATTGGGTGATGTTATTTATTTATATTCCCATAGGTCCTAGAGACCGTCTGAACAACATACTAAAATTTCATTTTGATTAAGTCATTTTTACGGCAGTTATCGTTCTAACAGACAGACAGACAGACAGACAGAATGAACAAAGTCATAAATACTTTTCAACTTTGTTGTATAGTGTTAATAAAAACAGCGACAAACAAAGAGAAAAAGCAATAACGCACTAAACACTGTATAAAAACATAAAATCATTGAGAAAAATTAGTTGAAACTAATAAATGGTGACAAGACCATGCCAAAAGACAATATGAACACGGCATAAAAAATGTAGGTTAATTCAGAATATATATATATATATATATATATATATATATATATATAAAGTAAAAAATGAAAGTTTTTAATCGTAACTTATGCATAAACTACTGTATGTACAAAAAAAACCATCTCTAGCGCATCTGTTACAAATGAGTAACTATAGACCAAGACTAAGGATAAAGATAGAAGGTAACATATCACTACAAAGGAAAGGGGGGTGAAAAGAATATAAGGATACGAAATTCACAATTAAAAGTATATAAATATAAATAAAAATAAAAAAGAAAACACGGCAAAAATGAGAAAAGGCAATAATAATTATCTCAAGATAAAAGATTAAGACATAGAGAACAATCAATTAAAACTACACAAAAAATGGCAAATTCTGGCACAAAAAATTCGAAATTGCATTCTCATCAGGACAGCCATACAATTCGAATTAAAACCGATAGAATAGCCAGTTTCTGACAATGGCGATTGTATTTAACTATAGACACCATTGGAACTGTCTACTGGCTAGTGGAAGGAGAAAAATAAATCAATTGAATTACAAATCAAAAATTAAACCTCCTCGAACAGAAATATGAACTCACAAGTATTGTTACCACGTGTAAGTGGAAGAAGCGACTGAGCATTTCACCTCACTTCGTCAATGCGAGTGGGCACCGGAATGAATACATTTGAACGATACATAATATGTATGGAGACTTTCAAAAATAGTAATCAGTATAGGACTCAGGACAAGTGGAAAATAGTCATTCGAAAATAGTAAACAGTATTAGACTCAGGTCAAGTGGAAAGTTAGGTGATAAGAATGGGTGAATTCTCAAAATTGAGTTATCCAATCAAAGATAAATAATGCATGTGTAAAATTATTACGTGGTATATTTGAAATTATTAATAATATTATTTACAAATACTTCCGGATATTGGTAATTTTGACAAGTGCGTTTAAGATTATTGATGTGGAGAAAGTGAAACCGAGGATCAGAAAGTCGATGTATTCGAAATAACTGGTTTAAAATGATGTTTCTAAACAATTGAATAGAATTACAAGATTGATATGATAGCAGCTTTATGATAGCGAAGTTGTAAGAATCTTTTTTATCATATAGATTGGTGATTACAAGATTATTGAGGGTATCTATATTTAGGTCTAAAAAGTTTACAGTTTGACTAACGCTAGGCTCATTAGGAATTAATTCTAGGTTAGATGGGTAAAAATCAATATTAATTGGATAGGAATCATCAATGATAATACAAATTAAGTCTTCAACATATCTATATATAATATATGAATTAGAGTTAAAATGAGATTCATAATAATAAAGATATAAGTTAGCGAGTATACTGCTTCTACAGCCACCTTGTGGCACACCAGATGTTTGTAAATAAATGTTATCACCTTGGATAATATAATTGTTGTATAACACAAAGTGCAAGAGCATAGAAAAGTTTTTGACATTAAATGCAACATTATTGGAAGATAGATGGTCATGATAAAGAGTGATAATAACTTTGTATAAATCTTCAATGACAATATTATTAAATAGGTCTTTAAAATTATATATATATATATATATATATATATATATATATATATATATATATATATATATATATATATATATATATATTTACTGTTTAGGTGTTTTATCGATGATTGCTTGCATTAATTATTAATTTATTTTGTATTTTTAATTTCTGTTGTCGGACTATAAAACAAGCGATGTGTGCTATAAATCTGTTTTAGCTACTCAACTTTTTTTTAGAAAGTCCACAATTTTAAAAGTAGCAAAGGTTTCCAGAATAAAATACCTTGAAATTTGACTCACACTATGAAAATAATTGGAGTGTGGCGCAATTCCACTTTCTCATAACATAATCCATTTTTAAGTACGTTTCCCCCCCGCCCCCCCCCCCTCGAATTGTACAAGTAAAGTTTTGAAAAAATCGGTGTCCAAATGATTACAATTATAGCGTGTTACTCTTCACTTTAAAGGGCTTGATAATATATTTCTGTAAGGGGTGTATCAGGCAGAAGAATTTTTAATGAATAACATTCTAGCATAAATTAGTAAAGGTTTATTAAATTACATCGTAATAAACCAAAAATATATCGTAACATCGAATGGGGGCATTAAGCGTCGAACATAAATAACATCACGTGACTCACTGACGGCTACTAGAGCAAGGTTACAAGAATAAAATGAATATGAAAGAAAATAGTTCGCGGTTGACGCTTACATTTCGATTGATACCATATTTGACAATGTACCCCCGCCCCCGATAGAATCTAATGACGTCTCGAACACAAAAATTATATCGCGACTATTTTTGACACCAATGATTGAAGCTATTGAGTCTTAGTGATCATTAAACCATAAATAATCCCTTTTATACATGATTATTTCAAATTTTGTCTTATACTGCCATGCTAAAATATTATAAAGTTTGAATAAATTTCGTTCGAATTAAAAAAAATTCTATCTCGTTCTAGATTTCTTGATAACAAAGCGGAATATAAAGTTTCGTGAAAACCCGATAATATTTGTTGCAGCTATCATGTACACAAGAAATCGACCACAGACATCAGATAGACAGACAGACAGACGGCCATTACCCCAAAAATAGTCAAAAAGTGTTCAAGAATTCTTAAAACATATACTGGCATCAAAATCGAAGATTTTTGTGAAAACAGTTTTTCAATACTACGTATGATAAAGTAAATTTAAATAAGATATCTTTATTGCATTAGAAAGTTTATTTATTTTTACCTATTTATATATTTATTTTTTACGAATCGCATCTTTCCATACTAAGCTGTCGTTTCACAAGGGAAACCACAAATATTATACCCACCGTGATATTTTCGCGAAAAGTGCACGAACCACCCGATCCTTCTATGGATCCATCCTCTTTCGGATCCATAAATGCCGGATTTGAATCCCGGTGTGGTAGACTCTGAGTAAGCAGGCATACGCATATGTGTTGTGGTTCTGAATTCACTTTCACTGCTGTTATCAAAGTAACTTTTGTTGCATGAAACATACGGTTGGGAGCTAATATAATCACAGATACAAGTCATGAACAGAAGGATAAATCCTGTAATAAAAATGCCTTTCTTTATCCAGCAGGGCAGCTAGGATTATTTATTCTACACTGTAGCTGGGTGTAAAGAATCCTATTAGCCGTCTATTATTTCTTAATTAAATTAGCCTTCCTATTATTTCTTAATTAAATTAGCCTTCCTATTATTTCTTAATTGCAAAATTATCGCAAAATTCTCTCATTCCTGAATAATAATAACAAATATGTTCTAATTTGGTTGTTTTACTTTTTACAGTCAATACCAACATGTTTACATGTGGAGATTAGTTTTGTACAAATAATATATACCGCTACCAAGCTTATGATACTTTTTTGTAGAATGAATTTCCAGGATGTTTTATTCTTCGGATCTGCCCAGTAATATAATTTTTTAAAACAAGAAAAGAGATTGTTAAACTTCTTTTAGGAGCATTAAATTAAATATTTTAACAGATAATTTTGATTAACAATGTCATTTAGTATATCATAGGAATTTGTACATGATTGTGAATTTTAAGTTTCTTTATATTATATACTAGCAGCATACCCGTTCTTCGTACGGAGTATATAATATAAAGAAACTTATAATTCGCAATCATGTGCAAATTCTGTTAAAATATTAAATTTATTGCTCATAAAGAGAAGTTTAAGAATATCTGTTCTCACTATGCAAAATTATCTTCACGAGCAGATTTGAAGAATAAAACATCCTTATTATTATTTTTTCCAATTAATTAATAAATAAATGGATGCAAAAATATATTTTATAAATGAACGGATTGTTCTTTTAATTATATAAATTGCGGACTGCGTACATCGCTTTAATTTATTTTAGCAAAGAGGTTTCAAGCTCATATATTGTGTTTAGCTAATAAACTCATATATTGTGTTTACCCAATGAATTCATTTAGCCGATTGTTGAAGCAGAAAAAGAGTAGAACGGGTGTATGTATAGTCTAATACAATTTTAGTGTTTTTATTTAGTACTAGCAGCATACCCGTTCTTCGCACGGAATATATAATATAAAGAAACTTACTTATAATTCGCAATCATGTGCAAATTATGTTAAAACATTAAATTTATTGCTCCTAAAGAGAAGTTTAAGAATATCTGTTCTCACTATGCAAAATTATCTTCACGGGCTGATCTGAAGAATAAAACATTCTGGCCCCTTTTGTAAGCACATTTACAAAAAAAAAGGAATTGAACCAATATATGCAACCCCGTACTACTTATATTGTCGCAGATTAGAAAATATGCCAGTGTGTTAGTAAAAGATTACCCGTATTACAATATGAGTCTCAAAAATATATGCCAAAATAAAAGAGATGACGTAATAAATTGAAAGTATCAAAAATCCCCGCAATCTTAATACCAGAAGGTCGTTATTGATTCCAATATATGCCAATATATATCAAAATATATGCCAATATACCTGTACTACTTATATTCTCGTAGATTAGAAGATATACCTGTGCATTTGTAGAAGATTACTCGTACAACGTACTATATATGAATTTCAAAAATTTTCGTCTTAATTAAACAATGGCATAATAATTTGAAAATATCAATAATCCCTGAATCAACAGTCCCCGAAAATATCAATAATAATGATGTTTAAATTGAAGACCGTAATTGATATTATCCAGTCAAAAATGCAATGTCAATGAAATTTATGTTATACACTTATTTTTATTATTCACATCGGAAAAGATTTAATAAAAATCGTATGCCGCATAACACATTGGATCCGTTGCTAAGCGACATGATATCATTTGCTTCAAATAAATTGATGGAAATCATATCGTCTGAATAATGCGATCTCCGTGGAAGGTTTGGCGACATTTTCGTCCATTTAGCGATAACTTAAAAAATCGCCAAATTTATTGCCAAGTGGGACTGTAGAACTGATAGTCCCATTTTGCGACAAATTGACGAAACATCATTTCAATACTATCCCCTAACAAAACACATTTAATTTCATTTATTAAGCCCGATTTTATCAATTACCTGATATTTTATGGATTTACAAATATTTTTATCAATTTGGTGATATTAAAAAAATTCGTTAAATATGTTACTAAGAAGTATGGATGGACTGATCGACAAATGCAACAGAAACATCATTTCAGTACTCTATTCTGAAAAAACAAATTTAATTTCATTAATTTGGGTCATTTTTATCAATGTGGAGACATTTCCGCTAATTTGGTAAAGTTTAAGAAAGTTACGAAGTTATTTAGAGATATTCCGCTAAATTCGTAGCTCTGAATTTCCAGATCTGAAGAATAAAATATCCTGATCCCGTTTGTATATCTATATAAATAAAATTGAAAATCTGTCTGTCTGTCTGTTTGTCCCATCATCACGGCAGAACGGCTGAACCGAATTTGATGAAATTTTGTGGGTAGCCTAGAAATAAATAGATCTACTTAAAATTTATTCTGTGTTTTGAGTTTCTACGACAGTGGTTCTTGAGATATTAGTAAAAAACGAAATTTTCGTTTGTCTCATCATCACGGGAAAACGGCTGAACCGAATTTAATGAAATTTTGTGGATAGCCTTGCAATAGCCCCCCATAAATTTAGTCTAAGTTTCGAGTTTCTAAGGCTAGGGGTTGTCGTTAATATCTATTAATGAAAAACGAAACTTTTTCCTAAGAGTTCTACTCTTCAACTCCGTGGTTTATCCAAACGGAAAGGATAAAAATCGTTTGTTTAAAACGTCAAAATGAAATAAAACTTTATTTCCGAGTTTGGTGTAGGATTTTTGCATTAATTAGTCACTATCGGAAAACATGAATTGTTTAAAACATGTATTTAAATGGAAAAATCCACCTCCATGGGTTATCTTTCACAAGTTTTTACTCAACGATGAAAAGTATAAAGAAATCAAAATGGCTATTTCATTTCGCATTTTATGAGGAAGATTCTATCTTATATCATGTTGCTCGGCAACGGAATGAAATTAAATGTGTTGTTAATATTTATTATTTTTTTTTCTATTTGAATAATAAATAAGTGGATGTAAAAATATATTTTTAAATGAACGGTTTGATTGTTCTTTTAATTATATAAATTGCGGACTGCGTACATCACTTTCATTTATTTTAGCAAAGAAGTTTCAAGCTCATATATTGTGTTTAGCTAATAAACTCATATATTGTGTTTACCCAATAAATTCATTTAGGAGAGAGAGAGAGAGAGACGATTGTAGAAACAGAAAAAGAGTAGAACGGGTGTATCTTATACAATTTTAGTGTTTTCGTTTAGTATATACAAACGGGATCTGGATATTTTATTCCTCAGATCTGCAAATTCAGAGATACGAATTTGGCGGAATATCGCTAACTTGGTAACTTTTCTTAAACTTTACCAAATTAGCGGAAATGTCTCCAAATTGATAAAAATGACGCAAATCAATGAAATTAAATTTGTTTTTTTAGAATAGAGTACTGAAATGATGTTTTGGTAGCATTTGTCGGTCAGTCCATCCATCCTACTTAGTAACACATTTAACGATTTTTCTTAATATCACCAAATTGATAAAAATATTTGTAAATCCATAAAAATATCATGGAATTGATAAAATTGCGCTTAATAAATGAAATTAATTGCGTTTTGTTAGGGGATAATGTGATGATGTTTCGTCAATTTATCGCAAAATAGGACTATCAGTTCTACAGTCCCATTTGGCGATAAATTTGGCGATTTTTTATGTTATCGCTAAATTGACGAAAATGTCGCCAAACCTTCCATGGAGATAGCATTATTCAGACAATATGATTTCAATCCATTTATTTGAAGCAAATGATATCATGTCGCTTAGCAACGGATCCAATGTGTTATGTGCCATACGATTTTTATTAAATCTTTTCCGATTTGTATAATAAAGATATGTATATAAAATAAATGTCATTGGCATTGCATTTTTGACTGGATAATATCAATTACTGTCTTCAGGTTTATACATTATTATCATTGATATTTTCGGGGACTGTTGATTCAGGGATTATTGATATTTTCAAGTTATTATGCCATTGTTTATTTATGACGAAAATTGTTGAAACTCATATATAGTACGTTGTACGAGTAATCTTCTACCAATGCACGGATATATCTTCTAATCTACGAGAATATAAGTAGTACAGGTATATTGACATATATTTTGATATATATTGGTATATATTGGAAACAATTACAACCTTCTGGTATAAAGATTGCGGGGATTATTGATATTTTCAATTTATTACGTCATCTCTTTTATTTTGGCATATATTTTTGAGACTCATATTGTAATATGGGTAATCTTCTACTAACACACTGGCATATTTTCTAATCTGCGACAATATAAGTAGTACGGGGTTGCATATATTGATTCAATTCCTTTTTCTTTTTGTAAATTTGCTTACAAAAGGGGCCAGGATGTTTTATTCTTCAGATCTGCCCGTGAAGATAATTTTTCATAGTGAGAACAGATATTCTTAAACTTCTCTTTAGGAGCAATAAATTTAATATTTTAACAGAATTTGCACATGATTGCGAATTATAAGTAAGTTTCTTTATATTATATATTCCGTACGAAGAACGGGTATGCTGCTAGTACTAAATAAAAACACTAAAATTGTATTAGAATATACATACACCCGTTCTACTCTTTTTCTGCTTCAACAATCGGCTCTAAATGAATTTATTGGGTAAACACAATATATGAGTTTATTAGCTAAACACAATATATGAGCTTGAAACCTCTTTGCTAAAATAAATTAAACCGATGTACGCAGTCCGCAATTTATATAATTAAAAGAACAATCAAACCGTTCATTTATAAAATATATTTTTACATCCATTTATTTATTATTCAAAGAGAAAAAATAATAATAAATATTAACAACACATCTAATTTCATTCCGTTGCCTACCAACATGATATAAGATAGAATCTTCCTCATAAAATGCGAAATTAAATAGCCATTTTGATTTCTTTATACTTTTCATCATTGAGTAAAAGCTTGTGAAAGATGAACCATGGAGGTAGATTTTTCCATTTAAATTCATGTTTCAAACAATTCCTGTTCTCCTATAGTGACTAATTAATGCAAAAATCCTGCACCAAACTCGGAAATAAAGTTTTATTTCATTTTGACGTTTTAAACAAACGATTTTCATCCTTTCCGTTTGGATAAACCACGGAGTTGGAGAGTAGAACTCCTAGGAAAAAGTTCTGTTTTTCATTAATATCTCGACAACCCCTGGTCTTAGAAACTCGAAACTTGGATTAAATTTATGGGGGGCTATTTCAAGGTCCTCCACAAAATTTCATTAAATTCCGTTCAGCCGTTTTTCCTTGATGATGAGACAAACTAAAATTTCGTTTTTTACTAATATCTAGAGAACCACTGTTCGTAGAAACTCAAAACACAGACTAAATTTTAAGTGGGGCTATTTCAAGGCTACCCACTAAATTTCATCAAATTCGGTTCTGCCGTTCTCCCGTGATGACGGGACAAACAGACAGACAGACAGACAGACAGATTTTCAATTTTATTTATATAGCTACCATACGAAGAACGGGTATGCTGCTAGTCTATATAAATAAAATTGAAAATCTGTCTGTCTGTATGCATGTTTGTCTCATCATCACGGGAGAACGGCTGAACCGAATTTAATGAAATTTTGTGGATAGGTTTGGAGTAGCCCCACTTAAAATTTAGTCCATGTTTCGAGTTTCTATGACCAGGGGTTGTCTATATGTTAATTAAAAAAGCAGTTAAACCTTCCATACACTTAGCATTATGCAGACGATATTTTTCACGCAAATTTATTTGAAGAAAATGATATCAGGTCGCTTAGCAACGGTTTAAATCCAATGTGTTCATGCGGCAGACGAATTTTATTAAATACTAGCAACATACCCGTTCTTCGTACGGAGTATATAATATAAAGAAACTTATAATTCGCAATCATGTGAAAATTCTGTTAAAATATTAAATTTATTGCTCCTAAAGAGAAGTTTAAGAATATCTGTTCTCACTATGAAACATTATCTTCACGGGCAAATCTGTAGAATAAAACATCCTGGTCCCTTTTGTAAGCAAATTCACAAAAAAAAATAGGAATTGAATCAATATATGCAAAATGAAAACATTAAAATTGTATAGGATACGTACTACTTATATACTCGAATATTAGAAGATATAACCTGTATTAGTACGTTAGAAGATTACCCGTATTACAATATGAGTCTCAAAAATATTTGCCAAAATAAAAGAGATGACTTAATAAATTGAAAATATTAATAATCCTCGTACTCTTTATACCAGAAGGTCGTAATTGATTCCAATATATGCCAATATATATCAAAACATATGTCAATATACCTGTACTACTTATATTCTCGTAGATTAGAACATATACCAGTGAATTTGTTGAAGATTACTCGTACAACGTACAATATATGAGTTTAAACAATTTGTGTCATAATAAAACAGTGGCATAATAACTTGAATATATCAATAATCCCTGAATCAATAATCCCCGAAAATATCAATAATAATAACGGTTAAATCTGAAGACTGTAATTGACATTATCCAGTCAAAAATGCTCTAAGAAAAATCAAATCGTTCTTTTCTAAAATATATTTTTATATCCATTTATTATTCAAATCGAGAAAATAATAATTAAAGTTAACAGACTTTAATTCAATTGCGTTTCTGAGCAACATAATATAAGATAGAATCTTCCTCATAAACTGCGAAATTAAATAACCATTTTGATTTCTTTATACTTTTCATTGTTCAGTAAAAGCTTATGAAAACTAAACCATGGAGAGAGATTTTCCATTTAAATCATGTTTCAAACAATTCATGTTTTCAGAAAGTGGATAATTAGCGCAAAAAAGCTCCCATCAAACTCAGAGATAACGTTTTAATTCACTTTCAAACGATTTTCAAGCTTTTAGAGTGGATAAACCACGGAGTTAGAGAGTAGAACTCCTAGGGAAAAGTTTCGTTTTTCATTAATATCTCGACAACCACTGGTCGCAGATACTCAAAACTTAGCCTTGAAATAGCTCTCCATAAATTTAGTCTATCTACAAAATTTCATCAAATTCGGTTCAGCCGTTTTCCCGTGATGATCAGACAAACGAAAATTTTGTTTTTTACTAATATCTCGAGAACCACTGATCGTAGAAACTCCAAACATGGACTAAATTTTAAGTGGGATCATTTTTAGGCTACGCACAAAATTTCATCAAATTCGGTTCTGCCATTCTCTCGTGATGACGGGACAGACAGACAGACAGACAGACAGATAGACAGATTTTCAATTTTATTTATATAGATTTTTTAATTAAAATAATAAATAATTGTATATGAATAAATTTTTTAGAAATTGCATTTCTGACTTAATTATATCAATTATGGCCTTCAGGTTTAAGGATCACTTTGGGATTACTGATATTTTCAATTTATTATGTCATCTGTTTTATTTTGGCAGAAACGGGTGAAACTCATATATTATAGTACGGGCAATCTACTATTAGTACACAGGTATATCTTCTAATATATAAGTAGCACAGTAATTCCTTTCCATTCAATTTTAGCGTTTTCATTTTGAGATATATTGGAATCAATTACGGCCCTCAAATTTAAAGATAATTGATATTTTCACTTTATCACGTCATCTGTTGTATTTTGACAAGGATTTTTTAAATTTATATATTTTAGTACAGGTGATTTTCTAATAATACACGGCTATATCTTCTAATATTCGGGGATATAAGTAATACGGGTATATCTTCTGATACAATTTTAGATCTTTTATTTTGGCACATATTGATTCAATTTCATATTCTTTTTGCAAATTTGTTTACCAAGGGACCAGGCTGTTTTATTTTTGCCTGTGAAGATAATTTTTGTATAGTGTGAACAGGAATTCTTAAACCTCTTTTTATCAACATTAATATAAATATTTTAATAGAATGTTTTGAATAACAATGTCATTTAGAATAGTATAGGAATTTGCTCATGATGGGTATTTTAGGCTTCTTTATAATATATATCCCGTACGAAGAACGGCTATGTAGTACGGGTAATCTTTTACTAAATACGCAGGTATATTTTCTATCTACAAGAATGTAAGTAGTAGGGGTATATCTTCCCATACAATTTTAGCACTTTCATTTTTGCTTTGGCATCAATTACGGCCTTTGGGTTTAAAGATTATGGGGATTATTGATACATTTAATTTATTGCGTTATCTGTTATTTTTTGGCAAATATAGTTGAATTTCATATATTGTAGACAGGGGTAATCTTCTACTGATACACATGTATATATATCTTCTAATATTCGAGAATGTAAGCAGTACGGGAACTTCCCATAGAACTTTAGCGCTTTTATTCTGACATATATTGATTTACTTTCAGATTTTTTATAAATTTGTTTACAGGCGGAAATAGGATATTTTATTCGTCAGATCTTCCTGGGAAGATAATTTTGTATAATAAGAACATATCTTCTTAAATTTCTGTTTAGGAGCATTAATTTAAATATTTTAATAGTATTCTTTGAATAACAATGCCATTTAGAATATTATAGGAATTGGCATATGATTGTGAATTTTAAGTTTTTTTATATTATATATTTCGTACGAAGAACGAATATGCTATTAGTCTATATAAATAAAATTAAAAATCTGTCTGTCTGTATGTTTATATTATTATCACGGGAGAATTGCTAAATTTTGTGATTAGCCTTGGAATGCCCCTCTTAAAATTTAGACCATCTTTCTAGTTTCTAGGTCCAGGGGTTGTTCAGATATTAATTAAAAACCCACAGTTAAATTTTTCATAGGTATAGCATTATGCAGACGATATTTTGTTAGAAAATTTATTTGAAAATTAATGCCGTAATGGATTTTATCCATTACGGCTTTCAAGTTTAAAGATTACTGGAATTATTGATAATTTCAATTTATTGAGCCATCTGTTTTATTTTGCATAAACGATTGAAATTCATATATTGTAGTACGGGTAATTATTTATTAGTACACGGGTATATATTTTAATCTACGAGAATATAAGTAATATATATCATCTCATACAATTTTAGCG
This sequence comes from Amaurobius ferox, assembly GCA_951213105.1. Lineage (NCBI taxonomy): Eukaryota > Metazoa > Arthropoda > Arachnida > Araneae > Amaurobiidae > Amaurobius > Amaurobius ferox. The sequence goes on along the minus strand of OX578133.1, from coordinate 127,911,168 downwards.
CTTTCATTTTAGCATATATTTTTCAATTTCATATTTTTTATACATTTGCTTACAAATGGGACCAGAATGTTTTATTCTTCAGATCTGCCTGTGAAGCTAATTTTGTATGGCGAGAACTGAGATTCTTAAACTTCTATTTTGAAGCATTACTTTAAATATTTTAACAATATGGTTTGAGTAACAATGTCATTCAAAATAGGGGTTTGCACAGGATGGAGAAATTTTAAGTTTATTTATATTATATACTAGCAGTAGACCCGTTCTTCGTTCCATACTATTTTTTTTGAGAATTAATTAAATATTTAAATTTTCCCAAAATATTCCCAATAATTTAAATATTAAATTACATATTTAAATTTTCCATACTATTATTTTGGGGGAAAATATTTCATTGAAACATATATTTCTCGGGATATACTATAGATAGAGCTCAAATGCTGATTGATTTGGATTCAGGGATAATAGGTGGTAATGGACAATAGGTAGGTTTACTATGGATTTTCACAACCGGTTATTTTTCTATTTTTAGTTTAAAAATGTATATTTTATTTGAAACATCTATTTCTCAAGATTGTCTATAGATAGATTAGGTGATAACTTATATGAATTCAGTATCAAATTCTAGAAAAAGTACGGTGGTTCATTAAAAATTTTCACTCCCTTTTCTTTCCCCTTCAAAAATTTTCCTGTTCCAAAATTTTCTTAAAACATCTATTTCTAAAGACTGATAGATAAAGCTTAGATAATGACTGATATATATCCAGCATCAAATTTCAGAAGGAATAAAGGAACTAACTCACTAAGGGCTTTAAACTTTTGAATCTAGAAATTTCAATTGCGATTCAAATATTTACATTTTCCGTGAAACATATACAATCTGCTGTAGATATAGCTTAAATGGGGAGTTCATAAAGGATATGCCCTTCCGGTTCCAAAAAATTTTTTTTGAAACATCTATTTCAGAAGATTGGCTACAGATAGAGCTTAGATGATGGCTGATATATGAATTCAGTATCCCGTTTCGGAAGAGGTAGAGGAATTCACTAAAAGTTTCCTTTTCCTCTTTTTCACTTCCGGTTCAAGAAATGTCCTCGAAACATCTATTTCTCAGTATTGGCTATAAATCAGTTTTTTCAAACTCTTTTGGTCACTGAAATCTTCTGAAATTTAACTTGATGGCGGAATCCCAAAATGAGAAATTGTGGCCCAAAAATTTGCATTCAAATTTTACGCGTTTTTTAATTTTTAAGAAAATTTACACGAAAGTATCACGTTGTTGTACCCCTAGAATATTAAAGTTGATCCCCAAGTGCTCCACGGAATACACTTTGAAAAATGCAGACTTAGCGGATGGCTGTTATGGATTCAGATTCGAATTCCAGACCGGTAGGAGTTTTACTAAGGAGTTCCATTTCCGGTTCTATAAATATCAATTCAGTTTTTTCAAAAATTCTGTACGAAATAAGTTTGCAACAGAAAATAGAAATGCTCAATAGTTCCGTCAAAAAAGGAAGTGCAAATAACATTTGCCATCATATGAAGCTCCTTCATAAATATTTTGTAATATATTTAACTAAGCAAAGAGATACTTTATTCTTTTAAGCAGCGTTTACCGTTTATTAATACGTTATAGTATTTTTCCCCCAAAAAATGACTACGGATCATGTAGACATTTTATGTTCGCTATTACAAAGTATTGCATTAGTCTCAAACCCAGGTGTCAATATACAGGGTGGCCATAAAATAACGTGAGGTGTTCAGAGCCGTCTAGTGAGTAACGTATTAGACGAAACGTAACAAAATTCGGTGGACGCACAAAGTGGAACATGCGGTTTCGATCTCTAAAAAGAAAAAAAAGAAAATTAGTTCCAAGAGTCGCCTCCAGGGGAAATTTTGGCGCTGAAAAAGTGTAGTAGTGTGAATAATGAATGAGTAAATGCCAAATGAGACAATTCACATCAATTTTGTTAACAATGCATGGCAACTTTTACTGTTAATTACAAATGAGATTCAACATGACCACCATTCTGATGTTCCAAGAACTAACTACATGCGTTGCATGACATTTGCCACCGGTAGTTTCAAATCGTTGAATCCTGTTTTTTAAGTTTGTTAAGCTCATCGGTCCTCGTCGTAACTTCTTCAACCGCCGAAATTCACAAAGAGCAGCATTGGCATTCTCGTTCCGCTGATAATACAACTTGACTAACAAAGCACGGTGATGTAAGGCAAGAGCCATCGAAAGGTACTAGATAGATCGCCTCCGAATGATGAGAATTCTCCTAGCCTTTCCTTTTATCCACATGATCACTATACGGAACGCGATTATGCAAATTAGGGCATTTTGCTCGGTAAACAGCGGCAAAATTTCTCCCTGGATGCGACTTTTGGAATTATTATTTTTTTTTTTTTAGGAATCGAAACCGCATGTTCCACTGTGTACACCCACAGAATTTTGTTACGTTTCTGCGAATACATTACTCGCAAGAGGCCTCTGAACACCTTACGTTATTTTATGGCGATCTTGTATTTAAAAATATAGAGACTCTTGACTGGTTTTCCGTATCATTAGTTATAAAAATTACAAAATTAATTATTTGCTTTCCATTAACACGTTTTTCTTCGGAACCGAAATACTTTGAAACGAAAAATCCAATACAATAAAATCTGTGACATCGTCGTACCACTACTGCTCAGCTCTTAATCTCTCTTATTAACCTATATTTATAGACACACACGTATGCATGAAAGAAAGGACGATAAAGGAGGCCGTATTCCATATGTAGAGTATGCATTATTAATGGAATTACAGTAGGCCTAAACAATAAATACACTAACATGGATTTGAATTCAGTTTTTGATTAGAAATTCCAGTGCATCTAATAATATGCCCAGAAATTTTACACTGGGAAGGCATCATATTTTACTACACATTATAAAAGGTATAGCAACAGATGTAATTGAATTTCAAAACCAACACCTTTCCACTGAAAGGATGGTGTTTATGCCAGAAAGGATGGTGATGGGGGGCCAAGAAAAGAAAAGCCCTCGCCATGGCATCCAAAGGCTGCAGATGCTTTTTCTTTTTCAGGGTAATTAGATTGTGTTAAATGCCACCATGAACAGCAATAGGGCATTTTTGTTCAGTTTTTCGTTATTCCTCCTTCGAAATGGAATTTCATTCTTTTTAAATTCAATACACACAAATAATGGATCAAAATTAAATTTTAACTGTTTCTTTTTTTTTTTTTCATACGTGCATTTAAAAGTTGTATTTCACAACATTTAAGCATTATATGCGAGGATAACACAGGAGCAAAGACGCCCCATCCCTAACACACACACACAAATAAGGAGTCGTGCTTCTTAATTTTTGTCACCAATTTTAAAATATTTCTATTTGCCTTTTAATCATCTAAATATTCAGAATGCAAGTGGTAAGTGGGAGCTTCATCATGGTGTCAATCGCTATATACACTCTTTCGCCAAAAAAATAAAATAAAAATAAAATAAAAAAATAAAAAACGAAGTATCCCTAAAAAATAATCCGATCATCTCGAAATTTCGCATACAAATTCCTTTATGTCAAGTATGCAAATGATTAAATTTGCAAGGCCAATGAGTGTTGACTTCGGCCTAGCGCGCTTTTCTACTGCGCAGCTAGCATTCTATAAAACGGGTTAAAATTGTGGACGGTTTATCTTTGCTCGTTATTGGCGTTGCAGTTCCGCGGAGACACAATCAATAATGCCGTTGCCGAAGACCTTAAAAGCAATTAGACGAGTTCGAACGTATTCGTATAGTCAGGATGCGTGAAGCTGGCTGGTCATACCGAGCAATAGACTGCCACATGCATCGAACGGACACTGTTGTGCAAAGGTGTTGGTAGCAATGGTTGCTGCAAGGGACTCATCGGCGGAATGAAGGTTCTGCAAGGCCAAGGTGTACGAATGCGAGGCAAGGTCGGGGGATTGTGCTACAGGCCCGGATTGGTCCAAAGGCATCATTGTCAGCCATCCAACGTGCTACAGCCTTTTTCATACCACCCGTGGTACTTTCCACCATCTCACGACGCTTAACTGAGGTGGAATTACGCTCACAGCGGCCTTTAAGAATTCTGCCCATAACCCCACAACATTGATAGAGTTGCTTGAAGTGGTGTTGTAGCCGAGCACCATGGCTGCCAAGTAAACTGGCATCGCATAGTGTTCAGCGATGAATCACACTTCAGTCTTTCAGCAGATGACCATCGGGTACGTGTGTGGAGGCGCCAGGGCCAGCGGTCCCAATCAGCCTTTGTTTTACACTGGCACACAGCCATTACTCCTGGTGTGATGGTGTGGGGTGCTATCTCTTACGACAGCAGGTCGCCCCTTGTCAACCTGCGCACAACTTCAAGAGATCAACGGGGCGCGGTAGCCCTGTGGTTAGCGCGTGGAAGTTGCACTCGGTAGTTCCGGGTTCGATTCCCGCCGCTACCCAAACTGCCGCCGTGTTCACGCGGAGTACGATCACGTTAAACATGTGGGTTCGTAAGACCTTTCGAGAGGTTGGTGGTAGGGGAAGGAGGGTACGGTCCCTGTGGATGCCTCCCCCACTGGGTTCCGGCCTAAATTGGGTGGCACTTCCCGGCCGTCCAAACAGATACCTTACACCTTTCTGGTAGGTCGGACGGTCTGGGTCGAAGAAGAAGAAGAGATCAATGATATGTTGATGAAATCCTGCGACCGTTTGCGTTACACTTCATGGCACGTTATTCTGGGGCCATTTTACAACAAGATTATGCCACGTCACATACGGCTTACATATCTAAGGACTATCTCCGTGCTGTTGATACTGTTCCTTGGCCAGCAAGGTCACCAGACCTTTCACCAATCGAGCATATATGAGACGTGCTAGGCCGCGATATTCGGGCACCCCGAAATGTAGCAGATCTGGACCAACAATTGAGGAATGCCTGGCAGAATGTATCGCAGGATGGTATTAGGGAACTTTTTCACTCCTTACCTAGACGTATACAAGCATGCATTGCCGCTAAGGATGACCAAGGGTTCACCAATTACTGATTTGAAAATTCATTTTGCTAACCATTGATGGGTCCTGCGGCTTTGATTTTGTAATCATTTCATTACCTGTGTATGAGCTGGACGCATATTTAATTTCAATAAAACAGTCACTTTCTTCATGTTGCTTCGTTTTCTTTTTTCTTTTTGCAAAAGAGTGTATTAATGTAATAAAGAACTGAAAAGAATATAGTAAAGAAATGCACTTCAAGATCCCGAGCAAAAATTCATAACTTCAATTCTCTCCCGAGCAAAAATTTATAACTTCATCAGCGCTCTCATATACTGGGAAAATGAGAATTTTCGTACTTTTAGAGACACATTTCACATATGTAAAATTTCCATTCATTCTATTTCCATTCGTAAAATGATATTAAATATAAAGACCTCAAAAATAATACGATGTGGATTTAGAAACGCCGCTGATATTAAAATATAATTGTGCTACCGAAATTAGATAAGTGTATAGTTTTTGTTATCCACCCCGGTACATGCCTGGTGCCACTTGCTAAGCAGACAAGGAAATAAATCCGATTAAATAACTTTTTCTGATCGGCCTTTGACAAATTAATTTTAGAAAAATCTGATGCGTTCAACAAATGGCTTATGTATTTCACTATGTATATAGATAAGCCCTCGGGTCTGTCGTGTGGTCTGGGTTTTTCACTGTGTATATAGGTAAAGTAATAGCTATATCAAAGTATATTTTTTCTAAAAAGTGGGTCTGCGTTTTGCTTCGAGGAAGTTGAGGTTTATAAAGATACACAAATTTCGCTAAAAGATAGAACTAATTAATATGAGGACATGCTTTTATAAATAATTTGCTGACGTATAATTTATTATAGGCGAACCTATGCTAACGACGAATTGAATACATAGAAAAAGATTTGAAGTTATCACATTAACGTATCATATAGATAAAATTTTCTGAAGTTTACACTATTCTTAGCAAGTCATTATTTATTTTTATTTATTTATTTTTATTTATTTTTTTGTGGTAACTTCTGACAGAAAAACGTGATAGACTGGATTTGTTTTCACACGGGTTCAGATGATTGAGGATATTTGTGGAACAAATGATGAGAAAGGAGATACAGATAGGTCTCGAGTCAGTGGTGCGCGAAACACACACCTCTACTGTGATTCGTCATCGCATTTATTTTTCTTGATTTTTTGTACACATCGACTTAATGGATATGGCATAACTTGTGATAGTGGAACTTGACAAAGTGCGATTCAACGGTCTTTATGCCTGCAGAATTTGACTGAAATAACTCATAATCACAAAACTCGTCAGTACAAGGCGTTCCCAAAGTTCAAATTATGTCTTCGTTTAAGATAACTGCATCCATAGACCGGTTTCTCACTTACTATGCGTTCGTCAGCATGAAATGTAGATATCTGATAGCAACTATCACTTTGAACTGAATCGTTGCAACCTCGTGTAGCCTGAGCAGTGGCAGAGCTACGAACCTGTAGCTCCCGGGACTGCGGAGAGGGATGGGCGCAAGAGGTTTGGGTGACTTTCGTGACGCAATGTTAATGTATGATAACTTGAGGGCTAAGTGAAAGGGGTAAAGGGAGTGCAACGTTTTAAGCTGCGGAGAGAATGCAACCAAACTAAGCTCCGCCACTGAGCCTGGGCTAAATTTTCAAGAAATCGAACGTAGTAGAACTTGTTGGTTTTCTTTGAGGTTTAAAAAACTAACTGTGGCATAAATAATTTCTTTTTCTGCCATAAAAAGCTGAAAACCAGTTCATAGATGTTGTTATCTAAAATGGAAGCATAATCGTGTAAAGAAAATTATACGTTTATATGCCTTCGACCAATATAATATTTTTGTATAATATTTTCTTTCATTGAAGCAATTTATTTGGTACAATTTTTGTTTCAATGACAAAATCACTATCATTTAAATCGCTATACTTTGTAATGTACTTAATAAATTGTTTGCCGTCGAGTAATTGAATGCATAAGTTTTTATGGTTTTGAAAAAAAAATCGATAAAAATGAATCCATTTATAGTATATATGGATCAAATATTATGTGTGCCTAAAGCCTGAAAATCGTTTAATTACTGTTTTAGAGAATTTTCAATAATAGAGTGGTACTTTCAAGGCATCGTCAAAAATATTCGATAAAGCCAAAATTCAATATAGGCAATACATCTACATTTGCCTGAACCTCTATTTTGGAAAGCAGTTACAAACGTGATACATAATATTAATATAAAAATTTCCTCAATATTTATTCTTTCTGAAATATTCCGTTATTATCTGCTGCTTAAGTTCACAACAAATATTTTAGAAACAGCACTGTCACCTTTTAAAGTTAAAAAGAAATTTCATTTTGTAGTCCTGCCGCAGATTCATACCTCCTTTTTCTTTGGTTTTTGATGAAGGTTTTCTTTCTATTAAAAAAAATTATCCTGCGATATTTGTCACTGCATTACTAACAGGCGGCATAACGTACAGTTTGATATTTGGCATATAGACTAATACAAACACTTGTGTGTGCAAGATGGGCTTAAAATGTTGATTTAGGCCATGATTAATTAAATATTAATTCATAAAGTTTTGAATTGCCAGTATGGGCAAAAATTGAATGCTTAGAACCAATTTCCAAATTCTATGTGATGGGTTGCTAGCAGAAACGTCACAAAAATGGGCGGGGACTTTGATATGTCTTATTGTTGATTCCTATAAACAGATCGTTTCGGAAGGGACAAGAGAGTTCAGGAAGACTCAGGTCTTTGTACCATAGTGGCGAAAACGGAGCGTCCGCCTGCTGCGTATGAACCAAACATATGGCCCAAAGAGGAGGTATCCTGCCTGCTCGCTTAGCGAGATCCGTAGGTTATTGAGCATCAGCATACAAAGGACGGAGTCCTAACAGGCGTTTTACGCTCGTAGATATCCTAGTAGAATAGACGGAGTCTTCCGATTTTTCAGAATACTAGAAATCCGGAGGTAACATGTAACTCTTAACTATAACCCCTAAATATCCTAAAAAATATCTACGAAAATCTTAAAAAATGTCTACGTAAATATCCTAAAAAATATCTACGACAATAGGGTGGCTATGCTCTGACTCAGTGCGACGAGAAGGTGTCAAACATCTGCCTCTGATTGACTATTTCCGCTTGACAGTCTGTTCGTCAACTGTTAATTACTTTATGTTCACACATTCTTGTCCTACGATAATTGGCCCCCCGTGAGTCGTCGCACTATAGGAGGTCACCCAAATTGTCATCAATTTGAGCGATAATGACTTCCATGCTCCTTTAAATGCGTCAGTTTCTTTTATTATTAACGTTAATTTATTAATATTGGTTGCTCAAAAGATTTAACCCTCGACCACTAATGCAGATCATAAGTGCCGATGCCACTCTCTCCTCTCAATCACTTCTCACTTCACGGAATTAGCCTTCATCCAAAAAAAAACTTACTGTTTAGGCCAATACCACCTAAGAAACATCTTTGGGCCCAAAAAATGAATTCAATAATAGTGGTGCTTTCAAGGCATCGTCAAAAACTTTCGATATAGCCAATCTGTCTACTCTATTAGGATATCCACGATTACGTCTGTGAAGTAGGCTGGTCGAAATAGCTGACGAAGCGATCTCTGAGGGTTGGCTACCGTCAGCGAACATGGGGACAGGGAACAAAGCGCCTTAATCAATAAAAATCTCTTAGTCAGTTGAAAGCACGAATATAATAAGATATATATAATGTAATAAAACCACATTAATCTAGAAATTAAATATTTTATTTTAAATTTTAATTATTTTACGGTAGTTTTCTTCTTTTGGCTACTCTTAGCTGCGTTAATTGAATATTTGTAAATAGTTTTCGCCTATTGCAGACTTTTATTTAAGAAAATAAGCTTTCGAACATATTCAGGATTTAGTCTGCTTAATTTTTTTTTCTGTGTCGCAAATTGAATCAGGGGTGTGATGAAGAGTCGAAGAACTGTGTAAATATTTCAAAAATAATTCCTTCAAGCAAATATGTAGACTGTTATTTTTCCAGTCGTCGAAAATGTTTTCATTTGGAAGCAAAGTTTCTTCGAGATACTTTCGAAATTCTTCTTCTGGATATGTTGTATAACAACTTTAAGCAATTGTGGTACTTCATACATGCAACTTCATATATTTAGTCATTTGACTAAGTGTATGAAGTCGCATTTAAGCTGATTGAATTAATTTACTCGAAAATCTAAAATTGAAAAATTAGGTTTAACAACATTTAGTATTTAGTAAATAAAACTGGGGAAATATGTGTCTACGTGGAACTAACGTTACAAACACGTCTTAACAATACTGAGACAAATATAATCAGACTCAACACTCTCAATTTATAATGGTTCACAAATCGCTATATTACTTTATGAAAATCGTCTCAAGAGAAAGTCACAATGAGGAAAAAATTGATATTTAGAATATATAACTTGTTAATTCTTAGAAATTGTATGGAGATATATAATTTCTAAATTGCTATATTTGAAAGAATGCAGATACTGTTGTTTATAAAAGTCATTTCTTATTGGTATTTGCTTGATCCAATGAATATTCAGTTATAAATATGTATAAATTCTTAGTCGTCTTACTAGTCTTAAGAAAATTCATTTAATGTTTGTTAATGATTGCTATTTGTTTAAGTAAAACTGAAACTCCTTCAAAATATATTAGCAATTAAAAATTGTTTTAACGGATAAGTTGTAGTTCCTTTCTTCTGGAGTTACTTTCTTCTAGAGTTCCTTTGTTCTTTGTTGTGTAGTAGTTCCTTTATTCGGGGAATACAGTCCTAACTATTTAAAGCATACTTTAGCCCTGGAATGGTAACGCCCGATGAGACTACATTATTTGTAACTATAAGTAAATTTTACGTACAAAGAATTTTTTTTAGATTTCTTTTATTTTATACATTTAAAGTCAAAACATAATACGGATTATATTTTAAAACTTTAATTCAAATTCAAATTATAGTTAAATGTTAATAAAATTCCAGTAAATGATAGAAAAATTTTTAGTACGTATACCCTTGATGTGTTTTCGCACATAATCATCATAAAAATGCGAGATATTTAAATGTATAATTAACAAGATAAACATATATTTTCTGTGTGTTCACCACAGATTGGTTTATTATAGGTACCGCAATATGTTGTTGTCATCCTTTTCTTTGTATAACTGCAATGTGCATATTGTAGCTATACAAAGAAAAAGATGACGCAGTATTTTCTAGGTGGTTTTTAGCAGAAGTCCAGGGCGTAACTTGCGATTCCCTCTCTACTTCATCATTGTTAAAAACTCTTTTAAGCATTGCCTTGACCTCACGAGAAATACTTGGATAGTTTTTCCTTTTTCTTTCTCAATTTTCTACTAAGGGGTAATGTAAATGCAACATAAACTTAAGCCTTAATAAGGATTTTGAATTTCCTCCATTTTTTTTTAAGAAAGTATTTTTGTAGATTAGACTTGGGTTGATCACAGCAGTGTTTGGCATATTATAAAAGAAACGTACAATTTATATTACGACACATTTTGTGAAAGGGGGTCTACAGCTCCTTTAGTAGGGTTATAATTTAGAATAATTTCTTTATGTTATTTAGCATATTTAAACTTCCATAACTATGAGCAGATGAATAAGTTTTTTCTGCTTAGATATATAAGGGAAAATGGTTATGTCTTTGTCGAATAAAAATAAAAATGACTCGACCATTCTGTCATAGAAATTCAAAGCTGTAAATTCCCCGGGGAAAACTCTCCTTTGTCTTTTTCACGTTAGACAACAAAAGTTAAAACGATACTTACGAGTTTTTTACGTATAAATTCATGTGATATAAGAATCCATAATAGTACTTAATGGAAAATATATGTAAATTAAGCGCATAACGTTAATCTTTTAATGGTAAGTATACATAAATAAAGCGTATAAAATTATTTTCTTAATGGTAATTTTACGTCAGTTAGGCATACATAATCAGCAATGAAGTTCAACTACGGAAATTGCATGGCGCACATTTTTCTCACTGTGTCACGGGGGATGACCTTGGGTAGACGCTACTAGAGCGTAGATATCCAAAAGAGGATATATTATATTGGATATCTACGTACTAAAAGGGAGGGGATGGGAGTGCTCGGAAAAAAAGAGAAAGACACACAATACACATTTTTATCGTAGTGTACGACACTTTAACGTATATTTGCCATTCTAGGTTTAAATGTAAAAACAAAAAATCTAATTACTGTTTATTTAAAAAAATATTAGAGCTTTTTTATTAACGGATTTACACTACGTATATGTATGAGTCAAACTAACATACTCATGTATAAAATAATTATATACGACAAATCCAAGATCAATTTCACCTTTTCTTTTGCATGGAACAAATATACAATTATCAGTGTTTCTTCCAGATTTGTATTAGATTCGTAATACATTCGTATCGGATTTATTGATGACAATCAAATTTGCCATATACGTTTTCGCCCCCAATTTTTTTTTCTCAGGATCTATTATGGATGTATGATGAATGATGATATGAATTCAGCATCGAATTTCAAAGGTGGTTCGGGGGTTCATCCATTTCCGGTTTAATTTTTTCTCTTCTGTTTATTTTTTTAAATATCTATTTCTCAGAATCAGCTCACTGATAGGGATTAATAAACAAGTTTCTGCGGGTCTAAGAGGCTTCACTAAGGATTTAAGCTTCCAGTTCGGAAGATGTCACTTCCGGTTTTTCGGAAAATTCGTATCACTGTACGAAATAAATAATCTCCCAGAGTCCACTGAATCCGTACTAGTCGTACTAGGGTCACTTTCAGACCTCCGACATCTTTGCATTAAGCAGCAGGGTTGATTTGTTCGGGCGCCATTGTAAAGAACTTTTGTTGCACCATCCGGGAATCGAACCCTGGATCTCCGAACTTGGGCGAAATTGCAAGCTTTCATCGTCGAAGTGGACTCTGGAACTTCCCTCCTAAAGGCCGCATATAAGATTTTTCATTATATTTATACAGAAAAACGTAAATCCTTAGTGGAAAATATAATTAATATATGCAATTTAAAAAGAAGAAATATAATTAATATATGTAATTTAAAAAGAAGAATTATAATTAATATATGCAATTTAAAAAGAAGAAATATAATTAATATGCACGATTTGTAAGAAGTTTTTTGAGAAGGTCGTACTTGATGTCTCAAACTTCAGGTTCCCCACCCCTGATCGTCGTTTTGGTGTCATTCGATCCGTCTCAGTTTCTAAACCATCGGGGAAATCTAAAATGTAGATACAAAGGACTAATAAAAAAATCCAAAACAATGTTGCATAACTATCCAACACTTCCACTCCTGCTAGAATATTGGCGGTCTCATTACATCCGTCTCAACTTCCAGGTTAACGGAAAAAATCTTATATTCCGAAAATTCGAATTAGAGGTGACGATGCAAAGGAACAATTAAAATATTCAAAATCACTTTTCAAAATGACTGTGCACTTTCACTCCAGCCAGAATCGCAGCTTTAGTCTCATTCGACCAAAGGGATTTTCAAGAAACCTACACCACTTTGCCTCTCAAAAACAATAAATACACAATTTGATCCCCTTTCGAGTTCAATAATTATAACTAGCTACAGGCAACTTTTATTAAGTGTGTTGGTATCACATCTAATGACCCACTAGGCATCGAGAACGTGCGAAGATCAAATGAAATGGCTAATTATATGTATCAAATATTTTTTCTTTTTTACAAAAATTGTTAGTACATACACTCACGGACAATGAAAGTTGCGCTCCAAAAGGGAAGCATAGGATGAACTTGAAATTTTATTGATGGAAGGATACAGATGAATGATATACATGATCACAAAAACAGCGCAGCAGAACCCGTACAAAGAAAGCTGTGATATACAGTTCGGTCATCCTCAATAGTGCGTCGCACCGGCTCGTGCTGCGATACAAGCATCAATACTGTCCGGCATGGTATCGAACAGACGCCTGATGTTGTCCTGCGGTAGACGAGTCCACACCTTTTGGACGTTACATTCCAAAACCCAAAGATTGCGGCAACGAGGCAGCTGGCGTTTCAACTGGTCCCACTCATGCTCGATAAGGGACAGGTCTGGGGAGCGGGCAGGTCATGGAAGTCTCTGGGCATGATTCAGGCAGGCCTGGGCGACCCGAGCCGTGTACGGCGGGGCATTATTCTGCTGGAAGTGCGCACCTGGAATCCCAGCAACGAATGGGAGCACATGGGGCCGTAGAATCTCATCCACGTACCACTGGCCTGTCAATATTCAAAGTACCACTACTAGCGGATCGGCTGTCGTAGGCTATGACTCCCCAGCTCAGTGGGGACAGACTACTTCTATGACTCCCCAGCTCAGTGACCCTGCAGTGGGGCTGCTGTGGCTCTCGATAAAGAGGTTGGTATTGCGGCGTTGTGCAGGGGACCTCCACACTCGGACTCTCTGCCACTCAAACAATTGCTACAAACCCCTTGGGTCAGTCGAGTGGTCTGGGTTTGCAATACCCGGACACACTGATCATCGGTCCCCAAAACGAAGCGGCATTCATCGCGCATGGTGTTTACCACACATAGCCAATCTGCGGCGTTCCACGTTGCTCTGGCCCGGCACCACTGCAACCGGAGCCGTCGATGTTCCCGTGTTAACGGCAGCACACGTAAGGGGCGTTGGGATCGCAGATTCGCTTCCTTCAGGCGTCTAGATATGATTCGTGGGCACACAAGAGCCGCTACGTGTGCCTGTATCGCGAATCGGGTCACCGTGGGCTCTATAAGTACATGCTGCACGATCATTCGATCCTCTCTACTCGTGGTATGCCCGGTCCGTTCAGAACCGGTCCTCCGAGTCTGGGTGGCGTCCCGCGACAAGTGCTCTCAACACCGTAAGACGGTATAGTCCGAACGATCCACGTGACGGACTATCCGGCGCACTGACCACCCTGCGGTTTTCAACCCGATGATCAGGTCTCTCTCGAAGTCCGTCAGTTGCGTATATCGACGTTTCTGGCATCTACCCACCATTCTTTTCACTCCGTACTCGTACTTGCGTCAGCCAAAGCTTCTCGCATTGATGGGGCGTCGATTACATGCCGGTTTATAAGTCCGCTGGTTCACTCTTGCAGCGCCACTCACTGGTATACTGTCATGCGCAATCACACTATACTGGGATCATTTGTATATCAGCCCGTCCTCTAGCTATTTACATCATTTCGCGATTGTACCATGCTTTCTTCTTGTTGCGCAACTTTCATTGTTCGTGAGTGTATATATATATATATATATATATATATATATATTGTTTCATTTTCGAAAAAAAAAATGTTTGCATAATTGAAAACCTTCCTCTACTCGGAGTGACCCTAAAATGAATTCTCTGGGAGTCATACTGAAATAATTACGCTCAATTTCATTCCATTTCCAAAATTTATTCTATAGGTCTAGCGATGCACGTGAAAAAGTAGAATTTCTTATATCTCGTGAACGTTCGTCGTGACTTCTAAACCTAACTTCTAAAAAATTCATTTCGAGTCAAAAGTATTTATAATAAATGACCTCATTCAATAATAGCAGGTTCTTTTTGCTCTTATAAAGTTTTTCATTTTTAGATCCAAAACATATAAAATTTCAGGAACGTATCCCTATGGCATTCACTTTCAAATCAAATATAAATATCAATTTTCCCAAAATTTTAATATTTAAGTATACTTTTAAAAAAATAAAGGGACTTCCAGTCCGTTCCTTCCAGCAATCAATCGACCTTTTGACGTTCATCGATTCAAAAGACCATACCAAATTTGATTTGATCTGCTCAATTTCTTCGCGAGATATCACGACGACACCCAGACATAAATAATTGATTCTTATTCATGGATACTCAAAACCTGCAGCTTCTTCCGAATCAGCTAGTCCATTTTATGGCCCCATTCTTCATCGCAATGCTTCCCCTTTACATAGTACTATGTATTCTAGTGAAAATAAAAACGAATTTCTACAATTGCAACAGAAGGAGCATCACCGTTAAATGTATCATACTTTTCAATTTAAAATTGCCGCCCGTTGGCTTAAAATGTCATTTTTGGTCTGTCTGCCTATTCGGTATGTCTTGAGGCTCTACTTACGTTAGGGGCAATTACTCAGAACGATTTTGTGAGATTATAATAGTGTCATATATCTAGCAATATTATGGATACAGTCGTGGTGAGCTTCTTATAAACGTTTTATTTATGTGATCATTGAGTTATGGCGAAGGTGCGTCAATTTATCTGAAGGAATGCCGCCATAGAGTTATTTTATTATTGAGGGACTTTGAAAGGAATTGGGACATTCGGCCATCGTTTGTTGCACCGGCAAACTATCAGCTTCGATGGCTACGCTTAAAATTTAATAAAATGTTAGAATAGGCCCAAATCGGTGATGAAATCTCCAGATTTATTTAAATCCGTTTAATCCATGTAGTAATGATTGCTGCGTGCGACCGCGAATCAAATTAAAACATTCTTAAAAGTATCTTTGGTTTCACTTTTAAGCGATAGGCGTAAATATTTGTTATGAACGAGCGAAGCGAAGTCCATTCTCCATTCCAAACGAAGCGAAATCAACATTTGCCGGAATTTTGTTGTTCAATAACTACAATGGGTAGAAAAATCGTATTCTGTATACGTAATGCAATTGCACGCATATTTGCAGAATCACAACTCCAATTAATAAAACGAACTGTAACAGAGTGAAGCGCCCATTTATAAACCGCGCATGCTCTCCACGTTTCCTACAAATAACAAGTAAACAACAAGTTTTAAACAGCTAATTAAAGCGTGTGCACTTGCATGCATTGTAATTTAAACGTGCTCCTATATATTAAATACGTTTATGCAATTTAAATGTGTTACTTTGATTTTATTATTTTCATGTATTCTTATTTGTTTAATTTAATAATCAAATTCTGAAAACTTATATGTTCATTTGGATTAGAGTTCTCATATATTGAAATTAACTTTTTATACTTCTCATTTCCACAATTATTTGTTAAATTAAGTTTTAACTTAAAATCTTTCACAGCACGCATACTTCATATGCTCGAATCCATTCAAAACCCGTCTATTTACTAGTTTAAATACATGAATGGCATTGATATATTTTAACGATGTACGGCGTCGTTTGCCAATAATTATTTTTAATTGTCTAAAATCTAGTATATTTTTATTTAACAATTCCCGCGGATATTATTAATATGAAATTCGTATAAAAGCTGCCATCGGGATAAATGCGTTGTAAAAAATTAAATGCTAAATTTGTCATCAAAATTATCTTAAAAAATGATGGCTGTAAGATTCGTCGAAAAATCTGTCATTTAGGGAAAATGAGTTATAAAAAATTAAAAAACATTCCTAATCAACAGGTGACAGCTGATCTGATTGAACAATTACAAAGTACCATACACGACTGCAAGGTGGGGTCTAACATTTTATTCTTGATGTATTTATTCATGTTTTAGCATCCCTGAATACGAATCAACCGCGTTTCAAGGATGTCTGCAAATCTTGGCAGGATAACTACACCGGTGTCCAAAAGATAAGCATAATTGCTATGCGTGTGAACATTTCATGAACTAAAAATCGAAATGAAACGAAATTTAGTATGCGTGTGTAATAAGGTAATGCAAGAACAATAACAGAAAGAACAAGAATAAAAAAGAATATTATGCAGGAATTATGCATTTAAGAAAAAAAGATAGAAGAACATGGTTTTTGATTTTCGTATAAAAAATCAGCTCTCGTATAAGCATTATTAAGGGATGTGATCACCTCTTGCAACCACACAAGTCTCGCATATATTTTTCATGTGTTGTATGAGGTTGTCAATGTGTGGGGGCAAAAAGCCCCACTCTTGAAGTAGAGCTGTTTTGAACACGGAATAATCCTCAGTGAAGGCTGTTTCGATGCAATTCACCTGCTCAAAGCATTTCACGCATGCTCAATGGGATGCATATTCAGAGACATCGATAACCACTGCATTCGCTGGATATATTCACTTTGAAGAGAATCACCGACAAGCTGAAAGTGGTATTTAGTGGACCTACATCAACTCGATAAAGCCGAACATGGGGTTCTCTTACCCGTAGCAGAATAGCCCTTGCCGAAGATGTAGAGCTAGCTCTGTGTGCCTGTTTAGCGTTATGTCTGCACATCCCAAGATTCAACTACTAACTTTAGCACCTCTAAATTGGCCCCTTTCCGAAATGTTGAGGTAATGTATACCCCGTGCTCTCCATATACTGTGTGACAAAAATCCAAAAACAGTGTTGCCACTCATAAAGATAAAAACAGTGTTGCCACTCATGAGGATGTAAACAATCCAATCAAAAGTTTAGGTAGGAAAAACAAAATATATATATATCATTTGAAACACAACATATGACTATTAGATACATATAAGTAATTATTATTAATATGGACAAAAATATGACCATATATTTTACATAATAAAGAAAGATGTCTATGTGTGTGTATGCAGTCTGTAACAGGGAATCTAAGCGTCATGCGACCATGAAATTTGATACACAATTACTTCAGGATCCGAATAGGTGCACCTCTGTGTTATTTTGTGTTTAATTTCGAAATAATTTTTTTAGTTATTTTATGTTTTAGGGCGATTTTGGTGCGATTATCACACAAATGAGTTTCTTAGCGACCTAAAATATTATCACAACGTTTCCATTTTAACACCATCGGAAAGATCGAAAAATTATCTTTGAAAGAAACTGTAAACGGATTCCATACGATTATTATTAGATAATAGTGGATTTTTAAAAATATATACTTTTTGTGCATTTTAAACCTATCCAATTTTTTATTGCGATATACAGAAATTCACTTGCCATCCATTGTTCACTTACATACCATATCACAGATTTCTCCAGAACAAAAAATAACTTCATAAACCTATCCGTTGATTAATTATAATTTTTTTTATACAAGGCATGTCTTCGATTTTATCAGGCCGCAAGCTTGTAAGCGGCCCCGCTATCCCCACGCGACGGGGAAATCCTGCTTTTTCCCGGTTTGTTGTATTTATTGAAGCCAATCCCTCGGCATGGGAGACTTTTCGTGAAAGCCTGTCTTTATTCCTTCCTGTGCAATCCTTGCTTAAGTTTAGACTAGGCGTACATTTAGATGTGATTTCGCATCATTCACGTTGCTTTTTTCTTTGCGTTTCCATGAGAGGTCAAAATGGGTTTCGGTGTTCGTATTATTTATGATTGGGCGCCATTGACAATTTTTACTCTTCATCCTTGTTCGACTACCTTGACGTTAGTTTACTAATACGATCTGAAGATAAACTTAAATTTAAGATGTATGACAAAACAGCTTCATACACATTCGAAGTCAATAATCTTCAATATTTTTCATCAAACCTTTCAAAAGCACGTGTTTAGAAATATCATTAATAATCAATTGATACAAATCAAAAAGTTAAGTTCACCATGTTTTTTATGAAGAACATATTCAAAAATTAATAACAACCACCATAAAAAATAAATACCCTCCACATTTTATTTATTCCTTTATAAAAACCAATTTCAAAACCAAACTCAAATTACAAAATCTTATCGATACGTCAATATCAGTAGCTTTTGAATAAATAAACGAAAGCAATTCAACAAGAAGTTACCATTAGATGTATACACGTATCACCTGCCAGTATACATTTTTATTTGGGTTTAAATAAATTAAAATCCAATTTACATACTCTTAAATACTGAGTATAAATATTATTTGGAATAATATTACCGCCTTTTATGCATTTATTCATTGTACCATTTTGATGATTCAGCATATTTATTTTCTCCATCTTGCATTCTTTAACTATAACTTTGACTTTGACTATCACTATTTCTTAAGTAATTTCATTGACTCTATGGAGAGCAGAGTTGTGACTGATCACTAAAGATTTAATGTAAAAATGATAAAACGTTTTATTATATTCTTATTCAACTTGAAATACTCTGTGTTCTGTAATTATTCAATTGCTTTGATCAGGCATATGTATTTTGTTGTTTCGTTATTTTTGATACAATCTCTCCACTTATCTACATCGGGCCATATGCATAATCTCTGTAAAAAATATTTCAATTATGCAGATAGAAACGTAATTCGGTATCTCCGAATCAAGGATGACCCTTGAAAACGTCTCTGGTTTCGGAAATACTTTTAATTTATTTTATTTTTATTCTTAAGTGTGATTTTGTCACAATTTTATTTGAGTGCCGATAAAGGCTTAACTCCATTTGTTAATAAATGTAGTATTGTTTTGAATTGAATCTGCTTACACCTACAATTTGATTCGATTTCTTATGTCATCGAAATCTATTTTCTACGTTTCTGTGCACCACTGCTGTGCAGGGGAGAACAATGTAAACTGTATTTTTCCCTCATAATTTATTATTGTTAGAAAATCCATATAATAAGGCAGTGCATGTTTTGTCTAGACATTTAGTTATTGAATATTAAATTTTCATAAAATGTAAATCAATGGATGCATTGATGATTGTAAAAGAACGTAAAAGTGTTGATCCTAACTACAGCCAAGAGAATAAAAATAAAAGTCGATTTAAGTAAATAAAGAGACCGTGGGCACAATGTATAATAAACAAGATTACAACGTAAAATGCAGAGCAAAATGAAAAGTAATCATACGTACGTGTCGAAAATCATTGCATCTTCATCTTCAGTGAAACAAGCCTGTATCAGAACGTCCAAATGAGCACAGAGTAAGCCAGTCAAACATGGCTAAACGGCAAAACCTAACGTAGTAGCGCCTCCTAGTGTGACGAAAGGGGTGTTAAATGAGGAAAGGTAAAACAAAATCAAGGATATATGAACTTGAAAAGCAAATAAGAAAAAATAAATAAAATGCAAGATATATGAACTCAACATGCAGCGGCTATTCAAGTGGTACTATATTATGTACGGTATTCTTCCAAGCGATATCATAAATTAATCTTTCTTTAAGGATCCTATTGAAAAGTTCAATAATGGGGTATTTATCAGATTCCTTGTAAATGCGGACTGCCGTATATTAGTCAAACAAAATGTGCCTTATCTTACCGCTTGAAGAACATCGAAACTATCTCAAAAACCAAGAAAACAATGAGTATCCAATCGCTAATTATTGTTGGAATACCGATTTGATCTTTCTTCTGCCTTCATTATTCAAGGTATTTACTTTCGATTTGGATTTCGTTGAAGTTTTCATATCAATAAAAAGTCCAGTTATCTGGTTAACCCTCACCCCTCTCATAATTTTAATTTGTTCAGGAGCAACTACAGTATGAGAAATTTATAATAGTTAATTTTCAAGATAATCGTGTAAATTAGAGGTAGCATTGATTGCATACAGTTGATGGGGTTTTTGCTGTTTTGAATAGAGCATAATAAGGTTCCTAAATATAGATGCTGGGACATCCTAAATACAGATACTGGGTCGCATGACACTCTTAAATACAGATGCTGGGACATCTTAAATACAGATGCTGAGACGTCTGTATTTTAGAGTGTCGTGTGACCTTGATGCGCCAGCTACCATAAATAGGAGCTTTAGTATTTGAGAGTTCCAGCAGGGGTGGTATAACCAAGTAGCATGGTCGCAGTATCTATCCAACTGTCAGAGATAGAAATTGGAAATATTACTGGGAAAGATATATTTTTATAAACTGCCTTAAGTGAACTAAAAAGGGTGATATTACCGAAAGACATGCCTTCATTAGATCAAGGTACCTGATATTTTACAGCGATGCTTCTCGAATCATGAAAATTAAGAAATTATATCTCCCTAACCAATCATTAATTAGGTGAGAAGGGAAGAAATTGTTGAGTAGTGTGATCACATATCTCCTATAAACCCCTCATGGTAGGAACAAGAAATATTCAGGGATTTTTCTTCATGAGTCATAAGTAAATATTAAGGATATATCTGAAACCCTAAGCAAGTGATAAAGTGGGGGTGTGGCATAACCTCGTGACACGATTTTTGTATATTCATTATCCACCCTCTGGTTAGGATAAGATAATTTTATCAGCTGTTCCTCGTGGATTACGGGTACATACTAAAAGGATATTTTTAATAACATGTCCCTAATGCTAAGTTTTCACTAAATCCCACAAGCACTGAGGCGTAATCAACTGTCCAATAGGAAGGACACACGGGACAGAAAAATCTGTCTATTTCGACGAGCACTCTCTTCCTATTTGCTAGTTGATCTTACACTCGTGCCTCAGCGTTCACCCCGTTTTAGTCCACGCAATCCGAGTACGATACATGCAAAAACGACAACCTCACTTTATTCAATAAAATACACTAGCTCCATTCAACGATTATTTAGGGCGCGCTCACTCCATTAAGTAATTAGTAGGGCATCTGTTGTTTACACTGAATCCATTCAGCTATTATTTAGGGCGTATTATACCAGCTACGCGAGCGTAATACGCCTAAGTACACCTTCACTCACTACACCATGACCGCTGCTCGCAGTGAGTGAGCCCTAAATAGGCGCCTAAATACGTCTTTTATACGCCTAATCAGCAAAACAAAATGTCCTCTGTTTGTGAAAAATATAAAACTTGTGCGAGCGCTTTTCATACACAAAGTTATATAACTTCGTACACAAACTTAACGCGTCGCGGGTTCACAAAACAAACCGCTTGTTATTATTTTGTATTTAATGATTTGGTTAGTTCAACATAGCTGAATAGCGAACGACAAGTTTAACGACCGTATATTCAAATATTTCACTTTCCATATCAGCCAACCTACTAATAAGCACCTAAACATAGCTAATTATTTCATATTAGAAGTATTTTTACATTCTCATACTATGTAATATTGCATAGAGAAAGTATTGTTTTCACGAAAATTTTCGAATTCGAAATTTTGATGTTAATATATGTTTTAAGACCAACTGAACATGTTTTGACTATTTTTGAAGTGATGTCTGTCAGTATGTATGCATGCATGTCTTTGGTCGATTTCTTGTGTACACGATAGCTCCCACAAATGTTAATGGATTTTCATGAAACTTTATATCCGGCTTTGTTATAAAAAAGTCTAGAATTAAATAGATTTTTTTTAATTCAAGCGAAACCTTTGAAATTTATTCAAAATTTTATATTTTTAGCATGGCAGCATAGGACAACATTTGACATACTGATGCATAAAAGGGTTTATTTCTGGCTCAATGATTATGAGACTTCATAATTTTAATAATCATTGTGAAAATTATCCGCGATACAATTTTTTTGTTCGTGACGTCATCACCTCCCCTCGGGGGCAAGTTAACCCCCCCCCCCCCCGTGGGGTACATTGCCAAGTATGGTATCAATCGAAAGATGATTTCAAGCCTCTTACAGTGAAGGGTAACACACTATAATTGTACTCATTTGAATCCGAGATACCAATTTTGCAAACAATTCTTGTAAAATTTTAGAAAAAGCAAGCTATTAAAAATGAATTCTGGTATGAGGAAGTTGAGTTGAGCTACACGCCAGTTAATTTTATAACAAAACTCTCCTATATGAACTTTGACTTAATATACGAGGGTAGGTTGAAAAGTAATGCACACATGCTTGTAGAGCGCGAACAAAAACAAATAGCAAGATCGGGCAAAAAGTACATTAAATTACAATTCTTAAGTTTCAAAATCATATATTTATTTTTCAACATAGTCACCGTTAAGGCTAACACATTTCTCCCACGTGTAACAAGTTTTTTCATTCCGTCACTGAAAAATTCTTCCGACTTTTCTCGAATCCAGGACTTGACAGTTGCCTTCACCTGATCGTCCGAGGTGTAATGATTTCCATTGAGGTCTCTCTTGAGTAGAGGAAAAAAATAAAAATCACAAGGCGTAAGATCGGGGGAATAAGGAGGGTGTGGAATCGGTTCAAACTTCAGGTTTCGCAGAGCCTCTCCAGTTGCGCGCGAGGTGTGTGGACGAGCGTTGTCATGTTGCAAGGACACGTTCCTTGGATATTCCAATATGGTTTTACGCTTTTGAGGGATTTTCCGGTCATTTTGAATCAAATCGTCGACGAGTTTGCGATGTTTATCGTCTGAGGCAGTGATCGGACGTCCGCTTGCGTGTTTCAGCAACATTTATGGCTTTTCCAGGCTCGTAACCACGAAATTTTATTACCCATCGATTTACAGTAGACCTATCAACAGCATCGTCACCATAAACAGCCTTTAAACGACGATGAATCTCAGTAGGAGTCACTTTTTCAGCAGTTAAAAATTCGATAACAGCACGCTGTTTAACTCGCGTTCACATAGCACTAGAACACGTCTCCATACTTCCGCTTCTCGAAATACACGGGATGAACGCAGCGACCTCAAACCTGAGCATGCGTATTAAGGGGGAATGTTACTTCCACATGCCACCTGGCGCGCTTCTGAAGGTCATTTCGTTCGCCCTCTACAAGCATGTGTTCAGCCTATATAATCTTAATGGGTTACCAATTTCAGTAGACCTATCATTAGCATTACTTTTCAGCCTATATAATCTTAATGGGTAGCAATTTCACAAAATAAGCTGTTTTTTCATTATACCGTATTTCAACAGCGCGTCGAATAGAAAATAACACCGAATAGTGACAACGCATATCTCCACATATTTCACTTTACATGGCAACGACCCGACCATCCATCCCGTAGAAACCATTGTTCGCGCACTTCTTATTACGAATACACTAAACAGCAACATTTCGACCTCGCTTGATCAGTAAGTACTAGCGTTAGAAACAAAAAAATCTGATGCGGGCAGCACGTGACTTTCCCTGCAGACTCAAATCCATTTCTTCTTTATTTCTTTAATAATTCATTAAATTGAGTTCTTAATTGAGCAAAATAACACTAAATTTGCAGTTTTACATCAATTTTTGTTGTTCTTTGGTTAACTGGAGATTTTTTCCAAAGGCGACGTAGTAGAAATGCAGAGAACTCAAATGTCTCGGGAACTGTTAGTTCTAGAATAATGGGGTTTGTCGTATTCTTTTCCTCATGAAAAATTACGTATGAAATAAGCATTAATTGATAATTAGCATTAATTGATAATTAATGATTAATTGAGCATATGTAGTCTTTTATTTTAGATTTTGGCGATTTTTACTGACCATTTCGTAAGTAAAGTCGGGTTCTTATTTTCCGAATCGTTACAAAATCTAATCAGCAACAGTATATCCCACAGGTGATATATCTACCAAATTTTGCGAAATTTGGTCAATTCCTTTTTTAGCTAGAGTACATACAAGATATTTCTGCAGGTCATTTCGCAAAATAAGGCGGGTTTTATTTTTTTATCCCAAATCGTACCAAAACTAATCAGCACTAGGGTGATACACAAGTGACTTACCTTCCAAATCTTATGAAATTTGGTCCATAGGTTTTAAGCTAGAGTGGATACATACATTGCACAGACAGACAGATAGACAGACACATACTCAGACGTTACGCTAAAAGTAGTTTTTTTCATATTCTAGAGATCCCAAAATGTGTATCCGGCGAAAACCCGAGTTGCGATTTTCGACATGATTCCGATACTTTCCCTATACATTACCATGTATTGCAGAAAAAGTAAAAATCGTCAGTACCATCCATACATTTGATATTAAATTGCTAAAAATCTCCAAATCAAAGTAAAAGCACAATTCTTGCTTTCATGGAGAGTTAAAAGATACACTTTGATGCTGGCCAATTTGTAAAGCAAAATTGTCGTAAATTTTACTGAAGCCGGAACTTTAAAATGAATTGCGTGTTAAAAGTGCAATTTTTTGCTCGTCTTTGTAAAATTTTGAAAAATCGAGATATTGTGTTACAGCTTCCATGGAATGCTTGTTGAAAAGAGCATCCTTCAATCTTTTCGATAGCATTAAAATGGATACATTGCAATAATATTTTTGATAGTTGAGGAACCGATTTGCGTAAAAAAAAATCTGATGTGGACAAACAGCACATGACTTCCCCTATATGTAAGGAAATTAATTCATTCTTTTCACAGTGAAAAAAATATGATGTGGAAATCACCTGACTTTCCCTGCAGACTCAAAATCATGTTTTCTTTATTTCTTTAATAATTCATTAAATTGAGTTTAATTGTTCAAAATAACATTGAATTTGCACATTTAATTCAATTTCTGTTTTCATTTTGTAATTGGAGAAGTTTTTTCAAAAGCGACGTAACAAAAGTGCGAAAAAACTCAATTATCTCGAGAACGGTTAGTCCTAGAATAATGGAGTTGGTCTTATTCTTTCCCTCGTCAAAAATTATGTATAAAACAAGCATTTAATTGATACATTTGAGCATACGTAGTATTTTATTATAGATTTTGACGATTTTTGCGGGCTATTCCGTAAAAAAGTCATGTTCTAATTTTTCGAATCATGTCAAAATCTAATCAGTACCAGGGTATCCTCCAAGTGACTTAGCTACCAAATTTTGTGAAATTTGCTCAATTACATTTTTAGCTATAATGGATACATGAGATTTTTGCGGGCCATTTCTAATAAAAAAAGGCGGGCTCTTTTATCTCGAATCGTACCCAAAACAGATCAGCACCAGGGTTACACACAAGTGACCTACCTACAAGATTTTATGACATTTAGTCAATTAGTTTTTGAGTTAGAGTGGATACATACATTGCACAGACAGACACACAGACGTCACGTTAAAAATAGTTTTTTCGTATCCTTGAGGTCCCAAAACGTGTAGATCCGTCGAAAACTGGAGTTGTGATTTACGACACTATTCCATTACTTTTCCTATACATTTCCATGTATGGGGTGAGATAGTATATAGGGATAGTAAAATGATGTATATTATCTACGGCAAGGTGTTTTTAATGTTGAATTGTACATTTGGCGCTTTTCCAAATGACAATATGTAAAACTATTTCGAAGTATCCAATGAACTTGTATTTCAAGCAATCCCAAATTGACAGCTATTAGCCAACTATTAGCCATTATATGTATAGTCAATACATTAAAATGTTTTAATAACTAATTCATCAGTCTGGCACTATTTCCTTTAATTTAGCGTCCTTTGGCGCTTTTCCAAATGACAACATGTAAAACTATTTCGAAGTATCTAATGAACTTGTATTTCACACAATCCCAATTTGACAACCATTAGCCATATTAGCCAACTATTAGCCATTATATTGCTCATACATTAAAATGTTTTAATTATTAATTCATCAATCCGGCGCCATTTCCGTTAATTTAGCATCCTTTTTCTATTTTGAATATATTTTCGAAAATATAGGGCGACATATCACCAAGTTGGCGATATTTCGCTAAATGAGTCGCCAATCTCGCCAGATTTATAGCCAAGCGTTACACACAGATGAAGAGAAAAGCTTTTCTTATACATAACTGACTATTGGCGAATTGTTGATCGTAAAAATACGACCAACTATTTCACAAGTATCCTCTCTCGTGAATGGAATGAACTAGATCCACAGGAGTGAAATTAACAAATTTGCCGCATAATATTGCACGAAAAGTGAACCTATTTCACAATAGTTAATACATTTTTAATTTTGTGTAATATTTTTGATACATTTATTATAAATACGTGCAATACTCGAATACGGTTCATGCAAGTTTATACCATTTTATATCACTTGTTTTGCAGTAAAAATTTACATAAGAAAAGATGATTTGCGAACATTATTAAAAGTTTTGATTTTTTAATGATTGTTTTTTCAAAATTTCATTCGAAAATTTGGGGTCCTCCTAACAATCGATTATGTTTAAAATCAATAGGCTTTCAGAATACACGGATTGTAACATATGTACCAAATTTTGTTCGAAACGCTTCATTCGTTTGTGAGCTATCGCTTTCACAAACTCACGGACATACACACTAACACACACACACACAGTCTAACACGTACATACAGTTTGATACACACACACACAGTCTGACACAAACACACTTGATACACACATATTTACACGTGCACATACTTACAGAAACATATACACACGGACATGACCTTTAACGTTCGATTCGAGTTCAGGGATGCTTGAAACGTACTCTTCCGTCCAATTTTCGACCCCGTTACAATACTTTACCTCTGCATTATATCAGCAGTTTTCAAAGTGAGTTTCGCGGAACACTGGTGTTCCGCAACGTGATAGTTTCGCCTAAATTATCTTAAAAATTAAGAAACTTGTAACATTTTGGCTGCATAATTTGGACGACAATGAATTTTTTCTCATTTTGGGATTCCGCCATGAAATTTAATTTAGAAAAGGTTCTGCAATCGAAAAAGTTCGAAAGACACCGCATTATACTATGCATATAGGGAAAGTAATAACTCAAAATTGCAGTTCAACCTTAAACAACTCAAAAACTAATTCGATCTGAAAAAGTGGCCTGAGTCGCTTAGATTTTACGGTACGCCGCTCACAGAGACAGATGGGCAAACAGACAGCCACACAGATATTCTCTTCTACTATTATATGCTAACTGCTTTCGTCGACTGGCGCGGTTGCTTTTCATTCTTGGAAGATCACCTGCTGGAAAACTCTGAAATGTTTTCAGTTGGGCCATGAAACCGGCTATGCGGGCTGAATGGAATGTGCGGTTTCTAATGGAAAAGTAGATGTATAGCAAAATATTCACTGCAATTTTAGATAAAAGTTTCGAAAATTATTGATGATGAAAAGTGAATTCATATAAATATTGAAATAAAACTAAGGATACATAATTCTAGATATGTTCTCTAGAATATGTTATTGTTCTTCTCTAAAACTTTAATACATGCCTTAGAAAATCCTTCTTCTGTAGCAAAATATGCGTTATATTACGAACTACATTACATGCTTCTATGGATACATAGGTTAGGCAGAAAGGTCAAAACTTTCTCTGCTGTTAAAAAAAAACGGATTAATTGCAGGAGCATTTTCGATAACGACGGACACTGTAAACTGTGCAGAAGATCGCAGACATTTTATCAATCACGATTTTTAAAATAATCGAATTTTCTGTTAAAATGTGTAAATGCTCGCTTCCTTACATTATTCCAGAAATGAAACATTAAAAATTTTCGTCATAAAATAGAAAAAATGAATTTTTACTGTTCAAGTTTTTAAAGACGAAAGGTGGGAAAATGTTGACAAACAAATAAGATGATAATTATGTGGCCTTTCTGCCGAGATATGATAGGTGTCTGTGATGAACTTTCTATAGAAAATTGAGATAATTACTTATTGGGGCCAGAAGGAGCTCAGACCCCCCCCCCCCCCAAGAGGTATACTCAGCCCCCTGATAAAAATATTAGAAGAGGTATGAAATTTCATCGAAAATATCATCCACATTTTCCATAATTTTTTTTTATGAAATTCTTTTTATAAATTACTTCGTTTCAATTTAGCTGAATGTGTGGTTATACTAATGATCAATTTATTTACATATTTTAATTAAAAATTTTAAAAAATATGACAATATTGTTTAAGCAGTTGCATTATTGCAGGTTTCACTGTTAGACATTATAGACATTCAGCAGATAAATAGTTAAGAATTAATATTAAGCAATTAACTTGCATTAATTTTCCATTTTTTTTCAATTAATTAACAGTTTTACTACTAGTTAATGCTTATATTAAAATCAATTGTAATTGTTATTAAAATTGATATATAGTAGCTATATGGATATTAATATTTAACTCTTAGCTTACAAATATAAATATGCAGTTATTTGTTAATAGTTAACATGGATTGAATTATAAAATTGTATCTATTGTGGTTTATAAATGCTAATAATTAATTGAATTTTTGATGAGCCCCTCCTTCAAGACTATTGAGCCCCCCTTGAATTTCACTTCAGCCCCTCTTCAATTTCGTATTTGGCAACAGCCCTGAGTCTATAACGGACAATAAAAAATCTGATGTAGACAACATCTGACATTCCCTACAGAATCAAATTAATTTATTTTCTTCACATTTATTAATTTATGTTTATTATACAAGATAACGCGTGAAATGAATACTTTTTTGAATGGTTATCTAATTTGTAATCTTATAATAATTTCCATTTTAATTAAACTATTTAAAATAGAGGCTGCTTAGATCACGCTTAAATTTTACGCTACAGACTGCATACACAGACAGGCACAAACATCGTCCTTTATTATGTAAAATTTTAATAATTTTGCGGAATGTTTTGAAAAAAAAAGTTTGATTCTATTTTCTGAATGGTACAAAATCTAACTAGCCGCAAGGTAACCCATAAATAATTTCTTCACACAGATGTAGAAAACCCAGACCACACGACCAAATTCACCAATTTCACGACCAATTTCTTCACAAAGATGTGTAAAATTTCTTCAAATAATTTTAAGCCAGAATGGATACATATATTGCACAGACACTAATTCAGACACACATACTGAAACGACAAAAAAGGCAGATGATACATCCCCCATTGTTGATTTAGTTTGGACCACGGAGCTTCCTTCCTTTGAACTGGTATTGCGTGTCGTGCAACTTTTATTGACATATTTTTAAACTTTCATAACTGGTACATATTATTTATTTGCAATAAATTATACAAATATGTGTGGTGAATCATCTCAAGTGGGAAATTTTGTTTCCCCGAATAAAATTAGTTGAAGTAATAATCGGAAAGTTTGCTATTGAACAATCTTTCGTGCAAAGTATCCTCACATTTTCATGAAAGAGATTTAGAATATAAAATAAAAGATTAAAGATTTTCATTACTAAAATTTAAGAAACATGAAATGTAAAGTTCACTTCTGAAAGCTGCAAGGGATTTTTTCTTGTATTTTACACAAATACGTCATCTGTGGGTTGTAGTTTTAAAAAATTAAAATTAAGTATGTATCATAAAGTATGTAAAAGTAAATCAATGGGGTTAAACTGCCAAAATGTATATAAATAATTTTAATTTACGGCACATTGGGTAATCCTATTAAAAATTATTTTAATTGAATAATATTTTTTAAATATGAAGTATCATATGTTTCTGAAAAGGTTTTTTACTATGTTTAATGAATAAACACAGTATTCCACTCAAAATTAAATAAATGAAATCAATGTAATTTTCCAGAAAATTCTAAAGGATTCATATATATTTTTGCACAGGAACTATATGGAGTAGAATGTGGTTTTATTATTGTTACTATGCGAAATATGTAACATAATATTGAAATGTAAAAAATTTTAAATTAATATATTTTAATGAGTCAAAATCTTGAATGTGTTATAAAAGTAATTGCTAAAAAGTGAAATTTTAATATTCGAAATTCCGCAAAATGTTTGCGAATATAAATATTCATATAAATTATTATATTATGTATAAAAATGTGAATTGTTTGAAAAAAAATATTTAATGTTATTTGTTATACGAGATCATCCGGAAAATCAATCTCTCTATCTCAGTATAATTTGACAAACTGCTATTTTTGTCTACATCATTAGTCAACTACTACAATAAGTAAAATTGTACTCATATTTCATATTTTTCGAGATTTGTGCATTATTTTTAACGACATTACATATATCTCGTTGATATTTAATGCGATAAGTTTTTAACAAAATTTTGGGTCACGAATATTGGATGCGTTCGCCTTCATTACTTACTGTAACACACGGCACACAAACGTCACGCTAAAATTAGTGAATTTGTTAAGCAATCGCTCAAAAACTGCTGTAATAATAACAAAATAAAGAAAAACTTCGTAAAATATAGCATAAATAAAATAAAAAAACTTAACTAGTCAACTGGTTTCAAAGACAAAAAAACAGCCTTCATCTTCAACACCAACAAGAAGGCTGTTTTCGGCCTTCAAAACCGATTAATCAGTTAATTTCTGTATATAAGCTGTATTTTACGAAGTTTGAATTTATCGTGTAGTGGATTTGTGTTCTAGAGTATCCAAAACGTGTGGAACCGCAGTACACTTGAGAAGTTTTCGACCAATATTCGACTCTGTTCCAATATTTTCTTTGTGCATTACTATAATACACTGTAAAACATTTTCAAGCATGTTACTGAAAGTTTCAGGGGAATCAGCTGTCCGTGATGTGGAGTAAGGTTCCTGATAGTTAGGATAATATATATATATATATATATATATATATATATATATATATACAAAAATAACGCTTTGGCAGAAGATAATTAGCTGAATATTTCAGAAATGAAGCTGGAATTTTCATGAACACCTGTAATTGTGGCTTTTCCTATCAGTTTGCCAAATTATCAACGAAGTAGCTGAAAACAACGAGCAAAGGTTGCAGATTGGTTTACAATGAGGGAAGTGAAAACTAGGAAAGATTAGTTCCAAGATTGAAAATCGAATTTTCTGCACTTTTAGATGCTTTATAGTCACTGTTATAGTTTGAAAAGTAAATTTCGAATATACTACGAACATCAACTAATTAATCGTATTGACTAATTAACAAATTTTAAACATCTCGTGACAAACAGAAAATGAGTGTCTGGCAATGTTTTTGTGTAGCGTATGACTATTTTAGTTTAAAACTCAATAAGACTCTGAAATTAAGACATGTTTTTTAGACTAATGTTATCTAGTGTTATTTAGACATATAATACTGACCGCCATTAACGTTCCAAACCTTGTGATGCGCAATAATTTACAGCCATTTCTTTTAGTCTTTGAACCCTGCTAGATATACCAATACATCGCAGAAAATAGTAAATCGAGGGTTCATACCATGCCAAACCAGTTTAAGAATTCTTTCATTCTAGTATCGCACATTACTTTCTAAATGTTTGAAATACCATTGGAAGCAAGTCGGAAAATTCCCGCGAAATCAAGTGTCTGGCAGCAACGTCTCAACAACGTCCCAGTTCTCGATCGTGGATCTAAGTAGTAACCCCGCTCCACTGCCTGCAGTACAATTACCAAGCAATTTCGTGCCGAAAATGACCTTGGGTGCCGGCCTAATCGTTGGGAGTCTCACAAGATCATTCGAAGAGCCTTAGTGTATTAGGTAATAGATTTTTATGCCTAGAATTCCTGAAAGAAAAGGGTTTTATTGTTGTAAACATAAATCGTTATCAGATGGTGGACAGTATAGACCCTTTTTAATATACTTTCCCAATTAAATATCATATCCATTAGCATACTGGCATTGAATCTAATTTTAATATTCTGTCATCTACTTTTCTGGTCACTTGAATTCGAAAAATACTCCTTAGTTAAAGTGTTGCATCGCCTGATGTGCCTGATTGCAGAGTCAAAACGGAAATCCCCTAAACATTTTTCGGCGCTTATTGGGATAATTAAGAGTAGAAAAGTCATTATTTGCTCAACATTATCTTTTGTGCTGCTTTATTCTTTCAGTAGAAAAAAATTAATATCGCTTATTATGGGCGAGCGAGGCGAAGTCCATTCTCCATTCCTAATGACCCCTTTTACTCGAAAGCTACAATAGGTAGGAAAATTCAAATTTGCACACATATGTAATCGCACACAGGTGTGCAAAATCATAATTTCAATAATTAAAACGAACTGCAACAGGCTGAAGCATCCATATTTAAACCACGCATGCTCACTAAGTTTCGTACAAATAACAACTAAACAACTTTTAAACACCTACTCAAAGCATATGCACTTGGATGCATTGCCATTAAAACGTGCTTCTGTATTCTAAATACGTTTTTGCGATTTAAATGTGTTACTTTGATTTCATTGTTTTCCTGTATTCTAATTTGTTTAATTTAATATTCAAATTCTAAAAACTTATAAGCTCTTTTGTATTAGGATTGTCAAATATTGAAATTATTTTTTATACTTTTAATTTCATAATTATTTGTTAAATTAAATTTTAATTTGCCATCTTTCACAGCTGGCACACTTTATATTCGCCAGTCCATTCAAAACTCGGCTTTTTGCTAATCAAATAATATAATTTCCAGTGTGAATAACAAAAGAACTCCAGATATACCAGTGAGATTATTCTCCGGCACTTGTGGACTTGCAAAGAAACCCCCACTTCGTGTGTCCAATTCCTTCCAATCCCTCCTCAGTGGTTTCTGCCTCCCTCAGAGAGGGAGAAACCATTGAGGAGGGATTCGCAACAAGGTGCAGTAATATCCTAATTCTCCGGAATATTTTCTGGATTTCAGTATACTTAAAATCCTTGGCAAAAAGAACATAAAAATAAAAGTATTTTTATGATCTTTCATGGATGCCCACTAGTTATAAACATGAATATCATTTATTTAATCATTATAAATTTTCAATGCGATTATATCGTTTTCTTGTGAAAAAATATTGCTACAGGTGGAAAATTTTTCGGTAGACCATCAAGACTTTCCATTTGCATCCCTGTTGATTTGTGGCACTTTCTAAAATGACACCTTGGATGTCATTGTAGAATATGAAATGTTGCATGATTCAAAAGTGCAAATCTCAGGCTAGCATTAAAATAAAAATAATGTGTCTTGTTCGACGCATAAGAATTCGCCAAGATAAGAAAAATCATACCTCTTAAACATCTAATTCCGACATTTGACACCTCAATCTTACCACATCGAATGAAAGCCGCTTATCTAAGCATCCCTGTCAAGCCATTCACAACCAGCCTTTTGAGGTGCTGTCAGTAGCAAATATATGGGCACTGAAGGTCTTCTGTCGCGGATCTATGACTTATGCACGGTGTTCTGAAGTTGTCCACAACAACCTTTCATGCACAATGGTATCAAAATGCATCAATTTCACAGTGGAATTTCCGTCTTATTCTAGATTTTGTCCGAAATGGATACTTGATAAATGTTATTAATGTTGGGGCAAGGTGTTGCATGAATTTAATAAACTGAATTTGGGGATCTAATCTACTATGGCAAGAATTGTGTCCTCCGTATCGCTTTACATATTTACTCACCTGTTAGCTATAAGGTTGCTAATATTCGTTCTCATTTCAATTTTAAGTGAGTATTCAAACCTCCTTGTAAAAGGCACTTCGTTTCACTTAAAGGCTCCTCATTCCTGTCTTGAATCTTTGGGTTGTTTATCATATTCCATGCGAATGCGAGCTTGGTTATGTAGGTCAAATAAAAAAGGCTCTTAAATTTTGTATTAAGTAACACATCAGTTATGTTTCTAGGCAGGAGGTATATAAGTTTTCAATTGCTAAACATTCTTGGGTCTCTAATCATGTTTTCAAATTTTTGAGAAGATAATGTTTCAAGATAATATTTTCTCCTAATTCTATATTTAAACTGCAATTTCTGGAAAGTTTCGCTATTGTTTCTTAATCAAACTCCTTTGTTAACGATCATTGTCCCTTCTTCCCTACCATTCAGATCGTCTTCCTCCTTCTTTTGTTTATCTGTCTACCATTTCCGAATTTCCGAATTTTAGTTATTTTCCGCTACTTTTTGACGAAGTTAGCTCATATTGCATCCGAAACCCAGTTTGTTCCTCTATATTTCCATTTCATTTTTACCTGTCTGTTCTAATTATTTTTTCTGTCGTTTCTAACTTTACCACTTATTTTCTGCAGTTGGTTTAAACGTTTCGAGTTTATATCGTTACTGTTTTTTGTAAGATTTCACTATATTTAGTTGTTTCTATACGGTCTGCTATCCATTTTTTTACCGCCTTATTTTTTTTCTTTCTTTTCTCTGTGATTTTGTCCGTTCGTCGTTTCCTGCTTGTCGTTTGCTTTTTTCTCTTTTTTCATTTCTTCCCGCGGCATCAACCACTTTTTTTCTCCTACATTGAGCCACCTGTGCCATCCTCAGCAGCCGACTTGACTTGAGTAAATGGGGTCGCCCTTTTTGTTGGTCCTGAAGAAGGGTGCTTTCCGCCTTTTAAAACTAGTAGACCTGGTCTGTCTTTTATAATTCATTCTGTATTTGCGATGTTTTATTGTGTATTATTGCTGCATTCTTTTTTTTTGGGGGGGGGGGGGGGGTGAATATTTGAATGTTTTATCATTTTAATACCCAGGATACTTAGGATTTTCATACTCGACTCAAAATTGACTTGAATAATTTATGTTACTATATTTTGTCTTGTAAACCAACTCCTTTAAAAAGAAGAAACTATGGTAAACACCTGTTCATAATCACCTACAAAATTAATTTTTGAAGACTTGAAGAGCTGCGGAAGTTAAAAGGATATTCTCCCTCCAATCGCTTTCCCTTGTTAACCTATGGAAAATACATAGTTCATAACCTCTAATTTATAGAATTTTTCCTAGTTGTTTTTTACCAAGCATAGCTTCAGAGAAGCGGAAGATTTATGCCTTTTTAAAATTCAGTGAAATAGAAGTATTTTTAATATGTATCGAAAAGTAAAGCATTAATTTTACAAAAATGCGAAGGATACTTTCAATTATTTAATCCTATTTTTTGTTTGTTTTTTGTTTGTTTGTTAAGCACATTCCTATTTTCATCTATATTCCACAAAATACATCAGGGAAAGTAAAACCTAGACGAAAGGTTTGGTACTATTTTCCATAAATTAACAAATTAACATGAGGGAAATAAAACAAAAGACTGGAGGCTCTTGCTTACGACCAAGGCTGTCTAGTTTAGGTCAGAGTATTTCCACTATCTTGTCTGGGGACATATTTATGTTCGCTTTAGATTTTAAACACAGAAACTCTTTGACCATCTTTGACCATATATACTTGGCCTATTAATTACAACACATTGTATAGAGTTATATCTCATGTTTTTCGATTCATTTTTTTAAGTGAAAAATTATATGTATTTCAAGATTTCATCATTCAAAAAATTTTGCTATCTAGGAAGAGTTGTCAGATAAAATACTATTAAAACAAGTGAGATCAATCATGCAAAAAGCATCAATTATGAAACACTTTCCAACTGAAATGCAATTTTATTTAAACGTCTCTGAAATGTGATGCATTCAGCGCTGACATTTTTTAAATTATCAAAGTATTACAGTAATTTATAATGCTTGAAAATTTAAAACTTCATCGGGAAAGACAATTCTAGTTACACAAAATGAATCTCGGGAACGGTTCTTGTTAGCGTTCTAAAATTAATGTCATTCGCTTTCTAATGAAAAATTATGTCTGAAATGATTATTTATTTATCATTATTGAAGATTTTGGTTCTTTAATGATTTTTTTTTAATCCGTTCAAAAATTGGGGTGTTTTCCGAACGTTCGATCACGTTTAAAATCAATATGGTTCCAAAATTCACTGATTGTAATAATTACGCTCAATTATTTTCAAAACACTTCGTTAGTGAAACTATCGCGTCCACACCATCACTGACACACACATTAACGTACATTACATGCATATACAGAACACACTATCATACATACACACATAGTTATCATACATACACACACGCTAACACACACTAACATGCATACATACATACATACATACGCACCCTAACATACATTGCATACAGATACAGGCATACACTATCATACATACGCACACTAACATATATTACATGCATATACATACACACTCACTTTCATACACACACACACTGTGATACATGCACACACATACTATCATACATACATACACACTATCATGCATACACACACAGACACAAACACACTAACATACATACACACAAATACAAACACACTCACATACTATCATGCATATACATACACTCGCACACTAACATACATACACACACACTAGCATACATACACACAACCATTAACTCAAAACCTTTCGATTCGAATTCAGATATTCTTAAAACGTACTTTTCCGTAAAAAACTTGAATTCGAATTTTAGACCTTGCACAATATTTTCCTTATACATTATACTATATATGCAGGGGAATGTAAAAAGAGTAAACATGTTTTATTAGGATATATTTGTGTAATTTTAGCAATATTTTATTCATAAAATATTTTCAAAATAATACAGCGTAATAGCACAATGTCAAAGTAGTTTAATCTGTGAAGGACTGGCATGAATCAGATCAATTCCCTAGTCGTTACTGTGGGTCTTCAATTACCACGTGTTTAGCAGTTTGAAAACATGTATAGCAGTTAACTTTTGGAAATAAAGTTTGAATAATTAAATATTTCGAGATGAATATTCCACACACAGCAGAGTGGGATAATTGTGTGCTAAGTTTTGCCATATCTGTCAGTTACTGTGTGTATGAAAAATAGAGACACCAGAAGAAGTGACATGTAATATGAATATCTATAAACAGACTTCCCCTCCTCATCGTTCTAAATGTGGCTGTTGAGGGGGCCTGAAAATTTGGTTGCGTCATTGGAGCAGACAGCATCTCGAGCAGGTAGTTCGATGACAGAATAATGGGATTTTGTACTCGATTGTGTTTTCCAATACGAACCTTATGTAGAACTTATGTAATTGTTCAGTCAATGGAAGTGGTGGAGGGGGGATATGACTTCACATGTATCATATTTTAATAAATAATTATTATGAGTTTCTAGGCGATAAGGAATTCGAAAGGAGGGGCTGTGAACGAAAAATTTCGAAGTTGCGAAGTATAAACTAAATTAAAAAGTACAATTTTAAATGCGTGAGAGGTTTATGTAAGATGTTTTCTCATTTCCACTTTCCCTACATACATCAAGTAATGTATTGGTTTCCCTACATACATAGTATAATGTATAGGGAAAGTATTGTGGCGGTGTCGAAGTCAGACAATAAGGATTTGACCATGACTCAATCTTGTCTTCTTAAAAATATTGATATTCGTACTTATATAACCGCAATTTTCAAAAACGTGTCCGAAAAATGAAATAATAACATTATTAACATATGCGTACATTTCAGAAAATATCAAGCTGCTATTAAAATCACTGATAAATATTTGGAAATATTCCGTAACGTTATTTGTTGCAAAATCTGTCATGAATTTTTCAACATTTCATGTAAAATTATATGTTGGTCGCAAAATTGTAGTAATGCACATTTGAAATTTTTTTATAAAAATAAGCACTGGTTGTAAAATGTATCCATGATTTGAAAAAGAAAAAATTCTTGTAACAATTCTGGGTGTAGCAACATATTTATATGCCCTATTAAACTAACCATAAAAATGGAGATTGGCCAAAATATGTCCATAAATTTTATTAACCTATATAACAAACTAAAACCTTCATTTTTTCACTGCTTCCAAATTCAATAGTTGAAAATAATAGTTGAAAATATAGTTATAATAGTTCCAAATTCAATAGTTTTTCAATAGTTGTTCCAAATTCAATTTGAGTTTTAAAAGGCAATTCTTAAGTCACTTGAGCTTTCTTTTGAAATGCATAACTTACCAATGCTATGCATTTCAAATTATAAAGTAACTCAACCTGGATTAATAGGTTTATTAATCCAGGTTGTAAAATTGTTCCTAAATTTATTTCCGTGAATTGTAACCTTAAGCTTTCTAGTAGAGTTCATAAATCTATGTCTAGTGTGTCGCTTGTCCCTTCTTAGGGCGAGTATTCAAGACACTCGCAATCATATTCTGCCATTGAAAAAGAGTTGCTTAATCTTTAATTGAAAATATCTATTTCTCACCTAACTTTCTTTACTTTTGAGCATAATTCTTGGCATAGGGTGATTAATACTTCTGCTTTACAGGCTTCGGTGGATAAAAAGGTTTTGAAACCTTGTCAACATTTAGCTCTTCGTTTTATCAATACTCTTCAGGTTGTTAATGAAAATTATGTAGTAAATTTATCTAAGATTCCCCTTAACAAAACTGAAATTAATATCTTAAAACTAAATACAAATTTATCTGTTACTCCTAAATTGTATGCCCTTAGCCTTATCGCTCCTGTTGAAAAAAGCTTTCAAATTCAACGTTTTATCTACCTCAAAAGGACGTTATTAGACATCCAATTCAATAATGCCATTTCTAAATCTAATATTAACAAATCTAAAAAAGACAACTCCAATACATTACGCTACAATCCTGATTTAGTAATCACTAAGGATGACAAGGGTGGTCAGATTGTTGTTTCGGATAAAAATATGTATGTTGAAAAAGTTGAAAATTCAATCAATGAAGGTCCGTACTGTGTTATTCGCCACAAGGATCCAAGTAATTATGATTTTAAAAAAGTTATACAAGTAATTAAATCTTCACCTGCAATTCTTGAAAATTATTAAAGGTCCCTGATTCCTTCTGTGACCAATTGGGCTAGATTTTACGCTCTCCCCAAAGTTCATAAAGCAGGCGTTCCTGTTTGACCATTGTATCTAATATTGGTACTGCTGCCTACAAATTAGAGTTGGGCGGAATGGAGCGATCGCTCCCGAACTAGAATGCGTCGCCTCTTGCGTTGAACATATTTTTGGCTTAAGAACCAAAGACTATGCATTATGGCAAAGGGCGCCCCGAAATTATTTTCTCTAGGGTGCCCGAAATCATTCGCTCCAGGGCGTCAAAAGTCTAGTTATGCCACTTTTTTCGTGCACCCCCAATAGGATCATAATAATTCGTTCAACTAAATAACATGGTTTAAATGTCTTATAATTGTGGTGTCCAACTTTTAGGAATTCCTATTGTTTGTGCATTTTATACAAGTCACAACAAAAGTTTTGGTGTATGAAAAAATGTTTACTTTCGAAAACATTGTGTAGTCTGGTGAGATGAAAGAGATGCAATAATTTTGAGCTATTTTAGTACACGAAAAAAAAATTGACGATATAAATTCTTTAAAAATATGGATTGCGACGTAAAAGCTTTATCAGAATACTTTTACACCCTTAAATGTAGAACTTCGTTCAAATTGGCAGGTTAAGATATATAAATTTCAATATTTTCAAAATTTCAATTTCTGATAATTTTAGGATCTAAACTATAATGTTAAATAATCTACTTTAATATGAAAATTTGGTTAGCGAAGTTAAAAAACAATTGATCCTAAAAATACAAAGTTC
The DNA here is from genome assembly GCA_951213105.1 of Amaurobius ferox. NCBI lineage: Eukaryota > Metazoa > Arthropoda > Arachnida > Araneae > Amaurobiidae > Amaurobius > Amaurobius ferox. The sequence goes on along the minus strand of OX578133.1, from coordinate 127,871,153 downwards.
AGTCGTATGGGGTTCTTTGACGAGTAGAATATGTTTCTTTTTTCTTCCCACAAAACAGATATATTTTAGAGGAAACAAATTATTATTATCATTATTTTTGCTTTGAATGATAATGATGACCGAAAACAAGTGGATTATAGTTAACAAAATAGGTTCATTTTAGACTAAATGGATTTTAGATAAGTGTTGATGGATGATAGAATTTGATCTATTATAGGGATGACTATTTTTTATTTCGGTTTATGAGGACACGAAAACACGCAAGGACGAGTACAAATAAAATTAACTGTATTACACTTGTTCAGCTTTATTTTGATTTCTATGTAAGGAACAAAGTAAATGGGAATCTTTTGTCTGTGGGACTCAAAATACAGCCCAACACTTGTTTCCTAATTATATGATTCTGTACTTTGCTGTCAAAGATTAATTCAAGTTTGAGATTGCTATCCCAGATACGTAAACGACAATAAAATAATCATTGCTTTACCAGACGGGACCCATACATTGAATCTTTGTCGGATTAGACCAATATATTAGCTTTGCATGTTTAAACATATTATCATTCACTCAATATAGTTACTGAATTAGGAAAAATGTATTTTCGTTGCAAAATAAATTTTGTATTGGTAGGGATAAAATGTTATTATAATAAAGACTATGCAGATTGATGATGTCCGATATAACTAACATGAAATGATAAGTTTATAATTTTTAAATAAATGCCTTATAAAAAAATGTATTCTAAAATAAATGTTCTATAACAAAATTATGAAAGCAATAAGTATTGAGTAAACACACAAATGAACTTTGCATTATATTAAAGTGAAAGGTACAAAGTTGGACTGATCTTCACTCTGCTTTCTGATTGGCTCGCCCAGGTGAACCCTTAAGGTCTTGGGTATAACCCCCCCCCCCTCTGTTTCTTCTATTTTGCGCCCATTTCGTCCTTTAGATTTTAGGTTCGTTGGTTTTCTTGCACTGACGAAAGGGATGCAGTGTATCCTTGAAATAGCTGTAAGCTACATTTTGTCTTAATTGTACTTAAATACGTTGCTCAAGTTTTTCTTAATGTATAAATACCTTATACAAAATAATAATGCACGGATAATCTCAAGAACATAGTTTATTTTTTTTGACAATGTGTAATATTCAATTTAGCTCCTGTTAAATTATGAAGATCGGATTGTGATTTGTGAGTCAAAATTTTTATATCGAAATTTTAAAATCTATTACGTATTCGAATCACAAAAAGTATATTTTTTTTTAAATCTCACAAATTCGTCTATTGATAATACGGATTCCGTTCAAAACATTTTTGAGAGAGAATTCTTCAGTGTTTTAGTTTTAGTTGGAAACTCTGCAATAATATCTTTGATTTATAAGGACCCGATTTGTGTGAAAATCGTTGTTAAATGTTAAATAGCAAGAGACTAATTTGAATTTTAAAAAAATCTCAATGAGACTTTTCCTCTTGAGAGCAGAAATACCCCTCTATCAAATTTCATGCTGGTACATCGTTTATATTTTCCACTAGAAACGACACAAACAGATATACATATCTTCCTTTATTATTATAGACGTCGTGAATGAGTGCAGCTAAATGAATGGCGATTTGTTTTCAATCGCAATTTCATAACATTTTCTTCGTTATTACATTTCTTTGTGTGCATTCATTCCAACCCTTGCATTTTAATTCCCCGATAGACAACGCACCGCATTATGATGAAGAGCATACACAAAAGTACTCAATAAAATCGCCACGGCGTCAAAATTGTATTAACAGTCCATTATGATAGCGATGATAAATGTTTCTTCACTTATGGTTCCGGAATAGGTGACTTCGGGGCTATTCTTGCCTTTTAGATGCAGCTTTAGAACACCTGACCGAAATTGTACTTTTAATTATCGAAGCAAAAACTGCATTTTAATTAGATAGGAGTGAATAATTAGTTTCCATCTTCTGTGAAAGCAAGTCTCATTTTGTTCTAAAGTAACCCAGGATATATTACTTTGCCATGTTTTCAATTAACGGGAAGGACGAAAACTAGTTATACTTGGTCACGTTTCTTGGCAATGCACGATAACTGTTAGAGCGTCCAAAATAGATGTTCAGGCTTCCTCAGCTGATGAGTCCCTGACATATTCAAGAGGCAGTCGCTCTCGATCATTTTTAACGGATGTCAAAAACGATATCCATCAAGTTGGAGTGCAAATGTAATGGTCTTTAATGTCAAAGCTAAACATTAGAAAAGAAAAATTAACGATCGTGCGCTAAAGCAGTTTATTCAGTAAACTGCACTTGACATTAAACCGGGTTGCACTTCAAAGCTGAGTTTACCGCTGCAGGATAGTTTAAAAATCTTACAATATTCATGCGCGTTTAGAAACTGCTTTTAACTCCGTAATAATATTCTTATTAGTTTATTTTCTTTATTCGCATAAAATAGGAAAACGAGATGGTGTTAAAGGTTCTATTTTCTCTTATAATAATATTTTATGTGTTTTTTTCTATGTTACCTGCATAGACATTTTTTATATGTATTTATTGCATTTAAATATCAATTATCCGTACGGTGAACAGAAAACGCTCTAAGTATCAAGATGGCAGACATATTGTATTTACAGAGTCTTACCCGTTAGTGTACATTATTAAATCCCCTTTAAAAACTATTTTGTATCTTAGAAAAGGGTCAATGAGGTCAATGCGTTAGATACTTTGAAGTCGATTGGTGTTATTATAAATACCACTTTAACACCTCTTTAGTTGTATAACAAACTTTTATTTTTTCTGTATTTAATGCTATCATTTTCCTTCAGAATTATTATATATTCTCCACAATATTAGCAAAATCCGGGTAGAAAAATTTATGAAAACCATATTTCATTTCTTAACTTGAAATACTAAAAATATTTTAGAATTCACCAACCGCATGTTACTACAGTGATTACATAAGCTGATCTAGCAGTTTTTATGTTGTACTATCTCTTTTGTTGAAGGGTGAGTACTAAACTTTAAGTCCATTTATATCGGAATGGATTTTTTCATGATTTTTTTAAATTTAAAATTATTCGTAAGGTGCATATAAAAAATGTTGCACAGAGTTCCTCTGTTATATTTACAATAAATTGTTTTCATAATTTTTGGTTTTGGGTTAAAATTTCGAAAATATTTGTTTTGAAACAATTTAAATAAATTAATGTTTTTGCTTTTAAATTAATAAATTTTTGTAAATAACGTATTTTTTAATCCTGAAGACAACTTAACATGAAACCTTTACTGTGCGCAAAATGGATGAAATTATGCAAATTTAGCAAATTGTTCAGCAGTTGTATGAAAAGTGATATACGTTTAAAATTTTGTTTTTTTTTATTTCTTTTAATATAAAATTTCATATTGTTTAAAAAATTTTCATATGTAATAGGATCATTATATGGACACACATTTCAGGGAAAATATTCATTACAAAACTGGCATAAATAAAAAAAATAATTTTCTGTCCCAAACTCCCTTAAAATTTGACATTTTTTTTTCTAATCCTATAAATATTTAGGACATCCAATACCAGGATCTCGAAAACTAGCATTTCCGTCAAATTTTAACGGAAATTTAATACATGTATTAATACGAACATACTAATATTTCGGTATTACCTATTTTTCATATATGTTTCATAGTTATTTTAAAAAGATAACTATTATTCTTAATTTTCATTGTTTTTAAAGTTCTTAAATGAGATGATAAAATTAATGACATTGCATCCCTTTGTTGAGCGATTTAATTCATTTCTGCATCATTTAACGAACTGATGCTAATTTGAAACTATATTCTCAATTGATTCCGTTTGACATTTTAGTACAAAGGATATTTTCGAAAGGTATATCACTCTTTGTTCCTTAATTCAGCTTTGAATGTTGACAGAAATTTTGTTCTTTCTTTACCTAAGACCTCTCAAATATGTTTGAAATTTAATTCTTATTTAATCCGTGGATAAGTTTGATTATTTTGTTTGATCGTGCACTTTTCTATTGATCTATATATTCAGAACTTTTCTATTTGCTGTATATATTTTTCAGTTATTTTTTTTTCCCATTAGCGGATTTAAAATTCACAAATTGCTTCGAAAATTTTAGGTAATAGTCAAATTGTTCCATAAAATATATAAAAAAAAATTCAGCGAAATATATTCAGTAATTTTTTAAATAAAAATTAAAATAATAATTACACATCTTATATGAAACGATCACGTGACCATGATATGAACAGATCACATGACCCACTTCAAAATGATATATGGCATCCATCTTGTTTCAAAATCGTGATTTTTTAAAGTTCTTTTTAATTCATATTGAGTGTTGTATCCGACCTAAAACTACTTTATTTTTACTTAAATTCTGTGCATCTACATACTAAAACAACACAATGACAACATATTTGAGTTTAAATTCTCATTCAAATTTGATTATTTCTACAACTAAGCCTATTTTTCACCTATGTAAAATGTAAACAGCAAAATATGTAGAATGAGTTGTATTAGAATTACTGTATTTCTTTAACACAAAATAATTCAGTCCATGGAGTCTGCATGACTGATATGAATGAAATATTAATTGATTTTATAAACAGAAGGACGATTTTTTTCGATGAAGTTTTAAGCATAGAGTTTATGAATTGTAGCTCCATGGTCTTAATTTTTAAAAAAAATAAATTATTATAGTATTGTGATGAATGAAATGAATGGGAGAAAGTGATGAATGAAATCCTGCTTTTATAGAGAGATCCAGGCGTGTTATTTTTTCTATGACGTCATTTGAATTTATTTCAGTTGTTTTCGATGAAGTTTTCAAATATAATAAATTATCGTAATATTATGATAGTTTTAAAAATATTACCGTGGAATGTATTGCATTTTAGAGATATTTAAACCAGGCAATTTATATTTCAATGCCGTCATTTGAATGAAGTTCATTTTTTTCAATGAAGGTTTAAGTTTTCAAATATAATAAATCAATGTAGTATTGTGATAAGTTTTAAAATATTACCGAGGAATGTATTGCATTTTCGACTTTTTTAAATAAAATTGCATTGAAGTTGGAAAGTGTTTCATAATCAGTGCTTTAAGCATGATTGATCTTTCTTGTTATCTTATTATTTTAAGCTTTTTCATTTTGTTAATTTGCCCCCAATTTGACGTTCTTAGTATGTTCATGTTTAATGAAATAAATAAAAATGTTTTTTTTTTAAATCCAATTACAGTATAAGTCTTGTTTTTCAGTAAATTTTGACTAATTTTTTCCGTGAACAAAGTTATAATATTTGAAAATACAGAAATACTTAAATCAATGCGATATCCCTATTAAAAAAAATCCCCAAAACAAGAAAGATTAATAATGCGTAAAGCATTGATTATCAAACACCTTCCAATTGAAATGCTATTTTATTTAAACATCTCTAAAATGCGATACATTCAGCGGTGATAGTTTTTAAATTATCACAGCACTACAATAATTTATTTTACTTGGAAACTTAAAACCATGGAGGTAAAAGTAAGGAATTAAAACTTCATATTAAGAAAATAACAATATCGTTTGAGACAATAATTCAGGTGGCGCTGGGATAAGATTAGTAGTTCTACATTGTATGCTTTTCTATAAAGAAAGGCCTAAAATATTTGTTTAAACTGTCAATTTTGTATAAAATAAATTATTAGCGCAATGCAAAGTAGAACTGAAACAATAAAGAATATTCCTACATATTCAAAATTATTTTATCTTTCAATTTATTTTTATCTCCATATATTCTGTATTCTATCCTACAACTGTGAATAATGGTTAATTATACTCATGATAAGGGAACCTTTAATTTAAAAATAATCAAATATATATATACTAAATACTACGCCTTTATGTTGTGTAAACTAGCAATAATAGCTACTTTACTAACACAAGTGACAACTAGATATAATTCTCAAACCATTATAGCATTTTCAAACTTTTCATCCACAGGAGTTTTATCTCTTTCTTTTTAACTCCATGTTTAAAACTTCATCAAAAAAGGAAATGCTTTAAAATCGTCTGCTTCTCTATGTAAAATCAATTAATATTTCATTCATATCACTTATATTCGACTCCAGAGCGCTAAAAAAATTAGAAATTCTTATACAACTTATCTTACAGCATGATTTGTTTACATTTTGCATACGTTAAAATTAGGCTACGTTGCAGAAACAGTAGTTTAGTGATCATTTAAAATAAAAAATATTGTAATTGCGTAGGTGCAGAATTTAGATAAACAGATAATATGCACAAATAAAGCAGTTTTAGGACGTATGCAACACTAAATATAAATATAAGCGTTCCTTAAAAATCACGATTTTCACTAAGCAAAGAAAAAAAAAATAGATGCCATATTTTATGCTGGAATTAATTACGTGATCTTTTCATATAATATGGGTGTAATTATTATTTCAATTTTTATTTTAAAAACTACTTAATATATTTTGATGAACATTTTTTTTACACATTTTACGTTATAATTTTAATATTTCCTAAAATTTTCAAAGCAATTTGTGAATTTTAACTCTTTAAAAAATGTTTGAAAAATTAGGTTCCATAGGGTTCAATGTATTTCATTTTTTCAACCCGGGTTAAATCTAAAACTAATTTGGGGATATTATTCTTTTGCATTCCCATATTCCCTACAGACCGTCTCAACAACAGAATAAAATTTCATTTTGATAAATTCATTTCTACAGCAGTTATCGTCCGAACGGACAGACGGACAGACAGATTGAAGGAATAAGGTCATAAACACTTTACAACTATGTTGGAAGGTGCTACAAAAACCCGAAATAATTATTTTTAATTTTGCCCAGTGCCCAGTACTAAACCCCCTATAAATAATAAAATATTCTAACTAGATCATTTTTATATAATCCATCTGAATATAAACTTGTGTGGTGATAAGTGTATTCGTTCTTTACATAATGCGTTCCTCTTATTCTTGACAAACATATAACATATTCACAGAGAAACAGGTGAATATTACTCCTAAAATGTTCAAAAAATGTTCACAGGAGGAACAAATATGCCCATTTCTGTCAAAATGAAAAATTTGAAAACATTTACGAAAGCAATACATTTTAGTGTAAAGTAAAAAATTTGAAAACTATGAGAAAGTAAATATTAAAAATCTCGTCAAGAGTTAATAAAAGCAATATATAATTTTTGCTATACATTTTTCAAATTATGCACGGAGTATATTATAAGTTCGAAATTTATTTATCTCTCAATAAAAAATGCTTGTAAGTAATACTGACACATTTATCTCATATTTTAAACACCGTGACATATTACATAAATACATGCAGCAAGGTGTTTAATTTTTATTTCTAAACTGTATTATGATTATTATTAAACAGCTTTTGCAGAAATGCATCCTTTTTTAAAAACCAGATATTAAACGTAATTTTTATCAGTATCAACCAGTTTTGCAAACCCTTTAAAATTTTTTACAGCTTCCAAAAGCTCTTTTAATCTCTATTTTGTTCTTTGATAGCATTTTCTCTTTCATTTATGTGATTTTGAAAATTAAATGCAATCCACAACCTACTTAAATATAATTTTCTTGTAAAACTTACAGTTTTCCTGTGCTGTAAGCAAAATGCTCTGTGAAATGTTACGGTCCATCTGATGCGCTCTTAGTGGTATTGTACTTGCGGTTACAATACCAGCCGCGCGACAGCCCAGTGGTTAGCGCGCAGGAATTAAACTCGTTCGGCCCGGGTTCGATTCCCGCCACTACCAAAACTGCCGCCGTGTTCATGCGGAGTACGATCACGTTAAACATGTGAGTCCGTAAGTCCTTCCGAGAGGTTGATGGTAGGGGAAGGAGGGTACGGTCCCTGTGGATGTCTCCCCCACTGGGTTCCGGTGTAAATTGGGTGGCACTTTCCGGCCGTCCAAACAGATACCTTATACCTTTCTGGTAGGTCGGGCGGTCTGGGTAGAAGAAGAAGTAGTATTATACCTGCTGTTACAATACCAGTCGATAGCGGTATTGTACTTACTGTTACGCATGAAAATTGTTACAAAGTGTTTTCATCTAGGGAAATAATTTTTTTTCACCTAGCATAAAATCTTTATCAACTCGGAAATATAAAAATAGTAAAACTCTTTAAATGGGTGCGATTATTAATTTGTAGGACAATCCGTGTTTTGAAGTCAACTGTCATACATTTTAGATAAAAACTGTTGAAATGTAAATGCATTCAGTGCTTCATACTAGGAAGGTGGGATTTAGGATTTCTCTGGAGCTTTTAATTTTAAATTGCTCATCATTTTTACCTTATCATTTATGACATGTAAGATCAATTCATTAATTTTCAATATTGATATTGTAAGTTGATTGAAATATTTTTAATGCTGATGTACAATATTGATCTTAGTAATTACAGACCCTCAGTTTCAGCACGTCTTTGAAGAAACGCAGAAGTTCATTTACAATTATAAAATTTATTATAACACCAACCAATAATTTTACAGAAATACCTTTTCCATACAGCTCCATGCTTTTTAGTATACAAATTAAAAATATATATTTAAAATACGGCTGGAGCTCCCATATAACGTGAAACTACGTAAAAAGCATTTACTAATTAAGAAACAAAATATATCCGAATATATCACCACTTTGTCAAGTAGACCCAGTGACGTGTGCAATAAATGACTGTGGAGGATTGATCTCCTTCCAAATACAGAATTTTCCCATAACAGTTCAATTGACCACTAAATGAGTTAAAATTAAGTCAATTACGAGAGTTCCGTCCCTGCAAAAGTCCGTTCCTCTTTAAAATGTTCCTATGCGTATGTAACTGAGGAGTTACTTCCAAGATTTAAAAGCACGTTATATTCATATCGATTAATAGTTAGATTATGAATTAATTGGTTAGAATCAGTTGCACATTTAAGTAGCGCTGCACGATTGTTATGATGCACGCAGTGGCATGCACAACAATTTCTCGTAGAGGTGCGTTAGGAAAGGGGTTGAGGGTTGATAAGCGTTGCACGCTGAGATTTCACCGAAGGCGACGAGCGTTGAGAAGAAAGACATCGACTAGTTAATAGGAAAGCAAAGCACGAGAGTTCTCTTAAAGTTAAAAAAATTCAACATTTTAACACATTCTATCTTCTTATGGTCGATTTCAGGTTGGTAGCTTTACCACATTCGTTGTTTTTAGTAAAAACAAAGCATAAGGGACTGAATGACCCTCTTCCTCAATCCCTTGCGCACATGATACTGGTATATAACCAAAAATTAAAATTAAATATAATATTGTATAAAATTGTTATTAATGAAAACTATCTTTTTAATGGATTGACATATTATCAGCAAATCAAAGGCATCCCCATGGGTGGGGGATGCTCGTCTCTTTTAGCAGATATATACCTCAATTATTATGAAAATAAGTCACATATCAATAATGAAATCATATTTCTCCGATATGTTGACGATTTGATCATTGGTTATGAAAATGAGCACTTTCAAATGAATTTTTAATTTTATCCTTCTAATTTAATTTTGGAAGAAAATCCACAGATTAGTAAAAGTGTAGTCAGTTTTTTGGATCTATGTATGGACTTCAACAATCACAATCTCTCAATTTATATTTACGACAAACGAAAAACCTATAACATACCTATTTCAGGTATAATCCACGGGACTTCGAATTTACACAAAATTATATTCAGAAACGTTTTCATTGGAGGATTGTCCAGAACGAAACGTGTTGTTAGCAATGGCGTCATCAGACTGAAAACTGGTCAGCCGGGGGGGGGGGGGGGTTGCAACCCCCTTTCATATGTTATCGTGAAAGGCCGAAATTAGAGAATGTCAATATTCTCCGGTGAATGTCGACACATACCAAATACGTCAGTGAAAGACCGAATATTTGGTTATAGTCTTATACATTCGTACCATCGCCGGTGTATGTCGACAAGCAAGCACAGATAAGCTCTGGTGGGGGCCGAACTCTTGTGTAATTCAAAGTGTCATAACAGTTTAAGTTGTTGCAATAAATAAGATTGTATAACGTTAATCACATAATTCATGTGTAAGTTTATTATTGGTATTATTTTCTTTTCTCATTGAGAATGTACTGTTCGTTTTAGGTACAACAGTTCATTTACATGTGCTGTTACTTAAGCTTTCTTCTATTTTGACATGTATCATAATACGTTTTAATAATAAAGTATGGTTTAAAAAGTTGCATTTTTGTCTTAACGTAACAAAAATATTTTTATTCAACATTCACCATCAGTGCATGCTGAATGTCGACATTTGCTGGTGTAAGTGAGAAATAATGATATTTAGGAAATATTTCGGACATACAATAAGCAACTATGTGAATGCTGACATTCACCGGAGAATATCGACATTTGTCAGATATATCGGTCTTTCACAGTAACATATATAAACTTAAAGTAGAACTAGAAGAGACATAGTATAGCACCCTAAACCCAAACAAAAGAATTCAATTGATTGCTAGATTAAAAGTCAAGGGAATGCATGTCAGCAAAATTAAAGCAGGAACACAATCTATATGAATTAAAATTCATTAAAAAAGAGAATGAATAACAATTGATGGAAGGTATTGAAATTGTAAGATCATCAGAAGGTGTATACAAAACATTTATCTTCTAATAGTACTTTTAATGGAATAACCTTGTTATTTTTGTCTCTCTCTCTCTCTCTCTCTCTCTCTATATATATATATATATATATATATATATATATATATATATATATATATATATATATATATATATATATGATTTTCAAACTACTATCATTATATATATGCGTGTGTATGTGTTTATATGCATGCAATTAAATGTTTGTGATTTCGAAGTATTAGGCAGATATTTTACGTTTCGCCTAAATATTAATTCCGTAAATTCTGACGTCAAGATATTATTGCATAAATATGTATAATCTCAAAAGCAATGAATGCTAAATTCAGACTTATTGGCAAAAGTATGACAAAATTATGGCAAAAGTTGTGCCATAATATTGTTCTTTTTTAACACTTTACAACAAAGTTGAAAAGTGTTTATGACTTTGTTCATTCTGTCTGTCTGTCTGTCTGTCTGTCTGTCTGTCTGTCTGTCTGTCTGTCCGTTAGCACGATAACTGCCGTAAAAATGAGTTTATCAAAATGAAATTTTAGTATGTTGTTCAGACGGTCTGTAGGACCTATGGGAATATAAATAAATAATATCACCCAATTAGTTTTTTATTGAACCCGGGTTGAAAAAATGAAATACATTGAACCCTATGGGACCTAATTTTTCAAACATTTTTTAAGTAAATTTAAAATTCACGAATTGCTTCGAAATTTTTAGGAAATATTCACATTATCCCATAGAATATATAAAAAAAAATTCAGTAAAATATGTTAAGTAGTTTTTTAATTAAAAAAATTATTTAATATAGGGAAAAAAACAAATTCAATTAAATTCTGACTTTGGGATATCTTCCAGAAAGAAAAGAGAGAGATATTATATAATAAATATCTCTCCATTTGTTTTAACGTTTTGCATATGGGAGTGGCTTCATATTTTAAGATAAATTTGGTAGATAACAATTTTTCATTTTTTTTAAATTTTATATAACTCTTCATGATAAATTTAATTGATGGCATTTTAAATGCACTTTCCTACGTCCTAGAGAGTTAAAATTTGGTACACAGCTTAAATTTGTTGAACATTTTATTCGACAAAAATTTGATGGATCTTTAAATATAGATTATACATTTTTTTCGAAATGGCCTGCAAATAATCCCCGTTCACTTCTATAAATCATTGGTGTAATATTGTTAAAAATTCTGATGTGGACAGCACATGTCTTTCTCTGCAGACTCATATTCGTTCTCTTTATTTATTCAATGATAATTTGAGTTTATCTGCACAACATAAGTATTTTAAATGACATTGAATTTACACGTTAAACTTAAATTTGGTTCTCATTTGATAGCTGGACTTATTGTCAAAGGTGGCGTAGCGAAAACGCGAAAAAACTAGAATATCTCAAGAACGGCTAGTCCTAGAGTAATGGGGTTAGTCTTATTCTTTTTGTTGTCAAAAATCACATATAAAATAGGAATTTAATTGATATAATTGAGCACACGTAGTCTTTTATTTTTATATATAACGATTTTTGCTGGCCATTTCGCAAAAATAGCCCGTTCCTTTTTCCCGAATCGTAGTAGAATAACCTACAAATGATTTATATACAAAATTTTGTTAAATTTGGTATATAAATCACTTGTAGGTTATTGAAATATTATACTCCAAATTTTGTTAAATTTGGTTCATTAGTTTTTAGCTAGAGTGGATAAAGGCAATTTCTGCGGCCATTTCGCAAAGAAGGCAGATTCTTTTATTACGAATCGTACTATAATCTAATGAACATCAGGATTTCCCACAAAAAACATACCTACCAAATTGTATGAAATTCGGTCCATTAGTTTTTCAATTAGAGTGGATGTAATATCCACACAGACACACAGAAACATACACAGATACACCCTTACACACACAGACGTCTTCCTAAAAGTAGTTTTTTCGTGTTCTAGAAGTCCCAAAACGTGTAGATACTTTGAAAATTCGAGTTCCGATCTTCGGCACGATTCCAATACTTTGAGTACATACACATACACATATATATTATCTGTGTATCTAAATTCCGTGCCTATGCAATTACAATAGTTGTGATTTTAAATGATCCCTAAACTTTTATTATTTCTTCAAGGAAGCCTAATTTTAACATATGCAGAATGCAAATATCTCAAGCGATTGTAAGATGAATTACATAAGAATTGCTAAATTTTTTTCACACAAAATTATTTAGCTCTGGAGTCTGGAATACAAGTTATATGAATGAAATATTCATTGATTTTGCATAAAGAATCAGATGATTTATATTTCGATACAGTTTTAAATATTTATGTATAATAAATTACTGTAGTACTGTGATAATGTAAAAGATATTACCACTGAATGAATCACATTTTAGAAATTTTTAAATGAAATTACATTTCAGTTGGAAAGTGTTTCATAATCAATGCTTATGCATGATTGATCTTTCTTGTTTATAAATGCTTATCTTGAGGCATCTGTTTCTCAGAATCTGCTATAGATATAACCCAGAAGATGACGATTTGGATTCTAAATTAACTTCAAATTCCGATGGGGATGGAAAGTTCACTAAGAATTTAAGTTTTCAGTTCTTTTCTCCATTTACGTTTCAAACATTTTCATTTTATTTGAAACATCCATTTCTCAAAATCTGTTATGGATACAGTTTAGATGATAACTGATATGGATTCAGTATTAAATTCTGGAAGAGGTAGAGTGATGCATTAAGAATTTTATATTCCGGTTTTCTTTTCCACTTCTGATTCAAAAATTATCATTGAAACGGATTGTCTATAGATAGAGCTTAGATAATGACTGATATTGAGTATCACATTCTAGAATGGGGTGATAGACTCACTTCCCGTTCTGGATATGTCTTTTCCAATTCAAAAAATAAGATTTTCCTTAAAACACATATTGCTCGATATCTACAGATATAGAGATGCTGATTGATATGGATTCATCATTAAATTCCTGAGAAGAATGGGGGAGAAGGGCTTACTAAGGATTTATAATTCCGGTTCTAAAAATTTTCTGAAACATCTACTTCTGAAGAGTGGTGTAGACAGAGCTTAAATGATAATTGATATGAGAATTCAGCATTAAATTCCGGAAGAGATTCACTAAAGATTCTCAATTCCGGTTTTTTTAGCTTCCAGTTTCGAAGGGGTGGCAGAATTCACTAGGGATTTCAAATTCCCGTTGCTTTCATCTTTTGGTTCAAAAATTTTCCTTGAAACATCTATTCTTTTCTCAGAATCGGCCATATATGGAGCTTAGATGATGCATGATATGGATTCAGCATTAAATTCTAGTAGGAGTACTGTTCTCATTAACGATTTTCACTTTCTATTCTAGAGGTATCAATTTCGATGACTGGTATTGATTCAGCATCATGTTTCAGAGTGGCTTTGAGTTCACTAAGGATTTCTCTTTCCACTTCTGCGGATGTCACCCAGTTCTTTTTTAAATTCGTAAAACTGTACGAAATGAGTGGGCAAAACAGAATAAAAATTATATTTTGCAGTTCTAGTTCCGTCAAAAATGAAGTGTATATAACCATTTGCCACCCTATGAAGGGTCTTTTCTAAATTGCTTGTGACAATTTGATAATAAGTAAAGAGAAATAAAAGAAAACATTCTCTCTTAGTGTGCGGGAAAAATTGTTCAACTTAGTATGACTGAAAAAAATCATTAACTTAGTGTGCTATGACAAAACCATCTTTTTTTTATTGTATAGTAAAAAAAATAACTTTTACCATAATATGCCAGGAGAAAATTATCTTCACCTTAGATCACTCGCGTGTACCGCGAAATAACTTTTTCTTAGAATGTTGCGAAAATTTTATCTTCACCTTTATGCGGACTGTAATAAATAAAAAAGTAAATAAAATGAAATAAAAGTAACTTCACCTTTCTGAGCAAAAGTTATTTTGACCTCTTGTATACCGCGGAAAAATTACTTTTTCAAGATTATTTTTTAAACTGATAGTGATAATTTAAAGATGTTTTTTTAATTTATACTCTAAGTGATTTCGAAATTTCATATAGTATTGGCAAGAGATAAAAGGCGTTTTATAAAGGTGTCGATTTTAAATAATAATTCATATTTTACTGAACACTTGTCTCATTTTAATGTACTCGTATTTAACGAAATACTTATTATTAAGTTATTTTCTATCCTGTGCAATACTAATTATAATTACAGATAGTAACCAATAACCTAAGAGACAGTTTATAACTTTTATATATTCAAATGGGACGGATTTAGATATTTAAATCCTATGTTATTTTATTTATTTATTTCTTGCTTTATTCGACCGGAAGACGAGTTGCAATTGGATTTAGAGCAAACTATCTTAGCTTCAATTCTGTTTCCCTAAAAAAATCCACGAGTAAGCATTCTTCCTTGCGTTAAAACTGAAGCAATTGCTTAAGCGTTAAACGTAAGGCTTCTAAATATATTTATGAGCCTTAGTTAAACTAGTGAGTTAAACCTTAATGAGGAATTGAAAAAATAAAATATTCTATTATCTGTAATGATATAAAAAGCTTAGTCCTCTAACAAATAACGAAGAAATGGACAGAAATAGACAAAAGAAAATATATAATTTTATAATCAAGACGTTTTATTAATATGAAAATTAAAATACTTCATTAGTCACAGAACAATATAGTTAATTAAATAAAGGTGTTAACCGATTTCGGGACCAAATACCCTACGTTTTTCCGAACAAAACACCAGCCAAAACAAATCTCTGGATTTGGCTGTTGGGGTAGCACTGTCTTTTAGTCCTACAGAACAAAGCTGTGCTTTTACTCCTGAAACCGGCTAATACCTTTAATCAACTGTCTTATACTACAACTAACAAAGTATTTTATTTTTCAAAAATTTGAAAACAGCAGTTTTTGGACGATGTTTTTCCAAAGTTTTTCTTAGTTGTTCTGAACCAAGTTTGTGCTAATGATCACGTTTTTTTTTTCTATATAATTTAGGTAAAATACTTTTAACTGGGGCCTGGATGTTGTTAACCTATAAATTTTCAAAAATTGCCCCTGAAAAGATAAAATAATGCTCTCAAAATGATGAACCTTTAAAAACTGAAAAGATACTCTAAAAATTTGATAAAAAAGAATGTGCATAAAACAAGCTGTATTGTTTTTTCCTTTCAAAATTATAAATTACATAACTTCAATTTTAGACAATTAATTGATTAGAATTTTGTCTTTCCTTTATAAACAGCACTATTAAACCTCAGAAGAAAAGTAAAAGAAAAACAAGTTATAAATACATTTTAAAGGCCTGTACTTGAATTATGTGTAAATGCATCAGAATTACACTGAAATTTGATATTTCCCCCAAAATCTCCAGGTGTTCAGGAAAAAAATTGCTCCCTAAAAGTCAGAACTAGATGTAACCTGCTTCGTCAGGCAGTATATAAAGGGTTTGGAAGGGCCGTAAGGAGATACCGTCTTTGTGGCTAGGAGCTCCAGAAACTGACCCATCGCAGACGAAGTCGAGTAACAGTACAAAAAGCTCTAAATTGAATATTTTTTATTCACTACACTTATCAAAATCCCCTCAAAAGTATCTTTCTCCAAACTAGATAGCACTGAAGAGTATCTTGAACTGAGATGGTGATGGTTTTTTGCTTTGTTCGTCTGGTAATCCTGGGTTTAAGTGTTGCAACTTGAAAACATAATTCTTACGGAAATTTAATATTTTATTATAGATAAATGGCAAAATATGTCTAATACAAAAAAATGCTCTTAAAGTATAAAAATACCCTAAAATCTCTAAAAAATATGCTTTTAAAATTCTAAATATGCCTGAAAAGAGGAAAAAGCCTAAAAAGGTAAAAAATGTAACTGCTATTAAAGTCCGGGTCCTACTTATAACGTTAGCTATAACATCTTGTACCATATTTATATTTTTATCCACAAAGTAAAAAGAGCACATGGTAATTTAAGGCAGTTTTTAGAAAAAGTTCAATCTCCTCACTTAAAGCCGATTAAAATTAAATTCGCCAATAGTAGAGGAAGAAATGCATTCTTTCCGTAGTAGTTTTAAGACATTTGACGCTTAATAGTTTTTGCCTCCGTTTATTAGCAACAAACACAAATTTAAAACTATATAAATAGTCATGAAATCATGCACCCCGTGCAGCCACCTGTATCTCATCAGTGAACAGGTTTTTCCCGCGTTAGAGCTCCCAAGTGTTCTTGCTTTATGACTGTGACTACACTTTATGACTGTGTGCCACAAATTTGCGAAACTTTGTGGAGATCAAAGAGTCAGTCGAACACCGCAACTGATATTCAAATTATAGAAGATTGAGATGATTGTTCGATGCTGCTTGGCGTCGCGAAAGCCACGAAATGATTACAGGCTTTGGAACGTCCTGTGTCAGTGGGTTTTGTGTCTATACACCTTGTCTTGCAAATTCATACAGTCTAAGCTCATTTTCTTTTTAATTTGACGCCACTGCCG
Source organism: Amaurobius ferox (assembly GCA_951213105.1). Classification (NCBI taxonomy): domain Eukaryota; kingdom Metazoa; phylum Arthropoda; class Arachnida; order Araneae; family Amaurobiidae; genus Amaurobius; species Amaurobius ferox. The sequence goes on along the minus strand of OX578133.1, from coordinate 127,853,968 downwards.
GGTACGACTAATTTCATTGATCACCATACCGGTTCAAAGAATTACGGTATAAAACAAGTTCCCTTGTTGTTTGTAATATTGACGGCGATTTGGTGCTAACATAAGCAAAACATGTCTTTAAATGTTGGTTATACACTGATAGCATAATTCCAATGCATATGAAGTGTTGATGCGTAACAACAGACTCTTTCAATAATAATAATAAAAATAATAATAATAATAAAAGTGGAATAGACTAGTTTAAATTTGTTTTATTTCCTTAAAAATTTTATATAAAGTTCGGGTTTGCTAGAGCTTTGAATCGAGAAATTTCTCCACAAGAGACTTAATATTTTTAGTTGTCGTAACGAAACGTATTCTGATTATCATCGAAAATATTAAGCAATTTTTTTTTCCCGTGAGATTCACTGGTGTAATTTAGATTTAAAATAGAAAAATATCTAGGTAAAAATGATTATTGGTGGTAATGTTTTTGATTATGGCAGATGGTAAATAATATGAATTAATGAATTGACCATCAAATTTCAAAGAATGTAGGAGAGAGTTCACTAAGGATTTCTATTCCAGTTTTCTGTTCTTTCAATTGTAGTTAAAAATGTTTCATTTTTCTTGAAACATATGTTTCTTTGAAGTAATTATAGTTAGAGCGTAGGTGTTCACTAATATTTATTCAGCATCGAGTTTCTGAGAGGGTAGAGGGATTCATAGAGGATTTCTTTTTACGGTTCTTTTCTACTTGCGGTTCAAGCATTTTCCTTACAACGTCTATTTTTTTAGAATCGGCTTTAAATATAGCTTAGATGATGATTGATGTGAATTCAGCGTTATATTCTAGTGGGAGTAGGGGTCTCACTAAGTATTTTCCCTTCTGGTTCAAGAGATGTCCGTTTTGATTAAAAAATTACATTTTCCCTGCAATATCTATATTTCAGGATTGGCTATAGATTGAGAATCCTAGAATATCTGTGACACACAGTGTACTGATAATAACATTTTATTAGCGTTAAATAAGAAAGGTTACTTTAGCGTAGCGTGAAATCCATGAGCATAACAGGATGCGCATAACTTCCGCTAGCATGTTCGCCAACATTGAACTTGACAGAGTTCTTTAAACTTCAATAATTTCTTTTTAGGTGACGGTAGCACCACCATACCATACGACTTCCTGAAAAAAAAATTATAAAGGATATTATTTATCACAAATTTTATAGAAAAGCTAATAAAGTTTTAAAATCTCTTGATACTGTTATATTGGGGTCATCGATACTGTTATATTGGGGTCGATCTTAGTGTAGTGAAGCGGAGTGCTGATGTTGTTGAGGGATGCGATATGGTTGAGAATGAATTTCGAGAGCCGGAAGATTATTCTCGTTCTTTTATAGAAGATGTACTGGTTTCACTTTATCTATGATGGCGAGGCATCACGCCGTCATCTCATGTAAAATTTTGTGAGTCTCCGTGTAAGGTGTACATAAGGACGGCTTTACCGCATCCACTCTTAGAAAATCATGCGAACATGTTTTTTAAGTCTTGGAAAATAAAAGTTGATTTTACAGCATGATTTAATGTAGGAATAGGTTTTAAAAGCTGTATATGTTGTTTTAGTTTTTAATGGTCACTAGTTGCAGGCTCTTGAAAAAATCCCTTGTAGATGAATGTTTTCGCCATAGATAGCCGCAGAACTCTAGAGATCTTCTTTATAAATCAAACGAAGACCTAACAAAACAGCAGGCGAGGCTAATTTCCAGTTTATAGACGTGTGGCACATAGTAGCTGATTTTAGATCTCCATACCATCGTTCGATCGCACCATTTTCGCAAGAAGGGTACACTGTAGTCTGGTACATTTCAATGTCAAATACTTTTGCTAGCGATCGAAGTAAATAACACTAGAACTGAGAATCTCGATCGGTGATGGTTTTTTCAGGCGCACCAAATCGGGGTATCCAATCGGTATACAGTGCTTGAACGACTATCTCTGAACGTCTATGCGACAGGAAATACTGCAGGCCATTTGGTGAATCTATCAGTGTAGCTGAGATAGTAGTAATAGTCTTCGGAATAAGGCATAGGACCTATGATATCAATATTGATATATGTAAAATGCTGACTTGGAACTTTGAATTCACCCAATAATGATGATAGACGCCGAGATATTTCAGAACATTGACATACGATGCATGTTTCAGCGTATTTTGTAACCTCTTGCTTCATCTTGGGCCACGTAGGTCGTTAGTTATTAATTTAACTGAGATTTCTATACCTGAGTGTGCTAAGTTGAAATGCGACTAAATATTTTCATCCGGTACCCGGGACCATGCCCGTTGGCGTATAGCGTATCGAACCATAATAATGCATCTGTTGTGCCAGGAACCAACACTGTTAAACTAGTATTTTCTTTCAACAAATTCTATCGATATCTTCTTATGCATTGGTGATCTCGTCATAGTCTACAATATCGTTGGAGCTAAGGATTTATATCCGTGAGAAGACATCAGTCCCTTTGTTTTCGATGCCACTAACATGGTGGGTGTCATCATGAACTGCGCAATAAGAGTAAACTGATTTATCTGACGAGGGGATAATTTCCCTATTGCAATCGTGAGCGGTTTGTGATTCGAAAAAACAATGAAGTTTGCCCCATCCAGCAAATATCTGAATTAGTTTGTTGCTGCAAAAATAGCTAACAGCTCACGAACATATGTGCTATATTTCTTTTCAGCCGGGCTTGATTTTCGGGAGAAAAATCCTAGCAGCTGCCAGCTTACTTTTATATAATTGATGAACACTATCTCCGATCGTTCCGTCTAACACGCCAGTTATTAAAGCTAAATTTGCATTGGAATTCTGATGAACTAAGCAGGTTGATGAAGTTTTTTTACATTTATCCAGCATCTGGAGCAATGGTAGTTCTTTTTAGGCTGCGTGAGGCATTAAGGGCAGGCAGATAAAAATTCAGGACGCCGAAAAATCGTCGAAAGGAACAAATGGACAGCTTTCATTGCTTTATTTTGGGGGGTAAGGACGTAATGCAATGATAACCATCGTGGTGTCCAATACATTTTACTTGATCCACAGCCAAAAAGTACACTTGAATAAATTAAAAATTAGACCATATTGTCTTAAACGGTTAAAAACTTCCAACACGTGAATTTGGTGCTCATCTATTAAACGAGATTACATCAAAAATAAAAGAAAATAAAAATACCGTCGATACATGAAAAACAGTATTCAAGACGCTGAAGTTCTTGATCCATAAATCGTTGCGTAGCATTCCTGAGGCCGAATGTCGTGTAGTTAATCGCGAAATGTTCGAATTGCGTCATTCTGGCGTCATTATATCATCTTTATGTATAGGAGTATCCAATGTTCTAAATATTGTTCTTTCCATGTATATAAGAATGGAATTCGATTATATGGCTAATACTATATTCTATTCATCAGAAACAGTTTTAGAATTTAAATCTTGGTAACCTCTGTATGGTCTTCATGATCCATCACTTTTATTATTATTTTTTTACCATGTGGAAGAGGCTAGACTAACAAATTTTAGATTTACTGCACATCCCCGAACTAAACTTAGGAATTCTTCTTTAACTGCGACCAATTTATCTTCAATTAAGTGCCTAGCTTTTGCGGCTACTGGAAGGTCTTTTTTTTTTTTAATCTCAGTCATGTATGTGGTATCATGAGTTGCATTCTGTCTAGGCCTATTTTCAAATATATGATTGTATTTTTAAAGTAAAGAATTAAATTATATGCATATATCAAGAGTGGTTATTTTTAACATAAGTTTCTTAGAAAGTTTGGAACAAGACCTTACAGTCATAAGTTTGTCAATAAATGTTTTGGATTTTAAATCCACAAGAATGCCATACAGTATCTGCTCCTAAAATTGCACAAAAAAGAAAAACATTCAGGAAATTTGACTGATAGCATATACCGCTATCTTTATTTCATTTGTGGCTACGAGATTTTGAAAGACTTTGGTTTCAGACACTCTGCAGACGTTGGGGGTAGAACAGAAATATCAGGATCCGTGTTGATGAGGAAGTTAAGTTCACTTGATGTGTCCCGAACTATAAGGTGACTACTGCTTTACTTATCTACATCTTTCGTTGCAAACATTTTTCCTTTGTATTTTCTTGATCAAAAGTGCATGATGAAAAACATTTCTTGGTCTTTTTACGGAATCGAAAATGATACCAACAAAATATTTCCTTGGTTTACAGATCGTTCTCTGCATCTATTACGACTATTGCTCCGTCCTCGAAATCTACTTAATCTGTCAACTTTTACAGATACTTCGCGTTTTGCGTTTGTAAACTAGCGATTGCGTCATTCAAACTTTTATCACCAGTTTCATTTGATTTGGAAGCCACCGATTGGACTTCATTCAAAATCGTTATATCAGAAATTTGTCACCATTATAGCTAATTTATTCAAATTCCTGTATTTATGTAGGTAAACGTTGTAGCCAAATATATTTGAAAATCTAAGTATGCGGCTTCCTGCCAGTTTTTAAATCTGGCGTAACAACATAGATGGACGCTTATCGCCTAAATCAAAATTCCGTAAGAAATTTCTTTAAGCGACTTTCTTAAGAATCGCTAAGCACTTTAAAAATCCGTGCTTTCAAAGTTCCGTGCAAATCAGTATTTGGTGGAGAAGTAACAATATCATCAATATGGAATAGAATAATCGTTTCAACAGATATGACTACTGTTTAATATTCTGTGGAATCATACGTAATTCCACGAGTACTAAATTGCGACTTCAGCTGGGAAAACTAAATAGATATGTTTTCTTTCCCAAATGGTAGCAGTTTTACCTCTAAGCAATGCTTCCATTTCACCTCGGAAGCAGCCCTTTGCATCCGTCATTTTTAATTGCATTTGAACCGAGGTCACCAATGCAGCTTAGAATGTCTATAACACAGAGTGTACTAACAAAAACAATTTATTTGCACTAAATACGGAATGTTACAGCGTGAAATACAAGAGCGGAACAACACGCATACATCGACGGCTAGCATGTTTGCCGGTACTCAATTTCGCAGAATTCGGTACAGTTTCAGTAGTTACCTTTCAGGCGACAGTAACACCGCTATAAGCTTGCGGCATGCGGATTCAACATAGAATTTCTGAAGGAGTTGGGGATTCACTAAGGATTTCCACTTCCGGTTCCTCCGAGAACTCGCATGACTGTGTGTGCGCGCATGAAGTGTGCAAAATAGCATAAAAATTCTTAGTTCCTCGAAAAATAAAGTATACACACAACTTGCCACCATATGTAAGCTCCTTCATATTTTTTGTTTTTGTTTTTATACATGTGAAACCGTTTTATTTGACGCGTTACAACAAAATAATAAAATAGCAGAAATACCTACGCTGAAAGGAGGAAAAACAATCCTACTTAAAGATTAAATACTAAAATAAAAGCATAAAAATCCCAAAAAGCATCATTTTAAGCTAATGAGTATCCCGTAATAAAATTATAACCTAAAATGGGTGCATTTATCATCTCCGTACATGGTGAAAATGTTTTCAAAGAACAAAGTCATTAACTGGCGATACAAACATAACAAATCATTTTGAAGGCGTTAAAATGACGTCACTTGAGTCAAAATTTTTGAATGAGCAGTTTACAACCAACTCATAGTAAAAGTCGCGTTCATTCATAAAATCTTGTCGTCGAGCTTATTCCTTTTTGCTTCCCGATCGCATTTGAATATAAGTTAAAGGAGTAACAAGGGAACGATTCAGGATGACTTAAGTGAGGTTAACTAGGCTTTAATGGGGGCCACGTGCACGTACGATAAATAGCAGCCATAATCATAAATTATATCTCGCTAGTCGACAGACTTAAAGTGTTCTCCAAATCGTTGCAACGACTCATATTACTCTGGCAATAACAATAAATCAACTCGCTACCGCAGAAGACCTTCGTTGTGCGCGCCTACTTTCTTTACTGCTGGAGTCATCCCTCCCTCAAAAATCTTGGTTTCTTATCTCACATTTTTTTTTTTTTTTTTTTTGGATTCTTCATTTTTTTTTATTTTATTTTATTTTATTTCTTTCTTTTTGTTATGGTCGCAGGAACAGCATTTTATACCAGGGAGTTGACAATCAAGGAACGATTTCTTTCCTTTACGACTTTCTCCTTTTGTCTTTATCTTATATTTCGAGATTTCATTTTTGTACGGGTATTGACTTGTTTATTTCTTTGTTATTAGATGTTTATCTGGAGAAGTTTTGTCGGAGGTATTTTTTTCTGATTTCAAATTTGAATATACTTCAGTTATTTGTAGTTTTAAAACTGTTTTTCAAAGGTTAATTTGTATATCGATAAATTATTTTTGTTCTTAGTAATCTTAAAATAATAATGAACTTTTGTCGTTCATAACGAAAGAAGATAATTTATTCCATTATAATATTCTTGATGACTAATTATACACCAACCATTCGAAAATATTGATTTGAATTTCATTTTCTTTGTACTTATTTCTATTTAACTTACATTATCAAAAAAAGGAATTAGTTAAACAATATGTGGTAAGGAAATGTAGAATAAGAACATTCATAAATACCGAAAGTGTAAAACTGATTCATAAACATTTATTTCATATTATGGATAGTTAATAATAATTTGCTTGCAATTAATGAAAAATTAACCCCATTATCAATTCCTACGTACAATAGATTTTAGAATACTACAGCATCGAAGCTTTATTGACTAATATGGAAATTAATTACCATAAATACGCTACAGGTAGTACAGATAAACAATGAGTTTTGCAGTTTAAGAGAATATTTCTTATTTAATATAACTAGTTTTGATTTATATCTTTAACATTCATACTATAAATGTAGAAAAAAAATATATCACATTTATTTGGGGAATGTACTTGATACATACAAGCATTCAGTATCAGAACTGATACATTATTTTTTAAAAAGATCTTAGATCAGCAATAATTTAAAAACACATCAGCGCTATACTAGTTATATTAAAAAATAATTGCACATTTATTTCTGAGCACTATCTACTTATTTTCTTCCGTGTTTTACTCCTGTTATATCTCCCATTCTCGAAAGTCCCTCTGAAGTAATTAAAAAAAAATTGTTTTGGATTATTTTTACCTTTGAGGTTTCTTTATCTGTTTAATTTTCTGCACCTTCGTGCAATTCAGAGCTTCGTACATCAAGATTCTAATGTTTTGATTAGAGAAATATCATTTTAATAATTTTTAAAACGCTGTCACTAAAAATAAAAATATGTCACCTGATTAAAAACTTCTAGAATTTTAAATTGTAGATAAATAGATATAAAGGTACCTCAAATAAATATATATACTAAGAAAAAATTCTTGCAATCAGAATCTTAATAATATATAGATCGAAAATTTAGAAATGCATCCTATATTGAGCAATTTTTGTTCTTTATCAAATGTAAAATCTCATGAAGTATGCTATCCAGGATTAAGAAACTAATGCTGTTCAATTTTTTGCAGTTGCTGCCAATGGAAATTTCCCAGGAGTTGAGCCGAAAAGACAAAGGACTGCCTACACACGGCATCAAATTCTCGAACTAGAGAAAGAGTTTCACTTCAACAGGTATCTTACTCGGCGGAGACGCATCGAGATAGCACATGCCCTCTGTCTTTCTGAAAGACAGATCAAAATATGGTTCCAGAATCGGCGGATGAAATGGAAGAAAGACAATAAACTTCCAAACACGAAGAACGTCAAAAAGAAAAACCCAAATAATGCCAATAACGCTAATAATACCAACAACTCTAACAATACCAACAGCAGCAATGCCAACAATAATACAAACAACAACAATCCGGACCAGCAAAATGCGAACAGAATATCTAATCCTCAGTCCCAACCACCTTCTTTGCAACCAGTGGTAGCTCCTCCCCAATCCACTCACCACATGGTTGGTCCCTCACCCCATTCACAACCTAATTCCTTAGTTGTGGATACAAAAACGGATTATGGACTTACAGAACTGTGATGATAATGTGTAAAGTCCGCATTTTGTGTTTGTACTACTTCACATTCCAGAAAAACTGTGTAAAAATGTATGTAAGAGATATTTCGCCTATTCAGGTTAGTTCCCGCTGGATAGCAAAGCCAGTGACATTGACCTTGTGAACATCTTAAGATGTGAGTTTCGGGAACATAAGAATTCACATAGCACCGAGAAATAAATCATCATGCCTTACATGTAAACGACTGCTAGAATCGTCAAATTGACAATTAAGGTCAATTTCCGAAACAAGAGTATTTTGATGTGCAACTCTGGTGTTTTTACGTATGCAATTTTCAATGTCTATTAACCCCATGCAATTTACGACTGAAAATTATAGTGCAATAATGTGAGCAAAGCTCTGAAGCTTTAAGATGCAGCAAAAGGTTTTGTAGTTTTAAACTGTTGACTGCGCCCATAGTGTCATAAATACATTTGAAAATGAAATGCTATTCTTCTTTAAATTTATTATTTAAAATTCAAATATTATACATGTGAATATATTTTAAATGAGATGTTATCAATATTTTATTTATTATGATATCCAATTGTAGACAAGTACTTGCTATTTACAATTATATTTAAGGGGTGCGATTGTCTGAAATATTGCTGATCTGAAGCAATTAAACAAGTCTTTTATGTTTCTTAGATTCTAAGCTGAATTGCGTTTCAATTAAATGTATTGTTATGGGAATCTTAATCAATCAAATATAATCACATAGGTATGTATTTTATGGGGGAAAATTTTCTACTATTATTCTTTTTAAAATATTTATCAACTTTTCAAAACCAGATAATAAAATTCATAAAACGAATTGCAAGATTAAAAAAAAAAATCATTTGCTTTACGTTTTAGAGTACTACTTACATATTACAGTATATGTTATAATATTTATAATGTAAATACCGGGTTGACAGCAATATTTTTATATACATTTCGATTTATATGAGGATTTTTTCCACACATACATACATATCTCGATTCGTAAAATAAAAAGCGAATGAATAGAGCCGTTGCACCCAGTATTACTTCTGTATGATTGTGCTACTAGAACCTTGAACTCAATTAAATGATTGGAGAAAAAGATTGGGCTGGGAATGACGAGTTAGACTGGCTTCCGTTGGCCTATTGAGAGGGCAGGAAATACTGCACCAATTTGCAAGCTGTAGCTATAGGTTAGAATTTGAAACTCCTGTGCCAAAAAACTGTCAATGTGAATGATATAAACATTTCTAGAGTAAGTAAATATTTCAGGGAAATGTTAATTAAGATATTAAAAAATAATATTTTAAAATCTGGTTCTCGTGTTAAACATTTTAATTGTATATTTGTTACTGATTATTTTTTTCCTGTTTTATGAATACATGAAATTCTTATTCACAATATTATACTAAAATATTTAATTTAATTCTCCTGAAAAGAAGTATAAGAATTTGTATTATCGCTATACAAAATTATCTTCACAGGCAGTTCTGAAAAGTAAAAGATCTGATAAATAAAACATCCTGGTCCCGTTTGTTAACAAATTTACTAGAAATATATAATTGGATTAATATATGCCAAAATGAAAGCGCTAAAATGGTATTAGAAGATATAGCCTTACCATTTTATTATGTTTCAACAACTGGCTATACACAATATATAAGTTTGAAATATCTTTGCCAAAATAAAACAAGTGATGTACAAAATTGAAAGTATCAACAATTCCCGTAACCTTTAAACCCGAAAGCCGTATAATGTAATACTGTTCATTTATAAAATTTATTTTTATATTAATTCGTTTTTTATTTAAATCGGAAATTTTTTTAAAAATCGTCGCTGTATAAGCACATTGGATTTGATTGTGTTGCTGAGCAACGTGATAAAATTATTTTCAAATAAATTTGAGGAAAATATATCATTTGCATAATGCTCTCTCTATGGAATGTTTGTTTTTACTTAATACTTGAGCAACCTCTGGTCCTAAAAACTCGAAACATGAACTAAATTGTAAGTATAGGACTATTCCAAGTATATCCACAAAATTTCATGAAATTTGGTGCAGGCGCTCTCCCGTAATGATGAGACAAACAAACAAACACGCATACATACACACAGACAGATTTTAAATTATTTATATATATATATATATATATATATATATATATATTACTCTACATTCTTCAGCAATATTTCAGATGAGAGGAATAAAAGGAATGTATTTCTAAAGAGTCTATGGCAATAAGTTAGATATGTAAACTTCTGTAAATGTCAATGATAAAAAATAATCCTTAAAATCAATCCATTAAAATATTTATTGAACTACTTAGAAAAAGCTTCGTTAATAACAGAATATAACAAGTAACTGTTGCAACCAGTTTCGGAGACATTCCTCGGGATAAAAAAGTGAAGCGGCCATAGCAACAAAAACTAGAAGATTGCTCTGAATTGAGAGTTTCATGTAAAGGAACAGCATGATTCAAAACACTTTACAAGTGAAAAAGACTACGAACTTTATAGTGAAATAATTGGGAAAACCAATTGGTTATACGGAATAATGTAGTATAGAATAAAAATTAAGAAAGCAAGCTGTTTCGGAATCTGAATGAGATACCTTCATCACCAAACTACTAGACTACGCTTTCAAAGTACTGTAAAATAGTTAATAAAATGTAATAAAAAATCATGAAAAAATATTTAAGTGAAAGCAAAAGGTAGCGTTTGCCTGTATGAGTAACTTTATTAATTAAATTAAAATATATATATATATATATATTAGCATTAACGAAACGAAATGAAATATTAAATTATGAAATAGCTCATTCAGCTTCCATAAGCGTTTACTTTACATCTTTTGTTATACATTATATTATTTTGTGCCTTATTAAAAGGTATTTTCGTAATATGTTTTGTGCTTGTTAAGTTAGTTTACACTTGCACATGTAGCTTCAAAGCTTGTTTTCTATTAATTTTATCATAAGCACTTATTCACTAAGAAAATGTTCTGAATGCTGATGTCCGTTTTGATTCCTTTTACGTTTTTAATATTCGATTTTTCATGTTTCGTTTGGCAACATTTTCTACTAATTTCACGTGATGCTACTTTCGATAAACAAACGCCATCTATTTTTTGTTAATTTGGATAATCTATCTTTTTATTATAATAAGAAGTTGCCCTTTTCCGCCTCCGAAACTGGTTGATATAGATACTTGATTATTTTATACTGTAAGTAGTTGAGAAAAAGATGTTCGTCTCCAGTTGAAGGAGGGGCAATAATGCAATGTCCTCCATCACTCTCTGTGTGCGTCTCCCTCAGGGAGGAGGGAAGCGTGTTGGAAAGAGGGGGATGAGTTATGCCTGTAGAAGACCAGAGGGAATTGTTCAAAGGAGATAGCGAACTTCAAAATTTTCAAAGGATTTACAGGATTACGGGGAAAAGGTATCCAGTCTTAGAGGAGGTCATCCGGAGTGGGAAAGAGTCAGTCAAATATGTATTATACACATAAAAATAATTTATTATTAAAAGATTAGGCCCCGTAAACCACAACACACGCATAGGGTCTTACTCCAATTTGGACTTGGTAATGTATTTAATTTTTACAAGGGAAAATATTATTGCAGCGAGTTTTTTTAGTAAAAGGATCCCACTCAATTTCAAATGCTTAGAGTGTTTCAAAATCGGGTGTTTCTTTTTCAAGCTATGCGTTTTTCAACTACCCACAGATTCTTACAGATGCACCTTATGTGGAAAGCAATATATATTACGGGATCTTCAATTCAAAATTAATGTAAAAATTATATGTCTTAGAATATTAAGATAAACATTTTAAAACGTGTTTCTGAAGCCCTCTAAACAATTGGGAATGATCCTGGTCCTTCTTTTTACTATAAGAACTAGCCGTGATAACTGAATGCCCTTTTTTCTCGTATAAGAATTAAATGCGTTCCCAAGTTCATATTAGAGCAATAATCTGTGGGTTAGTTGAAAAACCATGGCTTGATAACTAACATCGCATACGTAAAGATAAATAATTTTGAAACCCCCTAAACACTTGAAAATGAGTGAGATCTTTTTAATATAAGAATTTGTCCCAATCCTTTTTTCCTATGTAAGAATTAAATACTTTCCCAAGTAAAGTATATATTGGTATAAGACCACGTGGGTGTGCTGTGGTTTGCTGAGTACAATTGTTAAGCTTTAAATTATTTTTATGTGTATAATATATATTTAAAAATATGTTTTTATTTTTATATGTCTATGTTAAGAAGTAGTGTTCTTAGCTAATGCTGACATGCGCTAAAGAACAAGTTCTTAATATAAAACGATAACTGAATGTCCTCTATTCTCAAGGAAGAATTAAATACATTTTTAAGTCGATATTGTTGTAAAAATCTGCGGAAATGTTGGCAAAAGCGCGATCAGCAGAACTGTGGGATCTATTTTTTCATCGGAGTGACTCGCACTTAGTGGAAGAAAATTCTTTCCCAAAATAGGAAGTTCGCAAAATAAAAAACCTTCTCTAACGAAATACTTGGAGAATAATTACCTATAAGGTCTAACAAACGACGCCGCTAAATTAAAAATTGTAGAATTTCTAAAAAGTTGAAAAAGGTCGTAAATATGGGTATAAAACACGAAAATCTCCCTCTGGTCTTTTATGGGATGAAACTGTATAAGTTATTAGCTCCTCCTGCATTAGCTCTTCCATGTTATTTCAACCAAACATCTCCCCCCTAGTCTTCCAGTGACTCATTCCTTCTTTCGACTGTCCCTTTTCTCTTCAGGGAGACCTTCTCCAAACCTGGATACCTCTTTTCCTTCTCTGTAAATCCCTTGAAAATAACGTTACCTCCTCCGACCATCGCCCTCTGTTATTCTACATATGTGACTTATCCCCTCCTCCAACACGCTTTCCCTCTACCTTGAGGGAGGCGCAGCAGGAAGTGATGGAGGGCACTGCGCCTCCCCTAATTGTCCGTAAACTTTCTTTTCTCTACTGCTGTGTTATTAAATAAGTTTATTTTCCTTCTCAGATAATTTTACAGTGAGTGTTTCACCTTCAAATTGTGTCAAAAACATCAGTGTTGTACATCTGTCCGAAGAAGAGTGAGATTCGTTTGCTAAACATGCTTTCACGTAGTTTTTACCAGAGAATTGATTGAGCAGACGAGGCAAATGCCTATTTCATCTAGATGTGTACAGTATATCCCTTTTTACGTCCACTGGTACTGAAATGACGAAAAAAACGATCGTGAAAAAACAAAAGTAGTGGAGGCATACTACAAAATCAAGTACTTGTTTTATTTATGGAATTTATTGTGTTGTAAATGGATTCAACTTATGCAGGTTGGCAATTGCTTTCGTGTGTTAGATGAGAATTAGCCCTAAAGCGAATGCGTTTTCTTTGTCAGTGTTTTTAAACTGCGGGGTCTGACGTAAGTGTCCCAGACTCTTGCAATCTGAGTGATAAAAGACTACCTTCATATATTTGAGTTCTAGTGAATATTTGAAAAAAAAAATGTTGGTAAATTTTGTTTAAAGTATGTAACGATGAAAAGGCGATATTTAACATTTTTGTTTTCAGGGTGCATCATGTGAAAAACATGGCGCTTCCACTTTTAAACATGGTACAAAGTTATAGTTTTGTTGATTATTGAATGTTCCTTTTTAGCTGAAAGTGGTAATAATGCAATGTTTTTACTTGCCATATAACATCAGCATTTCAGTCGTTTATTCATTTTCAGTATTGGAGCAAATGTATTGTTTTGGTAAGCATGAATACTCAGCTTCAACACAATCTCAGGGGACTTTATACTGTGTGTACTCTGTGCTGATTGTTGTACCTGCTGAGCAGAGCATTATTTTCTTTTATTTTTGAAGTGATTTTATTTGCCATTAATTGTTCATGATATTAGAGTATTAACATTTTAAATGTAGCTCATAAAAGTATTTTTTCTGGTGCGTGTGAGACATTTTGAAAACACTGTTTAACAAATTTAGAAATTCAATGCTCATAATTTGGGAAATTTTTTGAATTAATTGGTCAAACATAATTTTCCAATAATTACGAAAATAATTCACGTGGTTGTTACATTATTATAAGAAAAAAAATATTCAATTATCAGAAAAGTAAATAAGAACGTGCTCACTCATGTAGTGTTTACTCTTTGTTTTCATTTTATCATTAGACGGTTTCATTTTTAAATATGATTTTGGGTTATTTTTCTTTTAAACATATCTATTGAAATTTTCACTGCTCCCATATAATTTTTTAAATAACACATTTCCATATCTTAAAAATACTTAAATTTATGAAATTGTCCCAATCATTTATTGTTAAATTGTATTTATTTAGCGTTACTTATTTATTATTAGATTAAGCTTTGCTTTAGTAAATTCAATATTTATATTTTGTTTTACAATAAAAATTATCCATTAAGATTACTGTGCAGGGTTCAAAGGTAATTTACTACAAAAATTATATGAGTTGTGAATTTTGTTCAAAACTTTCATATTATAAAAAAATAGTTATCAAATTCGGGGCACTCTATCCATTAGAATGATAAATAAATAATATCTGTAGTTACGGTTAATACTTTCTACAGATATTATATAAGAGTTGTGTCGTGTATATATGTATACATTTTTTGTTTCTGTATTTACAAATGTTTATTTTGTTTACAAAATTTTATTTTTTCTATTATAAATCATTTAATATTTAATCCCACTCAATAATTAAATTTTTTTTTTAGTAGTTCTATCTGGAACTATGAAAAAAATAAAAAGATTAAGATTACTTTCTTGACGAGTAATTCACAAATATCAAAAATTTTAAATCTGAAATTTCCAGACGAATTTTATGCTACGAGTATTATATACTTTGAATTGTATTTTATACTTTGAATGGGCATTTTAGGTAATATGTTCTTTTTTACAAAGTAAAGTTACCTCTATGTATCCAGAGTTATAACATTTTGCTTTTATTGTAAACGTAATGCATTAAAAGCACCAGATTTTACATAACTGAGAGGGAAATGCCCCTATTTCATATTAGCTGTTCTGAGGTATTGAATGTGAAAGAGTGCTGAGGCTGGGAAAAGGCTTTAGAATATCATCAGTAGAAACAAAAAAGGTATATCAACAAGTAATTTCAATGATGTTTTTAATTTGAAGTGATATTTATGGATACTTCTTTAGTTTAACATCCTTTATTCGACTGTATTTCTCTAAATTTTTGTTCCCTTTGGATATCTGTTTGTTCTTTGCAGACCAGCAAACAAATTTTAGCGATGTTTTCTAATTGAAGTTATTATTTAGTTGTGTATAGTCTCTTTCTCAGTCCAATCACTTGTAAGCGCGTTTAACTATGTTTTGAATCCGTTGGCATTTTTGTTTCTGGAGTATCTCCTTTGGTTTGGCGCATCTAGGATTCTACGACAATGCTCATAAAAAGCGTTTTTAAACAAATTCGAAGCAAGTTCTGTAAAAATATTGCTACTTTTATACCAAAATATTTTCTTCCTTTTCTAATGTGAACAAACATTTCATTGATGTAAAATACATAATGCATTTGCAGAGCAAATATATTATTCCATCCTATTGACACTGATTTAAAATACCTGTAAACAAGCATATTTAAAAATAAGGGAATATTTCACTGATTAGTTGAAAAGACATTTTAAAAAGTACCAATTGCCTTCCCCTACACGCCTTACTTCAACATTAAAATTATAAATAAACTTAATGTAAAAGTAAATTAATAGATTATCAGAAATTAGTGATTGCAAATGTATTAAAAAAATTTTCCAGCTATAAAAATGACAATTTGTATTTGTTTAAGCAATGTAAGGAGTATGTATTTGCACCCTTCGACACCGCTTGTGGTCGAGGGGTATTATATTTAGATTGTAAAGTGGTAAATCCTTAACTATCTGTGACTACTATGTTCCATCTAATTGCCATATAGTAGACAGTAATCGGAAACACATTTTTTCCGTTAAAAAGTAAATTGAATTTGGGGAATCTGCGCGAGCTCTCTATCGGGCCAAGACAAGACAGTGATAATGTTGGTTGCGCCATTTAGAAAAATGGTCTCCCTAACAGCGAGATTCGATCGGTCCTGAAAACCTTCCCTGCTGAAGGCTCAGAAGGGCGAGAAAATGATGGGAGTTTAAACTGCGCGAGTGTCTGACATGGACCTTAACTGGATGATAGAAGTTCTCTGGAAGCTTGCCAGTTGTAAAAGCGTCCGCCGCGCGGCCCTTCTTTCTTGAAGAAGCTGGCGTCGCGGAGTCCTTGTCTCTCAGCCACTAATGTCTCGCTTTTGAAATAACGGAGGTTGACGTCACGAGATTTATCCTCCCGGCAGCCCGATTAAGACAAGAACGAGGGCTACGAATTTAATTTTTGCATACTACAGAATTTTAGTTTTATTGCTTTTGATTTGTCAAAGGACTATGTATATGCTGAGACCGTTGATTTTATCCTTATTCTGCAGGAATTTCAGATATTTGTAGATTTTTTATTCAATTTTTCATTTTTTTAATTCTTAATTAATAACATTTTTGCAGACAAATGAAATGCATGAATATGTTTGGAGGCACGTGTTTAAAACAGGTATTGGCAGCGATAAACTTTCAATTGTGGGAGTGTCATCAGAGTCTAAATGTGGCAGCTATAAATCCTTACCTGGTTATTATGTACTAACTGCTATGGTCGTAAAATTGCAGGGTGAATAAAGTTGGGATCGTTAAATAAAGTTAGCGTACAATTCATTCTTCTAATTTAATTACCTACTACTCAAATTTTCTTACAAATTGGAAATGAGGTACAACATTTTTTCTAAATACTTTAAGAATTTACGCTTTATTTAATAGCGTCGATTTTCCAAATATTCTTATCCCTCCCACCCACCCCTTCTCTAAAATTGTTTGTGCTTGCAAAATTTGATAATTCTAATGCGGTTTATTATAAAATTACTCATAAAATGCTTACTTATTTTATGCAATTAAGCATATTTTTTAATTTTAACAAGTTTAATTTTAACTGGTTTAGGTTACCCTAAACCTATTGAAAACAAATGACAGCCGAAATTACCATGAAAGTCCTATTAATAGATTTTTTGAGCATTACTTAAATTCATTCTTTAAATATCATTTCTCCTTAATATTAGAACATGCGCAGAACCTTTGATCTCGGATTTGGTTAGATCTACACACATTTTGAGAGCTCCTGAGTACGTATCAACTAGTTTTTCAGTAATGTATGTGTGTGTCTGACTGTCTGTCTATCTGTGAGTCTGTAGGCGCAATAACTCTCGAAGAATTTGAGAAAATCGAATGAAATTTGATAAGATTATTTCAATCGATGAACATCAAAAGTCTATTAATTTTCAGGGTGCACGGACCAATGAAAAGAACCCAACTTTCCGAAAAAAAAAATGTTCTATCGAAATGCGAAAACACGTTATAAAAACGCAACTACAATTAAATTATGATTAACATTGATTTTAAAAACGCTATGTTGCATAGGATTTTTATTTGTAAGAAAATGGCATAAATAATAGAATGATATTTTATGTTTTTGATTTAAAATGAAAAATGTGCAAACCTAATTGTTTGTATGTACTTTTAACCCGATGAGTTACCATGCGTCGTTTTCCAGATATTCGAAATTTTATATTAGTTTTCCTATATCTGACGAACTAATTAAGTAAATTTTATAAAATTTGGAACAAATATTTCCATCCATACATGTCAGAGGCCTATTATCAAATGAGTGAATGCTTTGTAAATATTTATAACTCGAAATAAGCTAACACCCATTTTACTATTTTTTAGGAGCTGTTCTCGAGATATTAGAATTTTTTTCATAGGGAGAGCGATATCTTTTGAGATAATCAATCAAATTATGTGCAATTTTGTATGCTTACTTTAATCAGCAGCAACAAGAAGCCTATTGATTTTTAGCAATATACAGTAATTAAAAAAATCAATTTTGCTTTACTGTTTTTCACAATATCGAAATTTATTGATCTGTTAAAAATGTCAAGCGTGGGATATATCAGACTTTTTATATTACATAATTGTCTTCACTCTGCAATGCAATTTAGCTCTAATGCTTTCTAATGGAAATTAGGGTCTTAATGTTTTCTTTCTGAAAAATTATGCCTTATGTTCGAGTAATCATTTGTATACATTTTTGTTAATTTTAAAATTCACAATTTTTTTAACAGCAACTGTGAGATATCTTGTATTTAATTCTCGGTTACAAAAGTTAGATTTCGTGAGAAAATGGTGAAAAAATGTCAAAATATTTCTTAAATCGAATAATTGTATGTTGTATACTCTAATTCGGAGCTCATTTATCATGGAATATCATCATAGTTTTCGGTTATTTGTTTCAGGAAGGTAATTATTTATGACAGACTAAAATCAAGCAATGGCAGGCAACTCCTTATTTATAACATAGTTATTATAACAAATAATGCCAGTACAGATTCTGTTAGACGCAAATGAAACAGTAGATACAAATGAAATGCTATAAAATGTCAACAATATAAACGAGTGTTGAATTCATTTGTCGTTTCTTTTAGTTGTGTTGTTATAAGGAAATTTCTTATCCTGATGTGTGTCTTTTAATGTGCAATAACGAAGTAAGATAAAAGCCTAACCGTCGCATACGTTTAATGTAATTAATATATATGTGTGTGTGTTCTTTTATGTTTTGGTTTGAAGTGTAAATATTGTATGTAAATGAATTATTTGTTTAAAAGTTTTGCAAATTCTTACGGTTATTTTTCACTGCTTTAAAAATTATACAACGGCTTTATTTTAGTAGTTTAGGCATCAGTATATTTGCATTCTATAAGTATTTTTGATAGTTCTTCAATGTATTGCCTTGCATTACATTATTCAATTCTTGCTCCAAATCTCACTAGTAATAATGCATGATATTATCTAATTTAATCTTCTCAACATTTAAATGCTCGCTAACCCTCTAAAAATGGTTTTGATATAGTGGAAAATCAAATTAATGTATCTCTATTTCAATTCACAAGTCTTGAAATGTTAAAATTTGATAAACTTCGTTGCAGTTTCAAGGAATTTTTCGCTTTTATTCCGGCAGAATTGAATGTCAAGAGAAACGTCCCTTCAAAATGAATACATGCAGTTGCTAAAGAGCAGCAGTGTGATTTGAATGAAATAAGCAGAGCCCGTGTCATCATTAATTACGCCAAATTCACAGCGTGGAACCCACATAGATATGCAGATCTGTTCCTGGAGGAAATCAAATTATGACAGCTACAGACCTAGCTGACTGTTTAATTAGACTATTTACTGGATTAATTCAAACTCCTTCACTAATATAGTAAAATGGAATCAATCCCTTCAAATTTTGAAAATGAGAAGCAAATTAATTGTTATCTGTTTTTTATCGACTTTATTTGTTAATTTTGAAAAGAAAAGATGACAGGAATTGATATTCTAAATTTAAGCACGGAAAATTAGATATAGCTAAAAATAAGTGAATAATTTTATAAAATGTATTAATATTACAAAATTTTTATGTTGTCTTTAATATAATAATGCACGTAGGTTATATACAGTATTTAAAATGATTTCTTAATTTTAAAATGTCTTAAAAGAAAAAAAGAAGTAGTTTGTCGAATTATTTTCTGGGATAAATTTGCATGAATATATAATACGGAAATACGAGATTTAAGATATGAATTTTATTAAAAGAACAATTTGATCTCTAGTGTTTTAAATTCATTTTTGAATATTGTTGTTTAATAGCGACTTACGTCGGGGATCATATCCCACATTGACTGTCTATATAGCCCACATTCGCTGTGACATTTACTATAGCACTATAACGCTTTGATAGTTGCCTCCCTTTCCGAGATTCTGACTACATTTATGTTTTTAATTTTATGAGACAATGTAATTTACTTTCTTTTTTACACAATTTCTAAAATGTAACGTCATTGGTATATTCTCCTTCGTGTAAAAATTTTCAAAATATTCTATATATTTCTATATCTTTCGCTATTTTCATATTCGTAAGGCGAAATGAGAATGTAACAGAATTGTTTCGTTATTGAATTTTAATTTATTTTGGCGTTTTGATACAATACAATTTTTAAATAAGTCTGTTTTACTCAATTACCATTTCCTATTATTTTAATATAAAATGTTAGGGAAAATAAAGGAGAGGTGTCCACCAATTTTGGACATAAAGATTTTTTGGGATTACAATTTTTTTTCAAATATATTTTTTTATGTATTGTGGTTAAGAAACATTTTTAATGCAAAAATATGTCTCCTCAAGAAAAGTTTTAAACTGAAACATTTTTTAACTAGGCTGCTTTACATAATTTAAATTTATGTTGAACACAAAAATGGCAACTATTAATGACAAATAAATATCTCAAAAGCTTTAAAGAAGCTACATAATACTCTTAATTACCAATTTATTGTATAAAATAACCAAATTCAATGACAAATACAAATAAATATTTCAAAAGCTTCATGAAAGCTACATAATAATCTTAAATTACCTACTTATTGCGTAAAATAACCAAATTCAAATAAATTTCTCCAGTAAACATTCATATGCTCTCTTTTATTCAGTACCGAAATCCGATTCAATTATATGTTGACTCAGTATTAGTAACTCAAACCATATTTCAATCTAAGCCATTTATAGAGCTTTATATGGTGGGTACTGATATATCAAATGAAACATGCATTTTTATTAAATGCAGTTGAAAAAGGATTGCCGTCGGCTGAGGCTGTTTAAGATTTCTCACCGTGTTCTGCGCAAATTTCATCAATCAAATCCACTATTTATCTGATCGTGTCCGCATCAGATGCTATCTCCACACTTTTGCTTTTGCTGACAACAAACATGAAGTAAACGATCACAACCGATGGAAAATTGCTTTTTCACATGTGAGGAATTTGCCAACTTTCCGTCCACTTTACAAAGTCAACAAGTAGCACAGCTCTGATCAAATGCAGGATTATTCGAAGTTTTTACGAGATGGTTGGATTAAGTAATTACTTCGAACGATGTTTAGAATATTTTGCCTGGGAAAATGATAAATGATATCCGAAAAAATGAGGGAATATTTTGTCAGTTGGACACAAAGGATTCAAAGATGATTGATGAGTATATACGTTATTGATTCGCCAACTTTAGGAAGCATTTTGCTACATTGATAAAAAAACTGCGTTTCTGAAAGTTTTGTGTTTTTGATAACTGTTATAAATATGATGTACTTAATTATTTTTTTGGCTGAAACTAAATTATCTGCGATATTAACACTTAAAATAAAATAAAATATTCAAAAATTGGATACAGAATTGAATCTTAAAATTTTGCGTTAATTGTTTTTATAGCAGTGAATTAATTTACATCTTAGTTCCCATTTTCGTCACAGGAAAAATCTACACGAATATATTGATTTTGTTTAATCTCAAATATCTGTAATAAGCAATCTTAAAATAGAAAAACATATGCTGGGGTTAACTTACTTTTCTCTGTTGGAATGTATTAACATACATGTTATTAGTTTTGTTTCTAAATTAGTCATGTTAATAGTTGTTTGTCATTCTTAATTCTTGTAATATGATTTGCAATTAAAATATCAGCAACGCTTTCCAATCTAATGAATTGTTTTTCATTTGTCATGACTTTTTTAAACTCCCGTATGCGTTTTTGAGCAAGAAAACAAGATTGTATGTGCAATAAATTCTTCGCAGGGAGCCTATGGTAAGCTAAGAGGGGTAATAACTCTCTTTGTTATAATCTGTTGTTTTTTTCTTGTATTGTTTTGTAAGAAAGTTTTTTTTTTTGTAACATTTTATGACACCAAAATTACAACGCGATCTTATTACCGAGAAAGGGATGAAATATCCATAAGACCTATTTTTTTTTTAATGTGTAAAAATGCTATATAATGTGCACTGTAAAAATACCTCACTTTTTTTTCATCTTTTATTTTCCATTTTCGATTTCTGTATGAAACCAAAGAGGTGTTTCAACAATTTCTTTAAATTTATTGTTTAATGATGGATAATTGTTACTTTTCATTCCATTTCCTTTTAAGCGTTCATTGTGAAGGGAAAACAGTGAAAATGTCTCACACGCTCACATTACTTATATGGTTTATTATAGTAATAATCAGCTCCACCAATATGACTGACCACCGTCGTATGCATGTTTATACATTGATTTATTTTTCTTTTTAAAATGCAAAATCTCTTGAAATACATTACTGAAAATATTTTCAAATAAGCAGATATTAATTTCAAAATGAATCATTTATCACATTAGCGTTGCACCTGTGTCCTGCCAATATACGAATTATCTATTGAATAAAATAATGATGTTTTAATATTGAAAGCTCATCATAGTAAGTTCTATGTATAGCATCCTTTTTGGTGTTTTAATTATTGGTATGAAATGTTCGTAAATTGCCTTTATGCTGTTGATTTTATTAGTGAAAACACGTGTCAAGTCCTCAAGGTTTTAAAGTTGTGAACGCAACTTCAAAAGTATGCATGAAACATCTTAATGTTTAGAGCTAACAGAGGTGTTTCTGTTAGTGAATTTTAAGGTATTTTCTTGTAACTTGACTAATACTGCTCAGTTTTTGTTTGTTTCATGCGATGTATGTGTAATTTAAGTACGTTTTATTACGTTGTCAAAGAATTATGTTATTGTTGTTGACTTTCTTGTGGTGTTGAATTTGTTGTTCCCGTTTTTTAGTATTTTATTTAACAAGCAAAAATATACCATTCCATAAAAAATTTTTAAAGAAAGATGATATCTTTCATTTTTTAATAAACTAAATTAAGGCCATATCTGAAATGTGCCGTTAGTTATGAAGAAGCCATTGTGATAATACTTGATTGTAGTTAGATAAAAATTATCATAACAAATTCGAGAAATTATTATGCAATATGTTCATAATGACAGTGATAAAAATATAAACTAATTTCATCACAAAATTAAAGCTGTAAATTTGAATGAATGTTGTTCATGTTGTAAAAAAGGCTTCATCTTTTACAATAAAGATCGATGCATTAAACATTTTTATATTTTGCACCATCCACGTATTTTGTATATTAGTAATATATGGTGCAAAGACTGTGATCTTGAAAAGCCAGTAAAATTTACTTATGTGTCCATTGCAAGCCTAACCTTTCAAATAAAAATATAGATAGCATTTAAAGATATAAGGCCTGTAAATGAATAATATACAAGCCTATGGTTCCTTGTACAAAGTTATGAAGTATAATTCAATTTTAAAATAATATGATAAAATTATGTTACTATCGAACTTAGTGCTGGTGCTTTGAGCAAAAAATTTCATAATATTCTGAAAACATGCCATTTTGAATTATAAACATACTAAATTTATTATGCACCCAAATACTGTCAATATTAGTGTTATATGATTTGATTTCAATTTCATCAGAACTGAAAAATTATATCTTACATCCCAGGAACTAGAAATTGCACAAATATATAAGCTTTCATTTTGAAATTGAAAGTGTTTTGTATCAAAAGTGAAAACCGGTGAATAATGACAAACGGTTACGTTTACATCTATTGAATATCTTGAATGCATAACATTTACTCATACATTAGTATACGATCATGTTAAATATGTATTGTTTCTTTTTGTTTACATTTACACTACAGTTACTTCGATGACATAAACACACATTTAATTATCATAATTTTATTGGCAAAAATGTCTAGATTTCTTAGCCATTAGCGAATATTAAATTGTATTAGATTCTAATAAAAATGACATTAAAAGTTTTATTAGTGAAAACGACATTAAACGTACGCCGTTAATTTTTTCAAATTTTCTTGTAACTGCATAACTTTGTACCCCATAGGCTTTTGTACAGCACTAAAAACATGCCAATGGCTTAAAAAACTTTCCTCGTGCGAATCAAATCACAGCTGATCTTTAAATGAAATTTATGTTGAAGATATAGCTCTATAGGAATTATCAGCAGGTTGTGGATGATGCATCTTTTTGTCATTTCTTTTAAAAGTGTATGTTGTTTTGATTTTCTCACAATCCGAATTATTATTACTGTGAATTCGTCGACAGTTTGCATACTGAGTTCTCATTGAATAAACTGTACTTCTACCAGTCTGACTGGGATTGATGACTTACTGAAATACATTTCATATATACATACAAGATACCTGTTTGATAACAGTAATTAATTTGTACAACATACTATACATTTCAAATAGAAAACGTTTACTTTGTATTTTCACACGAAAAAGCTAATAGAAGCAACAATGGCAATAATAATGATGATTCATTATAAAATAAACTTACAATGAAGCATGACACCAACTCACTTTTACAACTTGTGTTCCTCAAATTTCGGCGTTGCTGTTCAGAGCTTCCTGCAAAGGAAGCTATATTATTGTCAAAAAATAAATACTACAAATACTAATTAACAAGGTTACTGAGACAAAAGCTTTTTATCACGATTTGAGAATTATATGCTCAAAGTTTACAATGAAATACTTCGATGTTGTGATACGAAGTATGAGTGACTCGCCTATAGTACACAAAACATCTGTTAAAAACTCATCAGTTGTCTTACAAGCATATTTTCAACGGATATACAGTAGAGACAACTACTTGATAAGGCTATTAAAAGCTATTATTGACGAGTGAATGCCATAGGTTTGATACTCCAGCCATCAAAACGAAGCCATATGTTAAATTACAGTATAAAATACCTTAATCAAAAATATTAGTCTTATAAAGGGATAAAACCAATAAAAAATATGAAAATAATTCAATTTCATATTTATTTTTAATTTATCTTTTATGTATACTCACATTTGCCATTGAGTTTTGAGCGAATTCAACGTAGGATTGCAACCGGACCAATCCCATGCATTTGAAATAATAACATTATCATTTCAAGAGAGGCGTGTTCAGATTGACCAATCAAGTGCAGGAGGAGAAAAGGTGTCTTCTAATACAATCACAAAATCTTTGCCACCTCATTTAAAATTTTTGTTCTTGTACAGAAACCTTTATCTTAGTTTAATTGCCGTTAAGTAAAGTGTACTATTACGTAAAGTATATCACATATTAAGATATACATCTGACACGTTTTTTTATTAAATACGGTAATTTAATTTTGTTGTAAGTGTATTTAAAAAGCTCTGCATATAAATAGTGAAACATTAATATTTTCGCTGTATATGATTCACAATAATGTTTCTGGGGGGAGGGGGGAGGTACAGTAAATTAAAAGCAATATTTATAATGAATTAAATTAAAGTTAATTTCAGGGGAGTTTAAATTATCGGAATATTATGCATTGCAGCAGATTTTTTAAAGAATGACTTGGAATGGCGGCATATTCAAATTTACTTTATGAACAGATCTTTAAAATAATTAATTTAAAATAATTTTTTGTAGTACCAATATAAAATGTATAACTATATAACTATTGTGAGGGGAAATAAGGGGGGGACAATGTACCCCCCGTCCTAACTTAAAAGCTGATTTTAAATTTGTGGAACAATATATGGCTAAACATAGGAATAACAGTAGAATGAACAGGTTTGAAATTGAATTCACGACAAAACCGAACAAGAGGGCGAAAGATTTTAGGATTAAAAGGTAGACGAAAAACAACTCAACAGTGAAAGGGACAAGAATCGGTTTGGGATAGATAAATTTAGAAGGATGACCAGAGAATATGCAGCATTGTACCCCAAACGAATAATAAAATTAATCTCACCACTTAATTTAATAGAAGAATAAACAATAACATTGCGGTTAAAATTGGCAATAAAGACAGCTTTTTTAGAGGAAACAGGGTGGAAAGAATTAGCAAGAATACAAGGATTAGTAAAAGTATTCCTGCTAATTATTCACTTCTATATTGTATTTTGTACATTGAAATTTAATTTCGTTGTCATATATGTCCATTTTATGCTTTTGCACTTCGTATATGAATTTCTTTTACCGATTGGCTATTTGTGAAATGAAAATTTAGTTTGTGGGTTGGCTGAATATAAAAGGACCAGTGTACTTGTATCGTGTCATATGCTCTGGCGTTTTACGCTCCAAAGTTCTCAAGCTAATATATATATTGCATGTCATGTATGTTAAAATCAAACTTTTTAATTATTTTAATGATCAGTTTATATTTTTTTAAAACAGTTTCAAAATTCTAATATAAAGAAATATTGAAATATATATAAAGCGTTCGACTTTTGTTGAAACTAAAGTATTCAAATTTTATTAAAGAATTGTTCGTATGAAAATAATTATACTGTTAAACATTTGCAAGCATGTTACTGAAAGTTTCAGGGGAATCAACTGTCTATAATTTAGAGTAAGGTTCCTGATAGTTACGGATAATACACACACACACACACACACACACACACACACACATATATATATATATATATATATATATATATATATATATATATATATACACACACAAAAGAAAAACGCTTCGGCAGACGATAATTATCTGAATATTTCAGAAATGAAGTTGGAATTTTGATGAAAGCTTGGTGGCTTTTCCTATCAGTTTGCTGAAATTATCAACAAAGTAACTGAAAAAAATGAGCAAACGTTGCAAAATGTTTTATAGTGATAGAGACCCTAGCAGCAAACTTAAAACGTTAGAGAAAATATCGGAATAAAAGTGAGAGAAATGATAACTGCAAAGTTGAAATTACCTCTCGATGTACAATAAAATCTGATTACGTGACCACCTTTGTATGGTGACCACCTAAATAAAGTGACCACGTACTCTTTCATATTAATTTAAGCAAATAAAATGACTATGTCCGGTATAGTGACCACCACTAAATAGTGACCAATTTTGTCGGTTCGATGGGGGTGTGGGAAATCACTAACCAGATTCCTTTGTGTAGGAAATAAACTCTGGTTTGCATGAACAAAAAAGTCAATAGGCTAAAAATGTATAAATCAAAATTTATCTTTCGATGTTAAATCTTCCAAAATGCTAAATCACGGATATATCTGTTTATAAAGGAAGATATTATCACTTTATAGACAACAGTCTAAAATTATCATTTGTTTGGAATATGGATTTTAGGAATGAGGTGACATTTAGATTTCCCGAAAGGTTAGCTTGTTGGTCTACAAAAAATGTATTTTTAGATATATATTTTTGGCAACGTAAATGGCCTATCATCCACCATGAGATACACAAGTATCCTTAGAAAGAACAGTTTACGTGTAAAATTATAAACTGCAGGATTGAGAAACACCGGATCAGAAATGATGTTACTAATTTATAAAAAGAGACATAAAAATGGAATTTTTACCAGCGACCCAGCATCTTTCGGGACTATTGCAAGCCAACATTTTCTTTCCCTTACATTACGAGCTGAAGACGGATTGGTATGTTATGGCAGGAAAGAAACCTGAGAGTGGTCCCTTCTAAGGTTTCACTCATCTTCACTCGCGTATTAGCTGCGATGGTTGGACGTCCTTTTTCCATCCCAAAAGCTGTTGAGCACAAACAAAGAGCGTTGGTTATATTCGAGTAATAAATGTTACAGTTTCGACTTCATCGCTCTTAGTCAATGCAAGAAATGGGGTTCTGACCGAAGCAAGCTGAATACAAATGTTTATGGAAGTAGATTTGTCTTCTAGAAACGTGTCACAGTATAGGGGATTTTGCGATACGGTAACGGCACCAATATGTTATAATGTTATATACATCTAAAATAACTTTCTTTTGCTAAAATGTATGTGAAGTAGATAATTTTAAATTAAATAATACGATTTGTGAATTATTGAACCCACACATGTTGTTCTGCTCTATTCTGAATGGGAGTAGTTTTCATGGCCTGGGACACAGAAAATAATTTACGGAATGGAAATTATTAATCCCTGTCTTGCATTTGGAAATTTTTCTGTGGATACATAGAATAAAGCGTAAAATCAATTTTTATAATTGCTTTCCTTTCTAAACTTGCCTTATTAGCTAATTTTGTGATATAGGGCTGAATCAAAGAAATTCTATACATTTTTATTTTTAATGCTGTATTTTAAAATTTTATGAAACAACTTATATTATATATTCGGGCTCCATTTCATAAGGTTATGACCGGAAATGTCTTTGTGTGCACAATTATGGTAGATGGCCTACACTTTGAGGCTATTAATTTAAATTTCAGTCTGCTTGTCGTTTATGAACCCACTATCAAGTACAATCCGCGATATTTGTTTGCGTTAATTTTAATTAATCGTCGTGCAAGTCAGTTATTCAAATAACGAAGTAATCTAAATATCCATATTGATTATTAACACTTCCAAACTGCAGATCAACGGGTAATTATGATATAGAAGTTTCGTTTAAAAAGGGCATATAACAAAATATTTGGTTTTCGGCAGCAAAGAAACAGCCTCCTATACTTCAGGACTAATATACAGCGCGGGCACACTCACGAAATAATATCGGCTTGACAAAGGAGATTATTTTATGTGGCCTAGGTGGTCAGCCGTTGCTAAACGGAAACTAGAAGAAATAAAAAGTAAAATTTGGGGGGAAGTGAATGAACTGCAGAAATATAGTATAAAAGAAAAGTGAAAATCAAATTACAAAGCACTTGTTGAGTAAATAAGACGGACTACGAGTTTAAGTGCCTTTTTACTTTCCCTGCAATACATGGTAATGTATAGGGAAAGTATTGGAATCATGCCGAAAATCACAACTCGAGTTTTCGACGGATCTACACGTTTCGAGACCTGTAGAATACGAAAAAACCATTTTTAGCGTGACGTCTGTGCGTGTGTCTGTGTGTCTGTCTGTCTGTCTGTCTGTCTGTCTGTCTGTCTGTGTGTCTGTCTGTGTGTCTGTCTGTCTGTCTGTGCAGATTTTGTATCCACTGTAACTAAAAAACTAATCGACCGAATTTCACAAAATTTGGTAGGTAAGTCACTTGTGGCCGGGGCTAGTGCTGATTACTTTTGGGTACGATTCGGAATAAAATAACCCGCCTTTTTTTGCAAAATGGCCCGCAAAAGCTTGTATCCACTCTAACTGAAAAACTAATGGACCGAATTTCACAAAATTCGGTAGATGAGTCACGTATAGGTCACTCTGGTGCTGATTAGATTTTGGTACGATTCGGAAAAAAATAACCTGCTTTTTTTTGCAAAACGGCCCGCAAAAATCTTCAAAATCTAAACTAAAGAACTAGGTATACTCAGATATATCCATAAAATGCCCGTTTAATACGTAATGTTTAACGACGAAAATAATAAGACCAACCCCATTACACTAGGACTAGCCGTTCTCGAGATATTTTAGTTTTTCGTACTTTCCCTACGCCACCTTTGAAAATAAGCCCGGTTACCGAATGAGAACGAAAATTCAATAAAAGTGAAATAAATGTAATTAAAATAAAGAGAACGTGGATATAAGTCTGCAGGGAAAGTCATGTGCTGCCCACATCAGATTTTTAGATACGCATTATACTAAATAATGCAATAAGGCTATATAAGTGCCTTTTTAGATTCGCATTATTCTAAATAATGCAATTCACACTCTTAATCGTTGAACATGGGGATTGAACTCTGCTTCTGTTCGTCCACATTCCTCTTTGCTTATTACTTTTACATTCACAGAATAATGTTACTGATGATGAACTGGTTTACAACGTAAAATGAAGCACAAATCAAGATAAATAAGCATACGTACGTTTCGGAAATCAACTGGATTTCCGTCTTCAGTGTAAAAAGTCTAGACAAATCCAATTGATTTCCGAAACGTATGTACGCTTATTAATCTTGGTTTGTGCAGCATTTTACCTTGTAAACCAGTTCATTATTGATTGTACGCAAAGCTGCGTTAATTACTCTACTGTTTCATTTAACTTCTATAAAACAGTCTTATGAAACTGTACATTTTAAGATCACCAAAAATAAAGCATTACGCTATTAATCTGTGCATCTTCAATTTATGAAATTTTAAGCGTAATATTTCGCAAATGCATTTCAATTTCACAGAACACTCAAAATCTGTAAAATACTTAAATTAAATGGAAAACTCAATGTCTGAGCGAAAATTTAGATGTAAATCAAATTGGATCAAATGTGAAAATCATTGCTCAAAAATACGTTATTTCCATCTTGCCTCTTCATTGTTTAACTAATTGAACTGATAAACCACATAATGCTGTTTAAGAAAATTTCAAAGTTTCGTTTTTGAAACATTGCTTTTTCTGGATCAAGTTTCGTGAATTTTCAAAATATTGTATTTTTCGAAACATTTGTATATGTAGCGCAGTGAAATTCTTAATTCTCATCCATCTTCTTCAACTCACCGGAGTATTGTCGTCTCGAAAACAGATTACTCAGTCAGAGAAATAGCCCTACTAATTGACTCTGAAAAACAGCTAAGAGAGTGACTGCATGATATATTTAAAACACGACGCCGACCTTTGAAAATTGTTCGTCATTCTATTTGTCTTTCATGTTACACGAAACACTTTTATATATTCAGTTGAAGATCACATTTAACGGAATTCGAAGACATTATTCTGTTAGTTACGTCTTATTATATATATATATATATAGTTAGTATTATATATATGTATATTATTATATATATATATATATTAGTTAGTATTATATATATATATATATATATATACACTCTTTTGCAAAAAAAAAAAAAAAAAAAAAAAAAAACTAAGCACATTGAAGAAAGTGACTGTTTTTATTGAAATTAAATATGCGTACAGCTCATACACAGGTAATGAAATGATTACAAAATCAAGGCCGCAGGATCCATCAATGGTTAGCAATTGTACATTGAATTTCCAAATCAGTAATTGGTGAAACCCCCCTTGGCGGCAATGCATGCCTGTATACGTCTAGGTAAGAAGTGATAGTTTCCTGATGCCATCCTGCGACACATTCTGCTAGGCATTCCTCAATTGTTGTTCCAGATCTGCTACATTTCGGGGTGCTCAAATCAGCCTAGCATGTCCCATACATGCTCGATTGGCGAAAGGTCTGGTGACCTTTCTGGTCAAGGAACAGCGTCAACAGCACGGAGACAGTCCACAGATATGCAAGCCGTATGTGGCGTGGCATTATCTTGTTAGAAAATGACCCCAGAATAACGTGCCATGAAGGGTAACGCAAACTGCCACAGGATTTCACCAACATATCGTTGAGTTGTTAAAGTTGTACGCAGGATGACTAGGGACGACCTGCTGTCGTAAGAGATAGTATCCCACACCATCACACCAGGGGTAGTGGCTGTGTGCCTGTGTAAAACACAGGCTGATTGGAACCGCTGACCCTGGCGCCTCCACACACGTACTCGATAGTCATGTGCGAATTGTCCCCTAAATGTAGCAGATCTGGAGCAGCAATTGAGGAATGAATGCCTGGCAGAATGTGTTGCAGGATGACATTAGGAAACTTTATCACTCCTTACCTAGACGTATACAAGCATGCATTGCCGTCAAGGGGGGGGCACCAATTACTGATTTGAAATTTAATATGCAATTGCTAACCATTGATGGGTCCTGCGGCCTTGATTTCGTAATCATTTCATTACCTGTGTATGTGAGCTGTACGCATACTTCATTTCAATAAAAACACTCTCTTTCTTCATGGTGCTTCGTCTTTTCTGCAAAAGAATGTATATATTCTATATATATACATATACTATATATATATATATATACATATACTATATATATATATATATATATATATATATATATATATATATATTAAAAAATAAATAAATCATTAGGAGCAGCCGCCGCCACTGATCAAATACTTTTAAAATAGAGAGATTTTCGGTCAACTAGCGCCGGACCTATGGCATCAAATGATCTGCAATTTGGCATGATGATTTAAAATACATTGCCTTGTGTCGCTTCCTAATGTAGTTACAAACGGATAAAAATTTCTATTTTGTATGCAATTTTGAAATGAAAATATTTTTACACTACTTTTGTATGAAAATTTTATTCCTTGTCATTTATTTTCAAAATTTAATCTTTCATTATTGTAAACTCTGTCACCATCACAAAAGAATTAATATTTAAATGATTTAATTTTTATTGTTGAAATGCTGTTGCCATTTCAAAAGAAGTAATATTCAAATTATTGATTTTAAACAAACAAAGCGCTATTTTTTGGCACTGTATAAAGAGCAAGAGGCAAAACTTATAGCTCGCGAAGCGAAATCTGGGGTTGATGAGTACTAGCGAACAAGAGACGGCTCCAAAGGCCGTATTACGCATGTATAGCAATTTGAAAGAAAGAGTTCACGAAGCGAGCTCTCCAAGTGCCATCAAGTAGAAGGCGAAGTCTACCGACTCGGGAAGCAAGTTACGGGAGTTGGTGAGTGTCAGTGAGTAGGGGGCGAAGCTCCGCTATTTACCCATTAAAATACTAAAAAAAATTCACAACAAAACTTTGACGCAAGTGTACTTTTCTTAAATTGTAATTAAATAACTTTATTTCTAAAATGATTATTTGATTCATTTTGTGTATTACTGTATATAAAATATAACTTAGTATCTTAAGTAAAAAGAAATGTACTTTTTTAACATTCAAATTGCACTTTTTACAAGGCTCCTGCTTGAATTACTTCTACTTGAAAAGCATCAACACCAACCATCATATACTTTTATTCTGTTTCACGGTTTGTAAAGATAAAGCAAAGTTTCAATTCTTGCATATAAAGTTTGAACGCTATAATCTAGAATTTTAAAACTTTTCCAGTACTTTTAACTCATCATCCATACAACATTTTTTTTTACGCTATTACCAAAATATAAAATTATAAATTGAAAATTTATCTAACAAGCATTTTAGCACTAAAATGAACTTTGTAAGATGATAATTTCAGCAATGAAACATCCTATCACCATCGTGCGTCTGGTTTCTCAATTATAACTTCTCATCTTGAAAAATTAGACATTAAGACAAACGGACTGAAAAAACAATATAATCAGAAATTTTCAATTTGTATGGGTAAAACTTTATAGGATTGCGTTCGGTCACAGCTAGTAAGACACATATTTGGAAAGACAGGGAAGCATTTTGGATGCAATAAATAATGAGAGCAATTCAGCCCTAAATTTGTTGTTGTTTAAAGAACTGAAACCGCAATTGTTATATCCCCACCTTTCCACGAACGAATTTTGCGGTTATTGCTTTTACGTCAGAAATGATATTTTGATAGGGCACCAAAGTTAAAATCTTTATATGAAATGAATTGCTGAGAATGTTCTTCCACTCACTTTGATCCGTGTTAGCACATATTAGGCTCTGTCTGAAAAACAGAACTTGATATGTTAAAGAAAACGTAAGTGTACCCTAAAATGTATTTTATAAAATATTTTTGTTAATATAAAATATAGAAGTTTTCAAAAATTCTTCGTAGAATTGTTCAAAAAAAACTCTTTTGAGTAAAATGTAAAATCTGTGAAACTCGAGTTAACTCTGGAATAACTGAATATTCTAAACTTTAGCTGTCCTATCGCTTTCTCTTTCCGGGTGGACGGAGATGATCTTTATTGAACAGTGGTGATACTATGGATTTGAATGAATGCAGTTCTTTGCATTTTGCAAAGCTCACTCTTGGTATATATTTTGGATAATAAATTTTATTTATTGCCGTGAACTTAGTCAAATATTTAGCTTTAAACCTAGGAATAAAGACGACTTACTGGAAATGTTGTCAGGGACTATTTAAATTTCAAACACATCAGATACAATATCGTCATTTCATTCCTAAATCAGAAACTATAACCATATTATCAAAAAGTAGCGTTATAACTATATGGTTGCAAATTTTGATATTAACAATACCCATATCAGTGAAGAACTGATTTTTTTTATCTCGAATCTTTTGGACCTTTACTGCGACTCCGTTTTTCTTATTCTCCATAAAAGGCATCCACCCGCTATTGACATCATCCATTAGCACATATCCATTAGCACTATTAAATATATGACGATTACTTACAAAATCTCATTTCTCCCCAAACAATAAAGTTTATGCAATTATTTTTCTGCAAAGCAAAAACAAGGCTCCTCTATTAACTTACTGCATGCAACCGTTTATAGATGAGACGCACTGGAATGTTTTTCGCTTTTACACAGCATGCTTTGAAAACTTTATTGGATACTCCTTTATTATATAGTATATAAAACTGCAGAAAATATGTTTTCTAAAGTTTGAAAAAAAAGTCGTGATATAAAATATTTGTTGTTTAAGAAAAACAAATATTCTTAAAAGCTCATGTGAGTCGAAAATTCTGTCACCAAGCCGTATGCGGCCCCGACTGTGGGTTGAATCAAATAGAATGTCGTAAAAATTGAATTTTAGGATTTTTTCATTCTTTATTCCCGAACCTTTGAAATCAAAAATATGTTATTAAATATGAAATATGTGCATAAACAATTTCAGTACTGTATATATACATGTACATTTTCAATTTCATATTAAAAATTCATTAATGGACACTGTAATTTTTATATTTAAAGATCCTGAAAATTGATTCCGAAAATTCCATTTTTCATGTGTTCATTTATTATTGTCTATTAATCCACGGCGATTCTATCTTAATAACATTTTTATTTCTATATTAGTCACAGTCTTGTCACAATGACACAGGTGCTAAAAGATGAGAATCAGTACAAAATCAAAATCAAAAATGGATCGCGTTCCGATGAGAAAAGAAGCTAAGAAAAAGAGCTTCCATTTAAGAATAAAATAAGAGGAAATAAAATATTAAAAATGAGTCCCCCCTTCTTTTTGAAAACCGGTACCGGCGAAATAATAAATTATTACGTCTGGCACGGACGAGAGTAACCTTCTTCAAGGGATGTCAGAGGTTGTTCTGTCAACCTGTCAGACGTTTGAAAGCATAACAAAAGTCTAAGGAATCCTTTTCAGTTCTCGTACCTGCTATAATTGCATACTATTCCTTACAATAGAAACACGTGCAACTGCTAGGCGCATCTCGTGTATTACAGACACGCAAAACCTAGGTAAAGGTACATTGCGTTCTTTCTTAATACTGATCTCCGTGTCTGTAGCAATGTCTAGAATTTTACAACGACAAGTCGGAGTCTAATTCCTTTGCCCTTTTTCTACTTCTTTCCCCCTTTTCTACTTCTTTCCCCCTGACTTTGAGAGTCTACATTTGAATTGCATATTAAAGTTGGATTAACCAATCGTAGGGTTTCTTTCTCGTTATGGCGTCTTGTAGAGCGATTTCCTTCTTTTTTTATCCCGATGAAGTGCACAAGTCGAGAATCCAGTGCTACTTCTATAATGATCTTTTAAATGAAACTTTGAGAAGCGAGAGACGGGGAATTCAACCTAAATAAAAAGTGGAATTCGCATCAAAAGTTCAAAACAGCTGTTTAAATGATTGCTTGCCAAAGTGGAGCCGTCAGAAGGTCGTTTCTATAGAATTCTTTTGAGTCTTAGCGTATCTTGATATTGCAAACTGCATACAAATAAACTTGATTAAAATCCCAAATTTTGTTTTAACTATAATGCTACTATTTAATACTTTAATTTTAAACTAGAGGATTTATTGGTTAACGCACGTTAACAATAATATCTATACATTTCTTAAACAGAGGGTGCATCTGGGGAGAGTATATATATTTAACTGAATATTTAACACAATATTTAACTGAATTGGATAATTTTAAATCATTGTACTTAAACTAGTCTGTTGTATTTGTACTATTTTCATTTCAATGAATGTGTATTTATACGTAATTTCAATATAGCTACCTGTACTATACATGATAGAAATAAGCTTTATCTACATCTAAATCTAATATACATTCATCCTATTATTTGTACTAAGCATTTAAAATACATTTTAAATAATATTCTTTCAATTCACTTTAACTCCATTTACAACCGAAATTTAAATGAATAATTATTTCTCCAGCAATTTTAGCTATTATTTTGCTGAATCTATTAAGCAATCTGCACATATAATACATATATATATATATATATATATATATATATATATATATATATATATATATATATATAATTATACAACTGAATGGTCTTTTAAAGCTTAATTAAATTGAGTATTTGTAATTGTTTAATTTGGTAGTGGATCATCCACATAACTATTTTTTAACTTGCTAGAAGAACTATATAACATTAATAACACTAAAAAATTATATGTATTTTATAGTCAGCACTTATAGAAATTCATACATAGGAATTGCATTAAGATGAAATGTTTGGCATTGGAATTCAAGAAAAAATGGATGAGATACAAAATATGAAATCAGAATACATATTTAAAGATAAAATCGCTATATAACAAGAACAGCACCCTTAAGTTAAGGTATAAAATATCTAAATATCTATTTTTTTTTTTTATAGCGCTTGTTAAATTGAATTGAACTTTACTCCCTTCTTCAAGGATTTAAATAAACATTCTCAAATTATTATTGTCTAAATATATGATTTTGAAGCTGTTGCTGTAATTTTTTATGTGTGTGCGTGTTATTTTTATTGCAATTTCAATGTTTTGTATCTCTCTTTTAACTGAACATCGAAGATTTTAATTTCAGCAACGGAGTGATATCATTACGTCAATTAAAGGTTATTTTGCGTGTGTGGAAATTAACTCAGAATACAAAATATTCTGAACCTAAATGCTGTATTTATATTTTCAATTTATTTATAGGAACTTGAATTAACGAATTCGTGGTAAAATAAGACTTTCTGATCAGCTTTATTCAATAAAATGTTCTTTATAAATATCTGTGATGCTCTTTCCAACTTTTTTTATACATTATTCAAGTTCACATGCATCAGAAATTAGTATTAGAATTAATAATATAACATAAATATTTTTATAAGCTTTCGTTTTTTTGTGTTTATCATTCTTTAATAAAAGCTTATTTTTTCAAGTTGGCAACAGGTTAGTAAAGCCAACAGATTATATGCATTTGGCTGTTTTGAGTTGATATATACTATTTAATACCATTTACACCTATCATTTTCCTCGTAAACTGTCCACAATATACTGAACAGTCTAGCGATTGATATCAATAACGGGATCGAAAAAAACATTATTTGAAATTTATTAATATGTCTCAATGTTAAATAACGCTAGGAATTTATTAAGGAAACAAATATTTAACATCTAGCATTTTGAGACTTATATAGGAAAAAAGTAAGACTCAGATTAATGGACTGAATATGGATGCATATTTCAGATGTGATATGTTTGAATGCAAATATACAAAGATGTGAATTTGTTTCAACAGAGAAAAATAGCCTCACTCTTTCACATTCTAGCGTTCAACAATTACGTGCGTACTTCATTTATAATCTCATTATCAGTCCATTAGTTTGAAGCCTTCAAAAACGGTGCGCGCTTCTAGCCCGAATCATTACTCATAGTACCTATCAGAACAGCCCTTCACTTTGTGGATGGCCCCCGACGAGCTTTACGTAGAACTTCATTACTCGATTGATCAATGTCAGCGGCGTGTTGTCATTCCTTGCAGACCGCTGCAACGCGGAGCAGTACTGAGGGGCTGCAAAATATGTAAATCTAAAATTACCCCGTCAGCCTTGTAGTCTGGCTGGCTGTGCCTCATTTCTGGGGGGTTACTGCTGGCATGCAACCCTAGGCATTGGTCAGCATTAGCGTGAATAACCTTTAGTCTCACGTGTTAGAGTAGAATCATGATTTCCGCAAGCATTTGTTACGTTGTCATGGCTCGCTCCTAGCAAACTCCATGCTTTTAAAATGAACTGTACAAACTCTAGTTAGTATATAATTAGCTTGTTTGGACGCCTGCGAGTGTACTCACAATGCAGCGCAAGGTCCAGTGCCATCGTATAGAGTGATTCCGTAAGACTAGTGCCCCTACAACCATTAGGGGGCCCCAAATAGATCAAATTTATTAGGGTGCGCAATTTCCTCCTTAAACTGCAGTAAATTTGTTTTTAAAATATTTTTCTTACTCTCTAAAAGGGAAAATATATTGCACCTCCGAATAATATGAAATGCTTTTCTGTTGAGGCTCTTTATAGTTTGGGGGCCAATATCATGAGAAACAGATTCTATGCAGTTTTTAATATGCTTTATTGTTGGTTTAAATTTCGAATGAATTTTAAAAGATGTTCCGTTATTAGATCCTTGGCATAGCATTTTCTGTTTGGTAAGCGGGGGAAATATTTCGCGCGAAATTGTTCAACAATAACGATGTTGCTCCTTCTGCGGATTTAAAAAAGACGTCGTAAAATCGGGAAAAATTGGACACACATTTTTTTTCCACACAAATTTAGATATTTTGACGTTCGAGGATTTGTTTTGATTAGTAATTTGCTGGAAATAATGAGATATATATCCAATAAAATTTTGAATCAGAGAAGCGGTGATTGAAACGTATTGGGAAAGCTGGAAAGTACCGAGTGATTATTGGTTTTAAAGATCAGAGTAAATATGCTACTGCATAATATTTTCTGTTAACTGTTAACATTATTGGCGTACTTTTACATGTGCGAAAAGTGAAAAAATGTAGATAACTGAAGCGTAGAAAAGTACGATCGGAGCTTCTTTGCAATCAACTCAAATACGCTTCTGCTGTTGTTTCTCAATCACTATTTGACCAAATTGCACGAAATTTGGAACATTTATAAAATCCATCATGTTACCAGGAGACCGAATTTCAAAATTTGATCTGTGGAATCAGATAATGGAAGTCAAAGGTCTCCATGTTAAATCTATGTAGAAAATTATTTATAAAACTTTCATGTGCCAGAATAAACCATTGTTGCTATTTAATGTTTTGTTCGATACGTGAGATACTGTTTGCAATTAATTTTAAATGATTTTAAATACTTTAAACAACAGATCACGTGACATGTGGTAAAACTTAATATCGACATTGAGAAACGAACTCTGGTTGCGAGGATATGTGCAGTAGTGCTTTTTATTGAAAGAGGGCCGTTTTTTCTTAAATCATCGAGCTTAGTAAGCCTAAAAGATTTATGTAGACAAAATTCAATTTTAATATGTTTAAGATGTTATTTGGTCATCATGGTAACGTTTTTGGATTATGATTATACCATGGAGGTAAAGGCAACTCTTTAACTCCATGTATTATACATTTGCTGAAATTGGTATTCTTTTTGTTTTCTCACATTATAATGCGTGATGTTATGGTATATATAAGGCTGTAATTCTATATAAGCCCTTCTCTATGTCTATCTATCTATAGGTCGGTAACGCTTGGCAATAAATTTGGCAACTTTTTGTAAAAATATTGCAAAATGGAAAAATATAGCCAAATTCTGAAAACGTAGTCAAATTTACTAAAATTCAATATCTCGGAAAATTAAGTCGAATTCAGACATTGCAATAACTGACTAACATATTTTCTAGTAACCCTGTTGTCAAATGTTACGCAATCAACGAAATATTTTTCAATAAAGAAAATTTTATAATTTATTTGTGCACGCTTGGTGCTTGCTCTTCAAAATAACAGTCAGTTGACTTAGCTTAGTTACTATTCTAGTAATTTTTATCTTGTTTTGGCGAACCCACAAACAAATTTTAGCCTTGGGTTCCCGCTTATGTTAAGATGACTCTAGAAAGGCATGCATGTGAATTAATGCATAGTATACATAGTCGTTGTTATGTGTGCATGGAGATGAGTGCATGCATACACCTTCAAAAACATTCTATTTCTATATAGCGATTTTTTATATGCATTAATATATTTAGCGTACATTCTACTGATTCAGCAATTTAGGAAACAACAATGCGTGCATTATATGCATGTGTATATAATAGTACATGCTTTCATAATAATTATAAAATGTTAGAAAATATGTCATTGAACAATTGAAATTTTATTTTAAATCAAACAAAAATAAACACCAAAAATAGTTCTGACTCTGTTTACCATATGGGCTTTTGATCAGATTAGATTTATATTTAAAAGGCATGAAGAAAATAATTTCGTATTAAACTTATTGAAACATAGATGAAAAATTTGCTTCCGATGTCTCTGTCACGTTTTGATTTTCAAAAGCTTACTGATATTGTATTAGAGAATTATAGAAAAACCAAGAAAGTTTATTCTGAAATAAACATATGAATTAAAAAGTTGAAAATTCATAATAGGAACAACAATTTTAAAAAGTTTTTATAAAATAACTGTATCAATTTCTTACAAGGTCAGAGCGGTGTGGCCGATAGCGGGTTTAGGTGCAGTCCTGTCCTGGAGACCCGATTTGATCCCGGCTCTTACCGTATGTATTTTTCGTCCAAGTCTAATATACTGTACACCTTTTATACATTTTGTTTTGTTCTTTATTTTGTATATTTAATTTTATAACACCTTAAGTACAAATTTATTTCGAGTAATCACTCAATACAAAGCCATTTTAAGGACTTTTGCTTTGGATTGTGTTTGTAATGTTTTGAAAATGCATTAAAAACACTTGTTCCTTTTTTATAATTTGTGGGGAGGGATTCATTCATTCATTCTTGCATTTTTATATAAATCTACTTGTACAGTGAACAATCAATAGATTGTCAGGCTATAAAGCCCCGTTAACTCCATTAAAACAATTTATATCTAGTGGAAATAACATGTGAAGAAACCCTATATTTAAATACAGTGCACATGACATTCTCTCTAAAAACAGTTTGGTATACAGATAAATACCTGCAACACGCTTTTGAACGTATCTGACAAATTTTATTTTAAAATGTCAGTATTGAACACTTTTTGGTGCAATAGAAATACACTTATATAATACATTGGGCACAAATACATAATGCATTAGCTTAAGATATTTTCCATAATAACAACGACATGACACATACAAAGACTTTTTACTCGATTTGATAAGAATAAATAATCAATTACTTCCAACCCAATATATTTCGCTCTTGACTTTCTGATGTACGTATGATAATGATTAATTAAGGAAATTGCCATTTATTTAGCTCCATGTACTAATGATTATTCATTGACAGTTACTCAGCTTAAATGTCATTCGCTAATTAATCGCCCTTCAACGAAAATCATACTTTCTATGTGTTATCTTCATCTAAATGATTTCAGTCATAACAGTTGTGAATGTGAAAATTCATAAAATGGAACACGACGACAACGCTTCTTAATATATTATTATATATATCCATCATCTGTAAGCCATGGATCAAGCTATGTAGATCTGTTTGAAATTTTACTGTAAAGTTGTATTTCTCTGTGCCGTCCTCTTAATTATCCAGAAAATAAGAGCAACTACCATGGGGTACTGAATACGTCCCAGGGGTGCGGCCGCAGCTAATGCATATATTATGCAAAGCACGCGCCGTTTCCACACATGAGAAATACGTACGCGGAATTGTTAAGAATATCAAAGCACTATTGCGTTTCGTGTTTCTTTTTTGGGTGAGACGGGGCTACATTCTGGAGCTATGCAGATTAATGTCAATTATGGCCGGTTCAAAAACTGCGGATTGTGATAGAACTGAAATTTCAAGGTTAATCTAGATTTTGAACGGCATTGTTCATTTCTCTGCAATACATGGTAGTGCACAGAGAAAGTATTGGAATCGTGTCAGAAATCCGAATTCTAGTCAATGGATCTACATGTTTGAACACAGAAAGAAACTATTTTTAACTTGACACATTTGTGCAATCAGTGGTATCAGTGGCTGGGGGGGGGGGGGGGGGGGGGCAGAAACAGGAACCCATCGAAGAATCCATTGAATGAAGAAATGATATATGGAGAAATGGAAAACAAAATATTTGGTTGCCAACGCCGCTAGAAATTTTTTTTGGTGACGCTACTGTGTGCAATATATGCATCCACTCTAGATCAAAAACTAATTGACCAAAGTTCACAAAATTTGGTCTCTTGTGAGTTATCTTGGTGTTTATTAGCTTTTGGAACGATTCGGGAAAAGTAACCTGCAGTTTTGCGAAATGGCCAAAAAAAATTGTTAAAATCTGAAATAAAAGACTACATATACTCAAATGTATCGATTAAATACTCAATTTTCTACGATAAAAAAATAATAATAATAGGGCCAATCCCATTACTCTAGGGTTAACCGCTCTAGAAATATTTCATTTTTTTTTTCGTATATTTGCAACGCCGCCTTTGAAAACATGTCCAGTCACCAAAGGAAAACAAA
Source organism: Amaurobius ferox (assembly GCA_951213105.1). Taxonomy (NCBI): domain Eukaryota; kingdom Metazoa; phylum Arthropoda; class Arachnida; order Araneae; family Amaurobiidae; genus Amaurobius; species Amaurobius ferox. The sequence goes on along the minus strand of OX578133.1, from coordinate 127,811,678 downwards.
ATTAAATTAACGCTGCAAAATGAATACAATATCAAATACGTATTCGCGTCATTTTGTGCAATGAATGAAACTCAATTTAATGCCTTACAAAAGGAAAAAAGAGAAAATAAATCTGAGTCTGTATAAAAGGGTATGTGCATTTTTTAAAGTAGAGCCAGAGAGATAAATATTATAGTTCCGTCAAATTTATTGCTTTCCTTCTTCATTTAATCTCTAAAAAAACATTTAAATTGATTGCAAAGAGCTATACGACCTGAGATGTGGACTAAAAAACAATGATCCTCCTATATATTTTGTCCGACTTTAAGCATATGAATACGGATGCCATATTTTGAAGTATACTTAATCTAACTTCTCACCTCAACGATTAGTGGTCACTAACTGTCACACATACACACAAGCACGTTGCCACAAAAATTTTAGAACATAAAAATACGGTGACTCAATTTCGGATGAAAACACAACAATATGTTTAAAATAAAACACAATTGTTCAATAATTATATATTTTAAATGAGTATACATGTCACAATACATTTAGAAATATATTAATAAGCAAAATTTGGAAAAAATGTGTTCTTTTAGAACATACTTAAAACATATATAAAGAACTTGAATTTCGGGGTTGGGGGGGCAGTCCCCAAAGGCCTCTCCTTGGCTACGCCCCTGCTTGCACACTTAATAGAAGTTGTTGAAAACCAGTTTCAATACTTGGCAACGAATTGATATCAAATTGTGTATTTATTGTTTTTGTGAAGCAAAGTCATGTAAACTTTTTCAATCTCTTTGTATCATCACCCCTATTTGAATTTTCGAATTTTTAGAATTTCCGTTGACCTGGAAGGGATCGAATAAGACTAAACCCGAGCTTTCGGCTTGAGTGGAAGTGCTTGAGTATTTTGAAAAGTGGTTTGGGGGGTTTTGATTATTCCGTTGCATTGTCACGCCTAATTCGAATTTTTGAAACTTTAGATTTTTCTTTTGGTTTCAAAGCCGAGACGGATCAAATGGCACTCAAACTAAGATTCTAGCTATAGTGGAAGTGCTCGACTCCGCACTCACTCAGCCAGTTAGACATTTAATATGTTCAGAAATAAGGCACATCGAATCAAATTTTAGGGTTCACTTCAACCATAAGAGCTTGCAATTATGTCCTAGTAGCTCAACGATAGAGCGTCAGCTGAGTACAAAGATCCTTAATTCGATTCCCGGTTGGGGCAGCAAGGTTCTTTACAAAATGTTCGGACGCTTATTACCATAATTAAAGACGAATTTCAATTTTAAATACCTTATTGAAATTCATGACCTGACTTGCCTTGAAAATATGCTGTGAGCCTATTCAAATATATTTTGTATATATAATGCAAACACACTCAAAATCCCACAATTTTTAACGAAAACTAACTGAAAAAATTCAAGTTCTAGCTTAAAAAGAATGACTAAAAACAGAAGTGTAATGGCAAGAAGCTAAACAATCCTTGGGAAATTTTCTGCATTTCGTTAAGTTTATGATTCCATTCACGCGTTCAGGATAATCACGCCTAATTATCACATCTTAGCACAATTGTAGTCTTGCACGCAAGTATGAAAAGAAGCCACTTTGATTAGCATTGTCAGTGGTTTCTCTTTGCTTGTTTACTTGGTGTTTGTTCAACATAAGTGCTAATGGAGATAAAGGTATTATTTTATAATAAGGTAAAGAAAAGAGTTTTGCAGATCTTATAGTTTACAATTAGGTTATTAATGAAAATGTATTCAAGCTTGTAAGTATTAATAATATAAATGTTTTCTAATGTACCATGTATTAATGGAAGTGATTGCATTTTATTTTTCTTATCTCTTGATTCGAACACCTTGTTAGAAGTTATTCTCAATCTTATAGTTATAGCTTTAGGGTAATTTGGGTTTATATTCACATACATAACAAAAAGTTATGCATCCCCTATTTGAACATTAACCCCCATTCGAAAGTCGTATTTACGTATTAGGGCGTAGCAATCAATGTATTTAGCGTCAGATCCAAGGCGTATTATATACCCGGCCAGCGGATAAGGCGCGTTTAGGTGTGTTTTAGGGCATTAGGGTAATTTGGGTTTATATTCACATACATAACAAAAAGTTATGCATCCCCTATTTGAACATTAACCCCCATTCGAAAGTCGTATTTACGTATTAGGGCGTAGCAATCAATGTATTTAGCGTCAGATCCAAGGCGTATTATATACCCGGCCAGCGGATAAGGCGCGTTTAGGTGTGTTTTAGGGCTTTAGGGTAATTTGGGTTTATATTCACATACATAACAAAAAGTTATGCATCCCCTATTTGAACATTAACCCCCATTCGAAAGTCGTATTTACGTATTAGGGCGTAGCAATCAATGTATTTAGCGTCAGATCCAAGGCGTATTATACACCCGCCCAGCGGATAAGGCGCATTTAGGTGTGTTTTAGGGCGCATTGTGCCCACTGAGGGCGCGCGTGCTCGCGTAAGCAGCTATGCAACATAATTGGTGAGTACGCATCTGTTTTGACTTTTGATTGCACGTGCATGGTTACAGTCATGGTAATACATAAGATAAACGTTATCTTCTGAAGTAGGTCAAGCTGGTGAATAACATGTTTGTAGGTATATCATGTGATAAAGCGTAATAAATAACAATAATGGTTAAACATACGGATTTGAGCATGATTAGAGGAAACACTTTTCCCTTATGACTACTTTGACTTTAAGTTAAAACTGTAAATATTATTATTCATTAATATAACTACTACTAGTAGTGCAATATATTTATATCTTACTATTCATTTTATTATTAAAGTAGCAATATAATGCAATAATTTACACACTTTTTCACTACTATAATAATAACATTGTATATTTGAGTGAGTTGCTCCTAAAACTGAATTCAAGATCAATTATTTCGATCGCAGGCCTTGAGTTGAACAATATTCAACTAAAAGATAACCACCGTTTAAGTGAAACAAGCGTGGAAGGCTTCCTGCACTTGCCTAATCTGCGTGTTGCTCACGAGCTTTACATGGGTTCAGGTATCCTCCCAATAAGAAAGGCCTGCGGAATTCCAATTCGAGAATAGGGCTTCTACAGTATTAGCGGTAATGCTAATTCGCACAGACACGTGTAATGAGCAAAAGCTCTTGATGAGCTTAGGATAAAATTAGATGAGGTGAAAGGGGCAGGCTCCCTTGATACGGGAGGGGAAAAGGCTTAAAAATGTAAATGAAAGAGACAGGTTAGAGGGGGAATTGGTACTGCAAGAGCATCGATATCCAGGATAGGCATTGGTTATTCCCTTTTTAATTTGTAACATTTTTTGGAAGAAATTAAAATCCGTTGGATTGTTTCATTTTATTTTAACGGCAAAGTATTTTGGAACTATTTCGAACAAATTTGAAATAAAAGGCCCCTTTCCTTGTCATGTATTTGCTTCTGTGGGATTTGAAACGAACAGCTGTGTGACCTCTTCTGCATACAAGTTAAAAAGTAAGCCCCTCGTTTGTGGTAATTCTCGTAAATTGAAAATTGTGGCCATAAATCGTAAGTTTCTTTGAAATAACGAAATAAGAAATTTTTCAGAAATTTTTTTCTAACAACGAATTTTTGTTTAGTATTATAAAAACCGTATATCTTAACCGGAATTAGAATACAGATCCCCGTCTAGCCAGTGGACTTTCTTTCCATTCAGCTATGCTGACGATATAATCGTTCGTTTTTTATTAACACTTTACAACATAGTTGAAAAGTATTTATGACTTCCTGTCTGTCTGTCCGTTAGCACGATAACTGCCGTAAAAATGACTTTATCAAAATAAAACTTTAGTATGTTGTTCAGACGGTCCTCTTCGGGACCATCTTCGGACCTTGTCCGGTGAATGGTTCTTCTAACCTCTCTCCCCTTGCCGCGGTCCCGCTGGTTGGTTCATAGTTAGTCTCGCATAAATCCTTAAGTTGTCGCGGGAGTTAGCATTTAATCTGTGGGACATATGGGAATGAAAATGAATAATATCATCCAATTAGTTTGGATTGAACCCGGGTTGAAAAAATGAAATACATTGAATCCTATGGGACCTACTTTTTCAAACATTTTTTAAGCGAAGTTAAAATTCACAACTTGCTTCGAAAGTTTTTGAAAATATTCAAATTATCCCATAAAATATATAAAAAAAATATTCAGCAAAATATGTTCGGTAGTTTTTTAAAATAAAAATTAAAATAATAATGACACCCATATAATATGAAGAGGTCACGTGATCCACTTTAAAATGAAATATGGCATCTATCTTGTTGAGACCCAGACCGTCCGACCTACCAGAAAGGTGTAAGGTAACTGTATGGACGGCCGGGAAGTGCCACCCAATTTAGACCGGAACCCAGTGGGGGAGGCATCCACAGGGACCGTACCCTCCTTCCCCTACCACCAACCTCTCGGAAGGACTTACGGACCCACATGTTTAACGTGATCGTACTCCGCATGAACACGGCGGCATTTGTGGCAGCGTGCAAATCTAGCGCGCAAACCACGGGCATACCGCACCCGAGATGGCCAACAGCACGCGGCGTTCCGAGGTGGTCACCCACCAAGTACTAACCGCGCCCGATGCTGCTTCACTTCGGTGATCTAACGAGAACCGGTGTTTTCAGCACGGTACGGCCGTTGGCCCGGGCATCTATCTTGTGTCAAAATCGTGATTTTTAAAGTTCTTTTTAGTTTATATTTAGTGTTGCATCTGTCCTAAAACCGCTTCATTTTTGGGTTTTATCTGTGCATCCATATGTTGCATCAACGCAGTTACACTATTTTTGAGTTTAAATGATCATCAAACTTTGATTATTTCTACAACGAAGCCTACCTTTAATTAATGTAAAATGTAAACAAGTGATTGTAAGATGAGTTGTATAAGAATTGCTGTATTTCTTTAACACAAAATTATTTAACTCTGGAGTCCGGAATAAAAGTGTATGAATGAAATATTCACTCTTTTACATAGAGAGCCAGACGATTTATATTTCGATGACGCCATTTCAATAAAGTTTGAATGAAGTTTTAAGCATGGAGTCATAACAGCAGAACGTACTTTTACCTCCATGGTTTTAATTTTCCAAATAAAATAAATTATTGTAGTGCTGTGATAATTAAAATAATATCGCCGGTGAATGTATCGTATTTTAGAGATGTTTAAATAAAATTACAGTTGGATAGTGTTTTATAATCAATGCTTTATGCATGATTGACCATGCATCTATATTTAGTGTTGCATCCGTCCTAAAACCGCTTTATTATTACATATTATCTGTTTCTAAATTCTTTGCTTACGCAATTATAATATTTTTTATTTTAAATGATTACTAAACTTTGATTATTTCTACAACGAAGCCTAATTTTAACGTATGCAAAATGTAAACAAAACAAGCAATTGTAAGATGAGTTGTATACGAATTGCTGAATTTTTAAAGCAAAATTATTTAGCTCTGGAGTCTGGAATATAAGTGATATGAATGGAATATTCATTGATTTTACTTAGAGCAGCAAGCGGTTATATAGCATTGCCCTTTTTGATGAAGTTTTAAGTTTCCATTTATTATACTATGATAATTTTAAAAATATCACCGCTGAATGTATCGCATCTTAGAGATGTTTAAACAAAATTGCATTTCAGTTGGAAAGTGTATCATAATCAATGCTTTATGCATGATTAATTTTTCTTGTTTAAAGCTAGAAAATGTACCCACTTTACCCGGAATTTAAGATGCAAATTTCGGATTAAAATTACACCGGTGCATACAGCAAATTTTCGAAATCCCAACAACGCTGTTAGGATAGACCCCCTTACAACAATAGAAACGTGAGTCAGCAAGCATGGAACGTAGTACAAGTACAGCATGGTATAACATAGTACGAAGTACTCTGTCCGAAAATCGAATACATCAATTTTATGTTGTTTGAAAATTCACAGAAAATCAAAAAATAGAGTAATTAAAATAATTATTAGAGTGGAAAGATATACATCTATATTCTTACTAAATCGTGCATCGTGAGCAGTTGGTGAATCTGTATTTTTCAATCCAATGTAAAGTTTTCGTCTTTATCTGGTCCAAATTCAACATACGGGTAAATTTTTGGATCCGTGACACCTGTTCAAAGAATCAACGATGTCTGTGAAATTTGATATGTTTAACTAAATTAATAACAATAAGCTTATTGCTTTTATTTAAATTTAATTATTTGTAAGGAAAGTGATCTACTGGACATCATATTTTTTTATTTTATAAATAAAGGTGATTAAGGAAATAGAGAGAGAGAGAGAGTAGGGAGAGAGTAGAGAGAGAGTAGAGAGAGAGAGAGAGAGAGAGAATTGAGAAGAAAAAAACATTAATAAATTATTACCTAGTATTATATACAAGATTCTAAGAAAAGTTCGTATACTCCCTCTAACTTTTAAACCACGCGTCAGAACGTCACGGAAGTAATGTACTCAAATGAACGTACTTGTAGAACTACTCTCTAGTGGCGAAATACGGAACCTATACAAACTAACTCAGAAACCAAAACGATACTTGGTTCAAGCAAGCTTGGTAAAGCAACGCATTGTCAAGACCTATAATTCTGTAAATTCTTGCGATATTGCGTGGTATTCCAGATGCGGTTCTGTCCCGAGTTCAGATGTGCTGATAGTGCACATTTTGAATACTGTGTACATAGACTACTCACAGAATATTCGCACATGCATTGAAACGAACTTTACGTTACGCCTGTGCTGTTATAAGTACTTACTACTCACACATATTTGGTATTTTCTGTAAGTGTTTCTGTTGAACCAAATACTATTTCGCACTAATTAAACACCGCGCTTTCATTTTGTAATTGGACTTATTTGGCAATCTAAAGTGGTTTCAGAGTTATTTTCTTAAGTTCCGTATTTCACCACTAGAGGCACTATAAGCAAGTTCAATAGATTCCACATGATCCTTTTTTTGTAGGTACCGTTAATTTCGTGGCGCTATGATACGCGGTTTAAAAGTTATAGTGGGTATACAAATTTTTCTAAGAAACCTGCATTTGTATAAATAGATCATAATAGTAGTATACATCAGTATAGTACATCTAATTTATTCGTTAAATAGCGACATTATACATTGAAGTGGAAGGATTCAATATATACATTCGTGTATGCGAGTGTTGCTAATGCGCAACATCGCAGTATAAAAAGCGGCTCTTGAGCGAAAGATGGCGGTGAGGTTCTTTGGCTGCCAAATCCCTGGAACAAATTAAACGGCCCGAATGGCTTGGAAGCGGCTTCCAGGCCACCCAAGCGTGCCCAATGCTGCGAAATACGTCCTGGGATTTAGGACGTGATCGCTTGGAATCAGGCACGTCTTCATTGCGAACGTCTTTTGTATTCCAGGGGAATGGCGTAATTTTGTTAGCCTGAGACACCTCGGCCCCCCTGGGGAGGCTTAAATTACTTTTAAAGACGGTTGAGAGATTGAGTTTTTTCTGAACCTGACAGGTACCGGCACGATTTGCATGGCGGTAATTAAAAGTTTCTTTGTTTCAAAAAAGGGTACGAAATAGGGAGCTTTAATCTAGGTTTGGAGGAGAAATGATTCTGAATGCTGATTAATTAAATCAAAAGAAGCTTGTGGTAATGAATAGGTAACAAGATTTCTCCCAGCATGGCTAAGCAGCGTTTTTATTTATTTGTTCAAATAGGTATTGTCTCCGAATTCCAATTGCGGGGAAGCAGATGAGTTTGAGAATAACACAAATCGGTTGTTGCTAAGTTATTTTGGTTTAAGGAATTATTTCAGAGTGAACTGAGAGCATCGTATTTTAAGCTGCAGTAGATAATTCTGTTCGTAATATTAAGCGTATTGAATGGCCCGCACAGTGTGAAACAAATGAGTAATAAATATGAGTTTTCCATGATTATATGTTTCACATATGAAAATTAAGTTTTTCTTCAAGAATAGATATTTCTATTTTCCGGCATTCATGAGGCAACATTTTAATGCATCCAATTAAATAGTTCTGCTGAAGCATAAATAATCTATATTTTATTACAAACCTTCAAAAAATATCCATTAATTGCCTTGCTATCAGTTGGTCTATAGATCTTCCCTCTATTGATGTCCACATTAAGAGGGATCTAGAGAAATTTACAAAATTCATATTATGATTAGCCTGGAATTTTTCGTTATCTGTATTCTGTTTCACCAACAGGCTAATTTATATCAGTATCAAGTATACTCTGTGTTTTTCAAAACATATAATCTGTCAAAAACAGAAAATAGTATCAAAATAATTGAAAAGGGCTATAATACCAATAAAATTAGATTGCATTCGCGAACATTTCTCGGTGAATCTGGTTTTTTATACTTGACTTTTTTATGCACTCTGTATAAATTGTTCAAATGCGTAAATGAATAATTAATAACATTTTCTTTTGAATCAGTCGTAATTTGCTGCTATAGCACATTTGCATACAGTAGAATAAAAATATGCATTTTGCAGCAAACGAAAATAACAAAATGAAAATGAATAATTTAAAATTGGTTTTAAACATAGGGGTATGGTTAATCAAATATCCATATGAAGAAACAAAAAAAAAGGTGGGATTTCAAATGTTTACGGATATTTTACGAAGTGTTGTTCCAACTTAAAACTGGAAATGGAAATAATTTAATAGTATAATTTAAACTGTTAGTATAATTTTAAATACCCTATTAATACCTGATATTGAGATATTAAGAAAATTGTGTGATTTACCAACAATGATTATTACTAAAAATCTGCCAATAGCGATGCATCTTACACTATATTTCGTAATATATTAAAATCTGAAACTTAAAAACTCTTACTGTTCAACTTATTTAATCTGTTTTATTGTAGTCTCAGCGTCTACACTATAAACAAATATTTTCAAAATGATTTAGAAGAAATAACAATTGCTTTTCAAAACAATAAACTTCTGAATCTAATTAAATTTATAAAAGAAATAGGAAAATATGGTAATCAACACTGGTAAAGAACTCTTGTATGAGAAAGGTATCAAACCAGCTGTTTCAGGCCGACCATACATGTTTTGGCGTGAAATCAGATCACTTACGGTACTACTGCACAACTCTCCATGGATTTATACCACTGTCAAAAATTGTGGGGTTCTGGAAAATTTTACATTTTGGTATTATTGAAATATCAACCTTCCACTGTTTCTAGCTTGCAAGGTGAAGTTCCTAAGACGCCATTATAAATAGCTCTTGTCTCAGTGAGAAATCGAAAACCGCTGATCTTCTGATGGACGGTCGAAACTCTATCCGTTGAGCCATTGGGATTCCTTCTATATTTGAAGCAGGCCTTACATACTGGATTATTGAAAGTTACTAAAATATGCAAATCGAAATGGTTATCGTTTTTCTGAACAGTTAAGCTAAATGATTACTAAACTTAAAAATACAGTTGAACTCTTGTTGTTCATAGTCAATAGCTATACACACTGAGAAATTCTAACTATCCTTTCCGTTTGAGATAAAGAAACAGTTTATAAACTATCACGGGGAAAACAGATAAAAATAGCATTTTTCAAAAAACCTAATTTATCCAATTATTCGCGAGAAATACTCAAGAAATAAATGGAAAATATCCGAATTCCTCACCTAGGTTATAACATAACGCACAAATCTTTAAATGACAGATATTAATTAAATCTTCCATTTGGCAATCTGTAACATTGAGCTCGGTAATTTTGCGGCAGGTATAATAAGCAGCGTAGAAACTAATGCTAAGTTAAATGACTCTAGAACCGAGTTGATTTAAACGAAGCGTTCCATTTTCATCAGGTTTCGTACCGCCTGTTCTAGAACCCATAAAGGAAGCTGCTTAATGTAGATGACAGTGCTAATTTATTTGTATGGTTAAGTAGGCGGCTTTTAGAGTTTAATTTAACGACTAAATGAGATCTGAGCGCAAATGAAATTGAGTATAAAATGTTGGTTATTCCCGATTGCCGAAGTCCTCTTCTGCTAATGAACAGAAATATTAAGCCCATTATCCGTGGCTAATATTTCATTTAGCGTATGGCACAAAGGATGCCTCTATCTGGATTTATGCGTGAATAATGTCATTAAGTTGCAAGTAATCATAAACATATCCATCTGTATTGATCGGGAGCAATTTGTTTTGTTTATGGTTTTCGGAGAGAGAAAAAGAGGTTGATAGTTTGTAATAGAGAACGATTAAAAACACTTGTTAAATATTTATAAAAAAAATGTAATAGTTTTAATAACATAATACAGACACACATAATATATATATATATATATATATATATATATATATGTGTGTGTGTGTATCGTTTGAAGAGATATGCAAATGATTAGAATTTGGGAGCAAAAATGCGTTTTAAGAAATGGTTGCGGCAACAGGAAGATAACATTTTAGTAAGTGGTAAATCCTCCCCTGACAGCTGTACAATCCGATATTAGGTGCGCATAAAGTCAATTAAGTTGTTTATGTCTCTCTACGGAAAATTCTGCCACAAATGTTGCAACTAGTTAGCTAATTCAGTGGTATACTGAAAAGAGTGCAATTGCCGTTCCAGCCTATCCCAGACGTGTTCTATTGGTGGTAGGCCTGCGTACCTGGATGGCCATGGGAGGGTATTAAATCCTCGAAGTCATTGCTGTGAAAATAGTGCAGTATTTGGTCGAGCGTTGTCTTGTTGGTAAATGGAACCTGGGCGGCTTACAGCATAGGTAGAGCAATTGGCTTCAAAATATCGCCGACGTACAAGCGAGTCGTCAGACTGGCATGCAGTAGAACCAAAAGAGAGTGGCTGTCTCAGGAGATGGCTCCGTAGACTGCCACACAAGGTGTGACGGCCGTGTGCTGCTCGACGACAAATACAGCACACCAGTCTTCTTCCACACGCGTATGCGGTGGCCCTCAGCAAGGAGAGAGAAACGGGATTCGTCGCTAAAGACAATATATCTCCAATCGAACACTGTCCAGGCTGACCGAGCACGACACCAATCCAGACGGCTCTTTTTATGTTGTGTGTGTGTGTGTGGTGGGGGGGGGGGGGGGTAGTAGGCGCAAATCCAAATAATTAAAACTTATGACTAATACCAAACTCGTTAGGGATTAATTCTAGGTATGTTGGGCAAAATTAATATCGATATAAGTGTATTATTAATTAAATTATCGATATATCGATAAATTATATAGTCCTTAGATATAAACTTATTTTCATAATATTAAAAATATAAGTTTCATAAAATATTGCAGCTGCATTCCCGTTTAGGTACGCCTGATTTTTGTAAATATATCTTATTACCCTGAATTAAACAATTGGCAAAATGCAGTAGCATACGAAAGTTCTTTACTTTAAAATGAGCACAATTAGATGTAACATAATTATTAAAAAGTAATATAACAACTTTGCATAAATCTTTAATATGAATATTATTAAATAAAGCTTTAAAGTCAAAGGTTTGAAAGCCATAAATGTGTGGTAGCTTACTAATATGATTAATTAAATCATAACTATACTGCTCTATATAAAATAGTCAGAAGCTTTATATTTAAGAGAATCATTAATTTTATTTAAACAGTTTAACAAAGATTTACTAAACAGTAGTAGTAAAGGTGTTATGACTACAAGTAACAGTCCCAATAGTAAAGGGATTTCTTTTATGAAACTTGGGAACCAAACATAAGGAAATCTTAAACATGTGCAATTAAAATTTAACTGGGCATATAATTACAGCATTTAAGTTTTAAATAAATGAATATATATATATATATATATATATATATATATATATTTATTTATTTATTTATTTATTTATTTATTTATATATATATATATATTTATTTATTTATTTATTTATATATATATATATATATATATATATATATATACTACAGCAAAAGTATTAAGATGAAAGAGTAATAGTTACTGCAATTCCAATTTACAGAGGGCAAAGCAACTACAGATAATAACGGCAAATTATCAAAAGCAGTTATACCGGATACAAAAGTATAAAAATAATAAATCGATTAAAAAAAAAAAGAGGATTGGATATGACTATTTACTATGAGCCTTCTTTCAACCCAAACTCAAAATAATTAGCCTTAGGCAATTTCTGAAGTTAACCAATATATATATTAATATAAATTAATATAAATTATTGGCCAAGTATTGGGCGATTGCCTGCAAAAGTCTCTTTTCCACACATAAGGGACAGAAAAATGGATGGTTTATTTATTTATTTTTTAAGAGTGATATTAAAATTAATTTCTGAAATATAAAAATTCATAAACCCCTCGGAGTTATGATTAACACCAAAAACATTTCATCTTCATCTTTGTCGACGGGTTGATCTTTAAATTATAAATGCTTAATTCAATATTAAAATTTAAGAGTAACTTACATTATATTTAATATTTTCATCCACAATACATAACTTTATATACACAAAATGTATCATATATATTTATAGAACCAACACTGCAATACACATATTTATTAAATCGTATTCACAAGCATTTTTCTCCCAACACAAAACTAAGCATATAAAGCGAAATATATACGATTTTTTTTTTTTTAATATTTCCAGCAAATAAAAATTTCACAATTTATACTATTGCAAAAGCTTATTTGAGATAAAATATTTGTTGTTTGAGTAATTACGTTTTTAAATGCAAGAAAGAATTAAACAAAAGTTCTACTTTTTAGATTGTTTTATAAAGTCATCTTTGCAGTAATAGGAGTACCAAAATTTAATAATTAGAAATAAATGCACAAGAATTGTAGGAATATAACCGTATTCAGAAGCTGCATGCTCTCCTTCATTATTCAACAAATGGAGGATTCAATACCATTGTTTATATGCTTTGTCATTGAGAGTGTGAATCACATATGGGAAGCCATTTAAATCAATAAAAGGAGGCATATAATGGATGAGGCTCAAATGATAGCGAGCAAAGAAGTGAATGATCATGTAAAGAGCTGTTGACAGCACAGGTACTTACCGCAATAAGATACAGAATAATATGTCACGAAACATTTCTTCCATATAAAACTAGCATAATTCTAATCATCTGAAGTTTAAATTTAATAAATACATAAATAATATCTTGATTAAATTATTTCATTCCTGAATTATATCCTGCAAACCATTATTAGCACTCAATATTGTGTCAATATTGCCGATGAGAAATTTTTGTTATGATTGCCAATATTTCTGCAATATTGATAATATGCATTAGAAACAAAAGCCGTTTAATTTTCATTCCATTTCTGAAAATCTATCGAACAGATTTTTAAAAGTACTATTTGTTTGTTTGAAAGCTGATACTTTCTGGATTAATAAAATGTATAGAGTTTTCCCTCAAAACAACATATTTTTAAATGGGGTGGTAGGAAATTCACAATTTTTTTTATTCTTATGCTAGGTACCCACGATGTTATCTGTAATATGATCGATATAGCTTCGAATTTGTTACAGGTCTTCGGTTTGGAGCTAGCTTAATGTTATATTTTTCTCAAATATTATTACAGTGGAAAAATATTTTATATTTTACTCATCTGCTATCCGTATTTAAAGCATAAGCCGCTTGTAATAATTTAATTTCTGAAGATATATTGAGCTGGTTTCATTTTTTGCTTTCACGGCTGATTTTTTCTGGATGAGGAATAAGTCAATAAAATATAATTTGTCAAGAAGCACGAGCAGAAAAAGTTTTAAAGGATTTCATGGTAATACATATTTCTGTTGTCTGGAATTTCTCTTCAAAGATTCATGTGAAATGAAATCGTGAAAATTAAAGGTGTTCACCATTGCAATAGACAGACTTTAGGACTTTTGAGTAATACACCACACTATGAGATTGCAGCTACAATTGGTTTTAAATCTAAGGCCGAGCTCCCGCGATTGGATCAGGCATTATGTGATTTCACTGAATGTAACGTAAATGCACTTAGTTCTGCAAGAAGATGTTACACTTACTCGAGGAGCATGTCCAGAAACAATTTCGAATGCTTCACAGCATTACATTTAGTTATTGGATTTCACTATCTAAATCTCTTCTATAATGAATTATTTGGAGGAGAGAACACCGCCCTCACAACAAAGATCGTCACATGTGTGACAGTGATGCTGTAGTCACGTGACATCTGGTCACAATGTGACATCATATTTGTGACTTCTATGCGACGTTACGTATTAGTAACTTTGTAACTTCATTGTGACTATATTCTGTGACGTTTCCATAATTTAATTAACACATAACAATGTGACGACATTACAATGGCAACTACAATGTGACGTCTCAAACAAGTTAATATACGACGTCCCAAACGACCATGAAAATGACCAAAATGACTTCGCTATGACCTCAATATGACATTGCCGAGACGTATTACGATGTCCTGTGACGTCCCAAAGTCACAGTGTGACGTAAATCTTACGTTACTGTAAAAAAATGCTGTTAGGGCGGGAGATCATCGCTAACAGCTTTCAGATTTTAGTCCTTTAATTGATCAGATCGGGTGTGTTGTATTTTTCTGTTTTTTCTCTGACGATATAATAAATATCGTGAATTCCACAAGAAGGTACAATCTTCCAATTTAAATATCATTACATCTGCTTGCCTATTAATTTACACCTCTATAGTTTTTGCTAAATTTTCGCAACAGATTCCACTAGTATTGATTTAAAAAATGCCTACCAATATGTTTATTTAGAAATTTAAAACTCAAAGGGAAAATAAAAGAATCGCCAAACGCAGTTTAATATGTCAGAGAAATATTTTTCGTCAATTATGATTAGAATGCATTCTCCATTGAAAACTTTTTATCCATTTTAAAATACATCATTTTAGAATAAACACTCATCCAAAATATATGTGGAGTGATTAAAAACCATTTATTTGCTAATAATTCATTCCTCGTACTAAATTTAAAGCAGAAAAAGTATTTTAAGTAAAACTTAATTATTTAAACATTGATCTAGAAAACATACGATGAAAACCTTATCCTACAATGGCTCAAGCATTTTTAAAGTTACATCAGCTTTTCCTTTTCAAATTTCGTTCACAGAATAATGATATGAACACCATTATGCAATAAATGCAGTATTCAAATGCATGTTCTAAGAGTTATTTCAAAGTAAACCCAGCGTTTGCCGTGGCAGTTATAATCGATAAACATATTAATAAATATCGGATTTGGAATTTTCTCTCCCACACGCTTTTCAAGTAGATCCGCTTGGTGGAATTAAACTTGTCCCCACGTTGAACACACACATAAAAAAAATAAGGGAAAAAAAACGATTCCGACATTGCGTTTAATAGATAGTGTCGATTTTTTCTCTTTCCCTTTAAATGGAAAGGAATATGTTTCCAATTTCCTGGAATAGTTTTCCCAGGCAGGATATTTAATTTCAATTTAGCAGAATAATTTCTTACAGTTTCGTAATTATTTTGTCTTAAAATCGTCAGTTTATTGATGTAGAATAAATCAAAACATTCTGTTTTCAAATTATATAAATATGTAAATAAAATTTTGAAAATATCATTGAAAATTATTTCACCAGAAATAAAAAAAAATAAAAGTCTGAAACTTTATTAATGGTATTCTATCGAAGCTGCATTTATAACAGCAGTTGGCTGACAATTTTTTTTTCACTTTTAGCAAAAGTTCGTACTGTACAAAAAATCTTGAACGATTTTAAACTATTTTAATTTTTCTCAAAGAATCTTGAACTATTTTAAATGTGAATTAAAATTATTTAATAATTAATGGTTCATTTTTCAATCATATTACTCGAGAGTTAAGTTGACCGACACTCCTAATTTAAAGTGGATTTCAGACAACTACAGTGTCCGCCGTGGATAACTTTCTAAACATATATGTGGATTAACATATTAAACTACTTCATTGTGCCTTTGTTAAGCAAAATAGATTTTCTTTGTAAGCTTTTTTGATTCTCCTGGTAATATGTAATATAATTGTCATTATCCTATATTTTCATTAGTAAAGATAAAGTTACCTTTACTAAATCCCTTATTTCTTATTTTCTTGTAAGATTTTAAATTTAAAGTAGAAGTAACAACATGTTAAAGAAACCCTTATCACTTCTTTATTGATTGGATGACTCACTAAGGAATTCTACTTTCGGTTCTCGAGATGTCACTTTTGATTCAAAACTTTACATTTACCCTGCTTTACACTGACATCTACTTTTCAGGATTGGCAATAGAAAGATGACAACAGATATGAATACAGTATTAAATTTCAAAGGGAAGTATAGAGTCACTAAGGATATCTAGTTTTAGTGTTTTCCACTTCGAGTTCAAAATTTTTCCTTGAAATATCTGTATCTCAGAATGGACTACAGAAGGAGCTTAGATGACAAACGATATGGATTCAATATCACATTTTGAAGGGTGTAGGGGGATTACTAATGATTTACATTTCCGGTTTTTCCCACTTCCGGTACAAAAAATTTCTTGAAACATGTATATATTATAATTTGCTAGAGATAGAGCTTAGATGATGACTGATATGAATTCATCATCAAGTTCCAGAAGTGGTAGCGGAATTCATTAAGAATTTCAACTTCCAGTTCTTTTCTGCTTTCAGATAAAAAACATCTATTTTTTTCAGAACCGATGATCGATATGGATTCAGCATTAAATTCTGGTCGGAGATGAGTAGTGGTATCTCTAAGGATTTCCATTAAAAACTAACATTTTCCTCGCAACATCTATTTCTCAAGATTATCTATAGATAATTGATATGGATTGAACATCTAATTTTGGAGTGCGCTGGAGGTTCACTAAGGTTTTCCAGTTCCGGTTCCGGAGATGCCATTTTCGGGTTTTCTAAAAATTCGCATGACTGTGTGGAATAAGTGTGCAAATGGAATACAAATTAAAACCAAGGACAAAACGTTTTGTAAAAAACGAACGGTCTTTTATTTAATATCCTAAAAGACGTACAAAATATTGTTAAAAACTGCCAGAACGCTTTCGGACGTATATACGCCCTTAATCAGTGGCTACATGAGTGGTAAAAACATGGAATGTTTATATATAGAGAGACCATTTTAAAACAAATTTGCATAAAATATAAATGGTAAATGAACTTGCTAAAATAATTCAAGAAATATACACTGAAATTACAAAATAAGTTTAAACTCTTACGAATTTAAAAATATTACAAGAAAAGAACTAATACAAATTTTAGAAAAACGTCAAGCATGATATTCCTGAGAATGACGTCACAAATAACTTTTAAGAGATTTGAATTGCATAGAGTGGAGAATGAGTCGCCAAGCATAACTTAAAATTTGAACAGAATCAAAATTACAAATTGATTCATGGTAAATATAAATAAACAGGGATTCATAAAGAAGAATACTACGAGGATTGTTACAGCAATCCTCGTAGTATTCTTCTTTACCATTTATATTTTATGCAAATTTGTTTTAAAATGGTTTCTATATATATAAACATTCCATGCTTTTACCACTCATGTAGCCATTGATGAAGGGCGTATATATACGTCCGAAAGTGCTCTGGCAGTTTTTAACAATATTTTGTACGTCTTTTAGGATGTTAAATAAAAGACCTTTCGTTTTTTAAAAAACGTTTTGTTCTTGGTTTTATCTATTGTATGCAGACGTGATACCCATCTTGATTATTGGAATACAAATTCTTAATAATTCCGTCAAAAAAGAAGTTTACCCGCCTCTTATCGCGATATGAAGACTCTGTCAGAAATTTCTTGTATGTAATTGGTTTTAAACCCATTTTAAACAATTACCGACTTATGCATTTGATTTAAATGTAATATTACGTTACGTTTCCTTTGTACATCGTTAAAACTTCTCCGTGCAGCGTAACAGTAAATATATGTCTACAGTTGTGTTACCTAGTATTTTCGTATAATATTTCACCACTAAGTCGGAAAAAACTTTGTTGTTGTTTCCTGAATGGTGTATAATGCTGCACATACATTAGCAGGAAATACAACTAGCACCACGTTTTAGTGCCCAGTGCACGAAAATTTTTAACAGTGTATATATTAAAATAAAATGCCTTAAATAAGCTGTTATATGAATCTACAGCTAAATATTATGTATATAAATAAAATGAGAAACAATTTGAGCTTCAATAGTAATTTCTTTTCACATTTCTTTTATAGGTATCCTATGAAGATGAAGAATACTTACTATTTAGGACATTTAATCATTTGTGTTGTGTGGTGGGTGGAAACCGTGTGTTGCGATGGCTATTAAAACAAGTAAAGTTGTCAATTGCTGCATGTAAGATGAAAACTGTTATACTAGTTGGTTGTTATGCTAATTGTTACATACTTTATTATAATGAGAATTTGAAAATGTGTCAATTCATTTAATATTTAAATAAACATGATTTATATATGTTTCTGAATAATTAATTGCACCCGGAAAATTATTGGAAGAAAAACAATGCAACATAACTTTGGTTTTATTATAGTATAGACACTTAATTCCGTCAAAAAAATGAAAAGTATTAGGAAAAATGAGGCGTGGTTGAACACAGACAGAAAATGGCTCTACTAAGCCTTGATATGATCATGGTAAATGTCACAAATTTTCGGAGGACCCCAAGTTCACTAAATTCAATTTAAAGACTTATGTCAACTGTATAAACTAACCAATTGACAAAAAACGTATTTTATTTTAATTGTTCTACCAATATTACCCAAATAATCACATTAATTATTTAAGAATATTATTAGGAATTTTTAGCTAATAAGATGCTTTTAATGCTCAAATTCTGTTGCGATAGTAACACGATTAAATAAATACAGAATATAACGCAAATATAAACTGGTCTATAGGTTTTAAAGGTATAAAACAGCTTTCTTCTTCATGATCTGACAAGAACCGCGACCTCATTTACTCAATCAAGTCAGATCGCCAACTGAGGCAAAATAGCCCACGTGGCTGCAGGTAGGAGAAAATATGTTGCCATTACCACGGGAAGAAGTGTGAGGAAAAAAACTACGACGCAGGAAAACGACAGGTAGGATACTACAAGCGGAGTAAGTCACGGAGGAAATAAAGAATAGTAGAAAATACGACAACAACATTACAAACAAAAGACAACATACTAAACTCCATGCTACTTTGATTAATGTAACATGATTAGCTAGGGCTTCAAAGATGTGAACCAGTCTAACAAACAAACACCAAATAAAGTTAAATAAAAGGTTGTAATAAGTAAGACATATGAAAAAGTACGGTTTTTTGCACTGAATTCAATATTTTTTGAAGACTAAGCAGAGGTAATGGTAAAGATCATATTGGAATAATTTTTTTTTCCTTTTTTGTTAAGGTAATAGTATCGTATTTATAGCTTTTTGTTAACTTGTATTATTTTTATAATCCCAAATAAGAATTTCGATTAACGTTTTTAAAAGGCATAGTAAAATGCTCTTGTAAACACTAAATCGCATTTTCCCCTAATTTTGCCAGATTATAGCTATAGGAGTCAATGGATTTCCCAGCAAGCCAATTTCTCTGTTTATAAATCCGGCGTAAACAAGAAGTAGTTTCACAATAAAAGAATAAAAATAATAAAATTTGCAGACATTTTTCAAAGATTAAAGCCCAACAGAAAATTAGGATCTCGCTCCCATTGCCAATAAAGAGAATCTAAGGATTGCTAGTATTTTAGCTCTGTATACATTAATAGTCATCAGTACAGTAACCTTAATGATTTTAAGACGACCATCATTAATGTCTAAGAAAACTTCCTTGTACAGTACAGGGTTTATTTCTCAGCTTGCCAAATAAAGTTTTGGAGGTAACAAAATGCCCCCACTGCTAGCCCTCGCAATGTCAATTTAGGCTTATTATAATACGCTTAAAAACACTTGATAAGAAAAATTCATAATTTATTCTGATTTTATTATGAATCTGTGTTATATAATTTCCTAATACAAAAAGGATAATATAACTACTGAAATCGAAAAGTACACATTAGAGTCTTAAAATATATGTGATGGTTCACAGAAACAAAAGTGTTCAGTTGTCGGTAATCTTACTTCTGATATAACGTGGTTTGAAGCCATTATAACGACAACTGTATTATTTTTAGTTTTCAGTGGATTTAAGTAGTCGCATGTTTCTCAAATACGTTTAAATTATATGGAAGACACTCCCCTTGCAGATGCCAGCATCCATGGAGAGGTTTCACGATTTTTATCAACATGGAATAGACATGGAATATGAATTCCGAGAAATTACATTTTTCTGTTTAATAGAGTTTGGAAAATAACCGGGTTAAAAAAAATCTTTAAAAAATAGTAAGTTGTGTGAATTGCTTTAGCACTTTTTCTCACCACTTAACAATATATATAAAAATGTGTATGCTTCAAAGTACAATATTTATATTAATCAGTGTTCTTGTATTTAGGGGCGTGAGTTCATACCCTCATTGCCTACACAAACCCATTGATTTTATACTTGTTCAGATATATGGACCGTCTTCTCTTTCTTAAATCCTTACTACGACTATATGTACTGACTATATGTACTTATATAGCTAAATACTTTTCAAATAAGTATAGAACTGGCACAGTGGTTTAGTTCCGAAGAAAATAATGGTGGAACTCTATGGTATCTGTGTAAAATAGCAATAATAATTCAATGTATTTCTATATATCTATCGATGGGATTAAAAATTAAAAAAATACTTCACGAATATTTGTAATATCCGTCATTATGTTTGCCCTCAAATTTTCGGGATCTACTGTAATTTGCCTTTCTGTGAGCTTTTAACATGTGGTAATGGAACCCAACTATCAGATTGTGCGAACCCAAAATGTTTGTGAGCATTAGTGAAAAATGCCTTGTAATTTGCCGTGTAAAGCATAGATCGGATGTTAGTTATAATCAAATTCATTGTACTAAACAATTTTTCGCAATTTGTTGTGCTAACAGGTAAATAATGTCTACTTGTTTTTAATGGCGTTAGTTCAACAGGTAGCTTGGTTGGATTGTGAATGAAATTGCAAAATCCATTTTGCACGCGGAATATACCTCTTAAAAAGTTTTTGTAGAAGAACTTCCCCTTCTAACCACGACGATTCAATATTTCTTGGACATTTGCTAAGAGTAATCATATAAATTTAATCCACTAATTCCACATACTATTTGTTAATATTTTCCTAGTTATTTGTTTTACTAATGTTTAAAGATCTATCGATAAACATACCATGCTACCGTGATTGATTACACTTGAAATATTTTTTTTTTACAACGTGTTAGAAATCCGCCCCACTTTCTCGATGAAATTTGTATCGACCATGAAATGTGTACCACAGCCCCTCCCCCCCCCCCCCCCAAAGCTGTGCTGAGGCTCAGCCCAGGTCCAACTAGACCCTGTGCTCCCAAGAGTATCATATTATTAATTTATGACTTTGTTTCTCTACCGAATTCTGAAATCGAGATTTGTAGCAAAGCTTTCATTAACGCTTACATGTTATTCTTATTTTGTATAAATATTTGATTACACATCTTCGTAATCTTTATTATCAAATGCCAAAGTCAACAATTTTTGTCGCCGACAATAACTGACATTGCACCCTTTGATGCAAAAAACATTTGACCTCTCATCGACATCAGTGGTTCGTATTAGCTTCTGCTCGTTGCCCAAAACTTTGAAACACATAGAACGAAAATTTGGGTCATGACTCAAAGGTTATGAACCCATGCTCTTACTTATGAAGTAGGCGTTTGAAGTCTTAAAAAATATTGATATTTATCCTGGAAGTTGTCACAATTGAGTAGTTATACGAGTATCTTATTTCTACATATTTTCATTCTTTACGATTATATTGTTATAATGTATTTTTAAGAAAATATTTTTTAATTAAGCATACATTGTTAAGTTAAAAGTTATTACTTGGTGACATAAAGTTATTACTTGGTGACATAAAGTTGTTACTTGGTGACATAAAGTTGCTACTGATTGACATAAACAATTCAGTAAATGAATTCAATAAATGAATTTTACTGAAAACGCAAGTATTCTGCAGTATCCAAAATGCCTATTAACTTGCATCACCATGTTTCTCAAATCTCCTAGTCCGCTATCATATACGCTCTCTTAAACAGTTCAAACTGATCAAAATTTCCGGCCAACTGGAGTTCAAAGTTTTGTGAATCTGCCGTTTGCTAATTGCCCGAATTTCCAGTTCACAGAAGAACCCTTCACTCCTCCAGCCCTCAACATGCACACATTTTATCTAACAGTTTGCGTGGGTTAAGAGAAAATCGATTGCGCATGCGCTCTCCATCTAAACTTCGACAGTAGAAAGAGGAATGGAACCAACGTAAGAGGGTTGTCAGCCCACCTTCAGGGTAATGTGTCCGTATTAAAGCCCCATAGCAGATTAAAATGAGTTGAGTAGCATAATTTTATCCCGTTAGGAGATCAGACGTTCCGCACGAAGCTCATTATTTTGATGGTATTAATATGGTTCATTATGTTTTTTTAATTGAAACAAAATATACTAAACATTTTATGAAAAGAATGAATATATCTTCTAAATGAATAAATTCGCAAGAAATTAAAATATCTTCTCATAAATAGAGACCTACTAGGCACAATCGAACATGCTTTCTACAGGGTCTAGAATAAACTAGGCACTGTGCCGTTTCTCCCTTCTCTTCGGATAGGGGCCAAGTTCATATTTGGAGAGTGATAGAGAGTGCAAATGCACCCCGTTGTTTCCTAAAGTGATATAAATTACTGTTGTTATTGTAGTGAACGAATATTTTGATAAAATGTCCATCTTTTTTAAATTGTAATTTTAAGTTTATTTATTAAAAAGTATATGGTGCACAATATTGTTTAATTCTTAAGTATATATATGTTCATCGTCCCATTTAATATATTTCTTTTAACAAATATAATTCCCTTTTGTTTATTAACATTACGTGTCTTTTTTTTTTTAAAACAGAATTTCGTTTTCAACAGCGTTTTTTAACAACATTGTGTTTTTCATTAATAGCTTGATCTGAGTCAATTAACATAATACACTATTTTGTTGTTTACCAGAATTTTATTGATTTTTAACTGAATTTCATTCTAAGTGTGTTTGCCATTTCAGAATATAATTAAGCTTTTTGAATTTGAAACCTTGCAATTTCTTCTTCGAAATGACATTGTGCGCGTCATTCGTATTGGAACATACAATTTTTCCGTTTTTTTAATATGAAATCCATAAAGCAGAAAAAAAACCGCAAACAGTAATTTTTACGTTTTGCTAAATTTTTAACATGCATAACAATCTAAAGTATTATAAAATAGTTTGCTCTCACAGTAGTTAAAATTAAGTGAAAATAAAAATCATCCTTTATGGAGAAACAAACACAAATGTACAAAGGTACTAATCAACAGGTTTCGGAAGCTAAATAATCCCACTTCCTCAGGATAAATGAAAATGAACAGTCATTACAGTTACAGCAGGAAAAGAATTGACTAATGACTGCAAGTGGATATGCATTTTCCTAAGAAAGACACTCCCGTTGCAGATAACAGTATCCATGGGATGGTTTTGCTGTTATTATGCCCTCATCAGCGTGGAATAACCGTTAACTGCAATTGCAGCAAGATAACTATTTATACATTTTCCTGCTTTCACTTTAATTATTTATCTATCTTATTTATCTTTGAAAAAGGCTCATTTTATCACCGAAACCAGCTAATACCTTTAAATATGTGTTATATGCTGTTTCACCAACAAATTTTAAGTTTAAAGGATCCACAGATGAATGTTATTGTCACTACAGGGGAAATTTCTACAGCCAAGACTCGCGGTCCTATTGCAATGGTCAGAATTAGCGAACCGATTTAGCGTTCTTTAGCACGGAATAACTGATAATTGCACTTCCAGCATGAAAACATGCTATGGGTTTGAAATATTCGAACAGCTCTATTTACCGACAAAGAGAGTCATACCAGCTTCCGGCTGTTGTAACTGATTTTTAAACATTTGCAGGCCAGTGCATTAAAAGCACAATTTCTTATTTGTAACCCTTCTTATAGGCTGATTTTATGACTATGAAATTGGCCATTGCTGCCTGCCTCATATAGTCTGAGCTCAATCTTTATTGAATTTGAATCCGTCTGTGGTATAGCTGATTATGTTGGTTATCACAGAGAATCGCAAAATTGTGGTACACAACAAGTTTTCAGTTATTGCCGTTATGGTCCGGTTTGAGCTGAAGCGTGCTAACAAGCACAAAACCGGTCCAAGAATGTTGTTCATTGCACTGAGAGCACGATTCGTAGCTGTTTATTTTTTTATTATGATTTCCATTTGTGATACATAAGCACCATTTAACTATAAACAGCATGGAATTGTTTATAATTTTACACATTTAATTAAATGTAACAAACTCGATATATGACGGGTGGGTTTTTTTTTTTTTTATGTTTTAAAAAGCACATTGAATTGGAATCTTATGTTGTGTTGGAATCTCAGAAATGCATAATTCCGAATTTTTATCTACTAATTTGAATAATCGCATGAATTTATTAGATTATCTGAGCCCATGTACCTTAGTCTGTAAAGCATTGGTCCCAAAATTTCTTTATCTGGGGTTGAAGTCCTTCCCTGGGTGTCACCTCACACTGGTGCCCGAGCCAACATTTACTCCGTACAACGAAACGAGGGCTGGCCGTTTTAAAAGTAATGAACTAAAGAAGCTGGATTGGTTGAGGTTAAGAAAAATATATCTTTCTTTGCCCTTGAAACTCATTAGGTAAGAAACTAGTCTCAGGTCGGATGTTCGGTTCCTTCCATATGTACGATTTTACTGATACGCTACTATCAAACATAAAATATTTTATTAGTTGCTATACGAAAAAGTTTAAAATTCTATTTTTGTTCTGATTTTATAGTAGAGTTGACTCAGTTTTCAACACACTTGTAAAAAATCTTATGTTCCCACCTGAATTCGAACCACAAATCTCCGCTTCACCAGTTTACGCTCTATTTGCTGAGACGTTATTCTTATCTTCTATTGCGATTGAAACCTGCTTTCTCCTCCTTCAGATTTCAGATAGAAATGTAGCTTAATATATATATAAGACTTTCTCATTTCTTTTCTTCTTTTGATGCATAATACTATTCTGTTCATCAGTACAACTTGTGAATCGGAAAACCACTGCCATATATCCTATGGACCTGGACAAAATGGAAACTAGGTATTTTTAAAATTTCAGTGATCTATTTAATATTTATAGTTGTATATAGTTTTCTTTGGTACCGTTTTAAAACACGTGTACCAACAAGCATTCGAATAAAGTATTTTTATCATGCTAGTCGTCGCTGTATCCAGATTCTAGAGCTACTGAGATTTTATTTTCATCACGATTTTAAGAAGATATTATACATTATACAAACATATTCTAAACCAATTAATAGACAACTTTCCTTAAATTGCTCATTTTTGAGTTTCTGCACTATTAATTTTGACTTTATGTAATCTGTATATCCTGACCAAGTACTGATTTTATTATTTTAACAGACTGCGGTAAACTATATTCTTGGCAATAACGATTTCTTTAGAACAACAAGAGCAAACGGTTAAAAACAAAATAAAAGCATGTAGCCAATATCAAATTTTGCGTACAGCAACCTATTAAAGAATTTTTTTTTTGATGACAGTATATTTTTACTTAAATCATAAACCCACGTGAAAGATTCGCATTAAGAAGCTTAAAACACGTAATAGCGAAAATCTCAAATGCTAACATAAGTATTGGTTTTTTAGCTACTGCTTTTTTTTTCTAATTTAATTAAAACAAAACGGCAGGTCATACGTCGGACATGAATAATTTCATTAAAGAAGTAAGCATAAAGTTATCAAAGCGGTAATAAAGTATATCATACTGTATAATTTTATAGTGTATCTTATATAAGGTTCTACAGTAAATAAGGACAGTTTTTATAGACATCGTGACAGAACAACTTTAAAAACCTAAATTAACTTTAAAAGCTTAGACTAATAGGTAGATATTTTTTACGTTAATGAAAATTCAATAGAAGTAAATTGAAATACGACTTGTTTTATTCATACAACCATTCGTATAACATCGTACAAATTTCTTTAAAATACGCTATTCTTTTCATAATATATATATACAAAAAAAATGTGTAAAAACTATTTTTAAAAAAGACGTTTCGGCGGGTAAAGAAAAAAAATTAGCAAGAAAGATTAATCATGCATAAAGCATTGATTATGAAACACTTCCCAACTTCAATGCAATTTTATATAAACATCTTTAAAATGCGCTACATTCCTCGGTAATATTTTTAAAATTATCACAATAATACATTAATTTATTATATTTGAAAACTTCATCTAGGAAAATGAACTTTATTCAAATGACGTCATTGAAATATAAATCGCCTCTATATGAAAGCAGCGTTTCATTCATCACAATACAATAATAATTCATTTTATTGAAAAATTTGAAAAATTGTTATCTACCATATTTATTTTAAAATGTTAAACCTCTCTTATACATAAAATAATTAAACACTTGGGAAAATATTTATTATATAATATATCTCTTTTTCTTTCTGGAGGATATAGCAAGAGTCAGAATTTAATTGAATTTGTTTTTCTCCCTATATTAAATAATTTTTATTTAAAAAACTACCTAACATATTTTACTGAAATTTTTTTTATATATTTTATGTGATAATTTGAATAATTCCTAAAATTTTCGAAGCAATTTGTGAATTTTAAATTCGCTTAAAAAATGTTTGAAAAATTAAGTCCCATAGGGTTCAATGTATTTCATTTCTTCAAACCGGGTTCTATCCAAAACTAATTGGATGATATCATTCATTTATATTCCCATAGGTCTCACAGACCGTCTGAAAAACATACTAAAATTTCATTTTGATAAAGTCATTTTTACGGCAGTTATCTTGCTAACGGACAGACAGACAGACAGAATGAACAAAGTCATAAACACTTTTCAACTATGTTGTAAAGTGTTAAAAATACTAGTAAACCCGTTAAGGCGGATATTTAAAAAGCAAATAAAATAAAAACAGGCTACAGCTCTCAAAAATAGTGTTTTCCCTATTTTATGTGTTTCCGATCTGAGGCTGTCCTAGTGGTAACGTCACGATTTATTTTTCAACTCTTGGTTTTAACCTCTCCCTAATTCTTTCACCGATTACCATATTCTTTTATTTCAACTTCCTGTCTCCCGGTCCATTCCATCGCACCCTCACTTTCACTCAGTAAGGATGCAAGCTAGCGAAATTTTTCAAGATCTGTGAGTTGCGTCTTGGCATATCTGTGCAATTTGTTTATTTGTGTGTTATAGTTTTCCTAATTATGTGTTATATTATGTTCTTTTAGTTGAATATTATCCTCTTGTGTCGCTTTTCAATGCATCTGATTTCTTCCGTTGTTGGGCACAGATTGCACAAATTTTCAACCGAGTCTGTATTCAATCATGCAAACAACGGATTTTAATACACTCTTTCATAATAAATAAATAAATAAAACCCGAAGGACCATGGAGAAAGTGACTGTTTTTATTGAAATTAAATATGCGTACAGCTCACACACAGGTAATGAAATGCTTACAGAATCAAGGCCGCAGGACCCATCAATAGTTAGCAATTGCACATTGAATTTCCAAATCAGTAATTGGTGAACCCCCCTTGGCGGCAATGCATGTTTTTATATGTCTAGGTAAGGAGTAATAAAGTTTCCTAATGTCATCCTGCGATACATTCTGTCAGGCATTTCTCAATTTTTGCTTAATTTTATAGTGTATCTTATATAAGGTTCTACAGTAAATAAGGACAGTTTTTATAGACATCGTGACAGAACAACTTTAAAAACCTAAATTAACTTTAAAAGCTTAGACTAATAGGTAGATATTTTTTACGTTAATGAAAATTCAATAGAAGTAAATTGAAATACGACTTGTTTTATTCATACAACCATTCGTATAACATCGTACAAATTTCTTTAAAATACGCTATTCTTTTCATAATATATATATACAAAAAAAATGTGTAAAAACTATTTTTAAAAAAGACGTTTCGGCGGGTAAAGAAAAAAAATTAGCAAGAAAGATTAATCATGCATAAAGCATTGATTATGAAACACTTCCCAACTTCAATGCAATTTTATATAAACATCTTTAAAATGCGCTACATTCCTCGGTAATATTTTTAAAATTATCACAATAATACATTAATTTATTATATTTGAAAACTTCATCTAGGAAAATGAACTTTATTCAAATGACGTCATTGAAATATAAATCGCCTCTATATGAAAGCAGCGTTTCATTCATCACAATACAATAATAATTCATTTTATTGAAAAATTTGAAAAATTGTTATCTACCATATTTATTTTAAAATGTTAAACCTCTCTTATACATAAAATAATTAAACACTTGGGAAAATATTTATTATATAATATATCTCTTTTTCTTTCTGGAGGATATAGCAAGAGTCAGAATTTAATTGAATTTGTTTTTCTCCCTATATTAAATAATTTTTATTTAAAAAACTACCTAACATATTTTACTGAAATTTTTTTTATATATTTTATGTGATAATTTGAATAATTCCTAAAATTTTCGAAGCAATTTGTGAATTTTAAATTCGCTTAAAAAATGTTTGAAAAATTAAGTCCCATAGGGTTCAATGTATTTCATTTCTTCAAACCGGGTTCTATCCAAAACTAATTGGATGATATCATTCATTTATATTCCCATAGGTCTCACAGACCGTCTGAAAAACATACTAAAATTTCATTTTGATAAAGTCATTTTTACGGCAGTTATCTTGCTAACGGACAGACAGACAGACAGAATGAACAAAGTCATAAACACTTTTCAACTATGTTGTAAAGTGTTAAAAATACTAGTAAACCCGTTAAGGCGGATATTTAAAAAGCAAATAAAATAAAAACAGGCTACAGCTCTCAAAAATAGTGTTTTCCCTATTTTATGTGTTTCCGATCTGAGGCTGTCCTAGTGGTAACGTCACGATTTATTTTTCAACTCTTGGTTTTAACCTCTCCCTAATTCTTTCACCGATTACCATATTCTTTTATTTCAACTTCCTGTCTCCCGGTCCATTCCATCGCACCCTCACTTTCACTCAGTAAGGATGCAAGCTAGCGAAATTTTTCAAGATCTGTGAGTTGCGTCTTGGCATATCTGTGCAATTTGTTTATTTGTGTGTTATAGTTTTCCTAATTATGTGTTATGTTCTTTTAGTTGAATATTATCCTCTTGTGTCGCTTTTCAATGCATCTGATTTCTTCCGTTGTTGGGCACAGATTGCACAAATTTTCAACCGAGTCTGTATTCAATCATGCAAACAACGGATTTTAATACACTCTTTCATAATAAATAAATAAATAAAACCCGAAGGACCATGGAGAAAGTGACTGTTTTTATTGAAATTAAATATGCGTACAGCTCACACACAGGTAATGAAATGCTTACAGAATCAAGGCCGCAGGACCCATCAATAGTTAGCAATTGCACATTGAATTTCCAAATCAGTAATTGGTGAACCCCCCTTGGCGGCAATGCATGTTTTTATATGTCTAGGTAAGGAGTAATAAAGTTTCCTAATGTCATCCTGCGATACATTCTGTCAGGCATTTCTCAATTTTTGCTCCAGATCGGCTACATTTCGGGGTGCCCGAATCTAACGGCCTAGCATGTCCCATATATACTCGATTGGCGAAAAGTCTGGTGACCTTGCTGGACAAGGAACAGTATCAACAGCACGGAGAGAGCCCACAGATATGCGAGCAGTATGTGGCGTGATATTATCTTGTTGGAAAATGGCCCCAGAATGACGTGCCATGAAGGGTAATAAAACGGCCGCTAGATTTCATCAACATGTCGTTGAGCTGTTAAAGTTGTACGCAGGATGACATGGGGCGATCTGCTGTGTATATATATATATATATATATATATATATATATATATATATATATATATATATATATATATATATATATAATATATATGGATGTTAACATCACTTTATATATTATTCATATTACACAGGGTAAGTCAAAACTCTTGGGCCAAACTTTAAGGGGTGATAAATCACATCTAAACAAGCAATTTTGTCATACAAAGCAGGGTCGTAACGCAAGAGGTGAACCGCTAGGTGGTAGCTGAAATGAGGAAATGGTGACTCTCTCGTGAAAAGAGGAAACCCAAAAATGACAGAGTAGGCACGTTTTACTTACAGAAATTGCAGAATGCATGGGCAAAGTTAAAAAACTGCTCAAAAGTGCAACCACCAGCAGTAATGCAGGCTTAACACCTGAGACGTAGCGAGCGTCGCACGTTAGCAAAAACGCCCGGCATATCTTGGACAACGCCGGCAGCAACAGCTATCCTAGCAACAAGGTCCTCGTCGGAGTCGATGGAGCTATCGTAGATGAGACTTTTCATATGGCCCCATAAGAAAAAGTCGAGACAGGAGAGATCAGGCGATCGTGCCGGCCAAACTATAGGACCACCCCAGCCAATCCATTGCTCTAGGAATGTAGCATCTAAGGTGTGCCGCACATCCACGCTGAAATGGGGTGGTGCTCTGACGTGTTGGAACCACATACATGCTTTAATGTTGGTGCCGTCTTCTAGGGGTTAACCTCTTGAGGTTCACCTCTTGCGTTACGACCCTGCTTTGTATGACAAAAATTGCTTGTTTAGATGTGATTTATCACCCATTAAAGTTTGGCCCAAGCGTTCTGACTCACCCTGTATAATGTCGTTTTTGAATCGAATATATAAATCGAAATATGTTCGATTATTCATCGATTTATCCAGAATTCAATAATTATATGTCCATTGTGTATAGAAATTGACGTATGTAAGCAATCGCCCAATGGCTGGCCAATAATTTATATTAATTCATATTAATATATATTGGTCAACTTCAGAAACTGCCTATGGCTATTTGCTTCGAAATTGGACTTGATAAAGGCTCAAAACAATAGTTTCTAAAAAAAATTATGATCGATTCTTAAAGTTGTACATAGGTCAAATAAATTTTGAACAATTGTATAAAAGTGTGGTATCGGTGCAGAGAGGTATTGCTCCTAAAGACAGAATTTGGAAGTTAGTACTCTTGTCTCAGAAACTAGGAGAGACACAGAAAAATAAGTCTTCATCGAATCAGTAAGAAATTACATTTTACAGAAACGAATGGTGCAATTAGAAAAATCTAAGTGCTAATTTGAGTAATACATGTAATTTGTGTCTGTAACACGTAACACGACTCCTGCACAGCTTCTGCCAGGCAGTTTTGAATGCAGGCTATTATGTCAAAAAAAATATTGTGACAGGCTATTCAAATGAAAGTTATATGGAGATAGGTCCTACTATATATAGCTGCACAGCAATATGCCTTAATTCTTATTACACAGAGCAATTTTTATTGCCAGAGCTTCGGCAATTTCATTTGTTAAACCTGCTTTAGGACCCTTTTCTCGTAGGGTTGTCAGTACTTTGCCACTTATTTGTATTTAGCAAGTTTAGCGTAAGGCCATATAAATGGTAGAATCTTATCCATTTCCCTCCACGAAACATTTCTAAGTGTCATAGTATAGTTGTGGTCTTTAATGTACCGTATATTCATGTAATGAGATAAAAGTTCGTGGAATTGTCATCCGTCGTCCACCGTAGAGCTGCTTTCATTGGCCGTCATCTTTGGAGACTGAGTAGTGTGACGTCAAATTTTGTCGTCTTTTGATTGGATCGCACTCAGGAATTGCTCAGTTTTTTTTACACGAAAAAATTGCGGAAATTTGGGGGCAAGTTTTCTTCTCAATGTATGGTGTTCCTGAAATATTGCTAGAAGGAAGTAATTATATATAATAGGACCCTTAGGATTTTGTACTGCTCCAAATTTTCCCGTAATGCTGGCAAATGCATAATAGTAAATTCTTTCCTGCATACAATACATGTTTTTACATGTATTGTGGCAGACGGTTAGCATATTGAATATACATACTTTACGTTAAACTGTACGGTCTTTAATTAGCGCTTTTATATTGAATTAAAGAATGTTCTCTACTAATTTGGTGATGCTCTACAACTATTTAATTGATTTTTTCGATATTTCTCACAGTTTGCGAGGCCATAAATTCCTAATTTTGCTGCTAGATTCCCTGTCGCTAGTCTCATCTGGTAGCGCATAACTATTTGACCTCTTTTCCATAGCTCTAGTTAGCTACCATCGAGACGGAATAAATTTCAATGAATTGTAACGTATTTCTATGATTAACCCCCATAGTGACTAAAACTCTAACTAAATCTAACATGGGTGATAAATATAATATAATAATCCTATATTGTAGATCAAGAATGCGATATAAATGAACAAACCAAATAAGGAGCAATCTTATCAATAATTATAAGCATATTGATCATTAAGATAAAACGTAATTAAATAAATGATGGATAGCTTAAAATATAAGAGCGTATGGAAAAATAATAAAACATATGTATGTGAAGATGTTAATAGAAAAATGTGCCCGTGATTAGATGGTGAAAGATGAGGATAAAAAGATAAGATATATAAATAAATAGGAATAATTTATATGAGCCCAATTGGGCTTTTTAACCTGAAAGACAACATGAGTACTGTGCCAAAGTATAAAATGGAATTACAGTCACTGAATAAAACTACTTCAGGGATCCACGCAATCCATGATTGCAGCGCAGCTATGTCTCTGTGAGTTATATGCACTACAAAAGATAAAAAGTGTTTAACTTAGAACTAAAAACAGCAAAGAGGTAACAGAACAAAATATAAAGTCAAAATTTTAACCTTACAAACCAACACCGTACATATTAAGCAAATAGTAGTCATGAGCAAGAATGAATATAGAAAACAATTTTTGATATGAATCGAACATAAATCAATTGAATTAATAGTTCAAAAATAAGACGAGAAACTGATACATGTATAAATAAGAAAGTTGAATATATTTAATAAATAGCATTAAATGATGAAAATAGAAATAGTTTATGTAATGAAAAATAGTATAAACAATATAAAATGTTTATCAAATATAAATGCAGCTAGCAGGATAGATCTATTAAACAAGTTGTCTTGCGCATAACGCCCATTTTAAAATCTTAATTTTTATAATACATAAAATGAAGATGAAGAGAAATTCATTAGTTTTAGAGAAAAATAGATTTAAGATTTTGCGCTTGGCATTAAAACTTCTGCACATAGCAGTTAACGTAGGAAAATAAAATGTTTTTATCTACATGTTTGAAAGAACTTAAATTTTGAAACTTCTCCTTTAATTAATCAAAGTTTAACGAGTTGCGATTAAATATTTTGTAAGACGGCTAAATTTTGAAGATTACTTTTTCACCTTTGCTAAATAAACGGCCCGAAATTATTAGCAAATTCTAAGAAAATGTTCACTTAATGAAGTGTTAAATTGTTCCTTCGGCATTTCAGGAGAAAATTAAATAATCCATAATATATCAGAGAATGGAGTCTTGTAGATCTTATTCATTTGTTATAACAGTTTGAAAATGGAAAATATGAGTAGGGATGGTGGATTATAGTCAAGGAGTGGCCTGCGTATGTATTTTACAGTTATATGGACACACACACACATATATATAAATATATACACTCTAAGACAAAAAAAATCGACGCACCCCGTAAAATAATCCGATAGTGATGAAACTGTACATGCAAACACCTGTCGAACGAATTAGCAAATAATAAAAAATTCGCAGCCAATGAATGAATAGTCGGAACTACAGCTCATTGAAACTGAGCACCATGGTGGTGTATATAAGGAGCGATTTCAGGAACAAAACGTGCAGTGGATTTCGATTACGTTTACGTACCTTGATTGTAACAATGCCTCGCCGGCGAATTCGCGGTCATTGCGAGCATATGAAGGAGCTTGAAAGAAGGCGTGCAGTCGGACTGCATGAGGCTGGATGGGCACACTGCAGAATCGGCATTTGGGTAGGAGCTATGCAGCAATTAGACGATGTGGGCAGGAATGGGTCCGACATAGCAGATTTTAGCGGCAAGCGGGCAACGGACGGCCTATAGCAACAACAGAACGGGAAGATAGAGCGACTGTCAGAGCAACTGTAACAGCACGAGATTCGTCGTTATCAACCATCTACCGTGTGACAAACACGGAAGTGACCACCCGGACAATTAATAGAAG
Source organism: Amaurobius ferox (assembly GCA_951213105.1). NCBI lineage: Eukaryota > Metazoa > Arthropoda > Arachnida > Araneae > Amaurobiidae > Amaurobius > Amaurobius ferox. The sequence goes on along the minus strand of OX578133.1, from coordinate 127,777,349 downwards.
ACTACGGGAGCGGAATCTATACTCGCGGCGTCAATTACACCGGCTACCACTGACCAGTATGCACCGTTAACAGCGATTGCAATGATGACGGGCCCGATCAACGTGGAATTGTTCGGATTGGGAACGAATTGTCTTCAGTGATGAGTCCCGTTTCGAACTGGGTCCCGACGACCAGCACTGGCGTGTCTGGAGACAGCCCGGACATCGTCAGGATCCTGCTGTTATTGCCACACGCCACACGGCCCGACAACAGGGAGTTATGGTCTGGGGTGCCATTTCGTTTGATAGCCGCACCCCTTTGATAGTCCTCTTTGGCACCATCACAGCACAGCTGTACGTTGCCGACATTATACGACCCGTTGTATTATCATTCCTTTCGTGACACCCCGGGCTAACTTTTCAGCAAGAAAATGCCAGGCCACACATGGCACACCTCTTTATTGTTTGTCTGCGTGCTTACTCCACACTTCCTTGGCCAGCCAGATCCCAGATCTCTCGCCTATTGAGCTCATTTGGGCTGAGATGGTGTGTCGCCTGCGACCATTCCAGAATGTAGACGAATTAGCTCGAAATTGGAGGCCATTTGGAACGACATTCCCCAGAACACCATCCGGAAACATTATGAATCAGTGCCACGTCAGGTAACAGCTTGTATCAAGGCCAGAGGTGGACCAACGCCACATTGAAGTGCTCATTTTATGTAGATCTTTCAGTGCAATAAATCATCCAATTGTTCTGAAATTTTAACCCTTTATATATTAACCCTTTATATATATATATATATATATATATATATATATATATATATATATAATATGAAAATACCGTGAAATATAATATTATAAAATCATCAGAAATCACACTTAAAAGGCGCAAAGCTGCACTAAAAAGAGGATTAAAAATATTTTCAAAAGTCTTTCCGGGAGTGTTGTCGCGACGCAAAGCATGCTTAACCGGGGTGAGGGGGTCACAACTCCCCCCGGCCATCTTATGGTATATTGTTTCCATCCATACCTCTTTTCATTTTGAAAATATATATATATATATATATATATATATATATATATATATATATATATATATATATATATATATATCGCACAAGAAGTAATAGAAATATGGTATAATATCTAGAGCAGACTGAAAATTAAACATTTGAGAAAGTATTAGCAATTAAATACAGTATAAAAATCGATAATATCAAAATGGATAATATGTATATACATGTAAATATATACATATATAAATATATATATATGTGTGTGTGTGTGTGTGTGTGTGTGTGTGCAATGAGAAAAATCACTATCCTCCGGTAAGCAATATAGTGCATATAATAAACGTTTTCCATAATTAGAAACTAGAAGTTCACTCAACTCCGCTCTCAAGATGGCCGCTGGTGTTTTTTGCATATAATTTTGTTTTGGTGTTATTTAATATTAATTTTGATATGTGTGGTTAAAAGTGATTCAATTATATTCTCCTATGTGTAACGATTTCAACGATATTTTATATGTTTCGTGGTGACTTTTATTATGTGAAATATCAGCTTCGTACTTTTTGTCTTCGACGTGTATATCGGCCATGTTTTCTTCAGGTGGTATTTACTGAATTGGTTCCCAAGCGTTTCGTTTCTAACCATTGAATTAGTATCTCTTTGGGAATGCTAGTTTATAAGTTCATGAATTTGTTTTATAGTTTTGACCAGTATTCAGGTAAGAACTTTATTTTATTTTGTCAGCATACACTTCTGAAAACTATTAAGTTAGATCTCTAGTTTTATATTGGATTCCCAATGGAGTGCTGTGCTGTATTTGCTAATTGCTGATATTTATAATTAATTAATGTATATGAAGATAGAGCTTTTTACATTGCATACAACTATAATATTCTTGATCATGATGGTTGTTAAGAATTAAATGCTTTGAATTTTTTCTGGCTTTGTTATATTGTTTAATCGCCATAGTTTCTTCGCCGATCTAAGATGGTGGTACTGCCCATAATTGAAACTGAATGTTTTGGTTTGCAATAAGACTGGATTGGACATTTGTAGAACCGTAGGAGGAAAGGATAATATATTATAAAAAAGAGGACCGCAATTGCACATTTTACATTGCAGAATTAAACAAAATATCTTTCCATAGAGATTAACGTCTTCTACAAATATCAATATTTGAAATTATTAGCATAAAGGGCAGTATTCAAAGCTATTTTGGCATAACTCCGAAATATTCAAGGGCAACCGTCATTGATCATTACATATTCGACTTTACCAAGCAGATTGAAAAATAAAACAAGGAAAAAAAGGACAGAGAAAATTCTTAAAATCCATTCGAAAAACTGCAGAAGAAAGGGTGGATTCCGATCTGGTAGTCTGGTTTCTCCAGTATGTAATGTTTTTTCGTTTCAACGACTTTTTTCTTTTTTTGGGGGGGGGGGGGGAGGGGGTTCTGTGTTGCACATAGATAATTGTTGTTTTTTAAACATCTACGAGTTAGGTGCTGTGTTCGATGCTTTTAATCACAGATGGTTTTCAAAATACGGAGAGGTGTTCATCCAATAAAAGAAAAACTTTTTGCCCCAAATTTCATATTTCATTATTGACATTATGTTTGATTCATTTGCATGCCTTTCTTATGTTCATGTGCTAATCAATGCATTATAAATAATCTTTATTATAAAAACATACATATTTTCTGTTTAAATCTTCCATGTTTTGAGTTCGATATTGTCTGACACCGATGGCACATTCCTGATGTTTAATTGTTTAATATGATGATTATATTGATATTTTCCTATGTATAATTATATTGATATTTTCCTATGTATAATTATATTGATAGTCCGATGATTATTAAATTATTTTCTTATCGATCCTCTTCCCTGTTTCCACTTGTTATTTTTCATTTGAGGAATTCAGTTAGTTAAATTAGGAAGTGGTATAAAACATATGCTATTATCAAAATATTTGATAAAGTTAAGGACATGAAAAAATAAAATATTTTTGAATAAATATAAAAATATTACATAACATTTTCAAATAAATAAAATTTGACATTCTTTAATTCATGCTAAAAGAATATTTTTCTTCGACCCCGAACGTCCGATGTCTAACTTCATTGACGTTTAATCCCGAACGTTTAATTTCATTGATCGGCAAGGCGACATTACTATATTATAATGTTTATTTTTTATGACTTTGCATGTATGTATATGAATTTATGCCGGCCACACAGAAGGACGGATATTGTTAGTTCCCATATAAGTTCGAGAAAGTTGTGGGTTATAGAAAGTTTCTTGCTGCCTTTGCAGATATCGGCTATGTTATGTTGACGAGCGCATAATAAGCTCGAAACCTGTCCATGGATACTGATATCTGCAATGGGAGTGTCTTCTAAATAAATTTAAATTATAACTCTAATAATAATGCCGTTTTCTCGTAAGCAAGGATAACATACAGCAAAAAAAATGCTGAAACTCCAAAATAAAAATAGTAATTATAGCAATTATAATTGATTCATTTACTGAATACGACTCTATTTTATCCTGAATAAAGGGGGGGCGGGAGTGAAGTCGTCCAGTTACTCTCGAAATCAATTGACTGTTAAAATCATATCCTATAGTACTACAATTAGTATGCTTCTATTTACATTTGTATATTTACGAGCAATTTCTTTCGGCACTATGGGAACAGCCCCCGATAAGAGTAATAATCATCATCAAATGCTGAATAAAATTTAATAACACACTCAATATTGCACGGATAAGACTGAAATTTTGTAAACCGATGTTTCAGACGTAGCTCCATCGAATCGTATCAAAGTTAACCGCTGTTTCTATTTATAATTTTTATGAATATTAATTTAATAATTAATAATAAATATTTTAAATATTAACATTTATATGAATTTTGTTTGGGTTTTTAGTAGGAAAATCTGCAAAAACAATTTTCTTGAAAAATTGATTTATCGCGAATATATATCCCCAAAACCGGAAAACCCATTTAACATTAGGATTAGAAAATTTTAAACACTTACAAACAGATTAAAAATTCTTTAAAAAATAGTAAACTTTTTTAAAAATCATCTTGAAATTTTCTATGGAATCTGAATATGGAATAATCAATGGGAATTACCCATGAAGATTTCGGAGTTAGTGCCAAAATAACTATGAAGACGATCTTTTGAGCAAATTTTAAATATTGATATTTATAGAAAACATTAATCTCTATCGAATCATATTTTCCGTTTATTTCTGAAATGTAAATTGAGGTCAGGTTTTTCTTTTCTTGACTTACTAGCATTAGGAGTCTTTTTATTTCTTTCGTGCTGCCTATCTTGACATTTTAAAAAATTTCTGGTAGTTAATCTTTTTAGATTATCAAGTTATTTACTCTGATTTATATAATTATTTTGTTGGTGGTTAACTTTGTATGATGGCAGCATTATTGTTGTTACTAATCCCTTTTGCAAGTCCAAAAGACTATGTCGCGAAAGGAAGCCAGCAGTTATCCCTTGATCATCTGAGTGCCTTATCGAGGCAATCAAGAATTTGAGGATGAGTCCCAGGAAAGGAAGAGCATACATAAGACAGGAAGGTCTTTACGTATATTTCATGTGTTTAGTAAGTGTACTTCTAGTCTTGTCAAAGTGGTATGAAGCATTCTAGACCCATTAATCTGCAGGGCTAAATCAGGATGTTTTGCTGGGTACCAAGTTGGAGTTGGAGGAATATTCCAAGTTTTGTCTGTTTTTGATTTAAACAGGGAGTAGGTTTCAGTAGCACAGCAGCAGTAAGATTGTCATCTGTTGGAATAATTATTATTTTATAGATAGATTTTCTGAATAATATCTAGAATACGAATATAATCGAATGGTTAAGGACAAACTTTTGAATTTAAAAATTATTTTAGAGATAAAAATGGAGTAAGATTGCTTAAAGGAATTAATTATGACCCCACTATACCTTTTACAGGGATTTATTTGTTGTTAAACAAGTCAATAAGGAATTACTTAATCAGTATGTCTTAATTATTCATCACTTGAAACTCAGCTTTCTCTCAAGGACGTTCTGCCAGGTAGAATTATGCTGACGATCTAGACTTTCAGATAGCCCAATATAAAAGGCGATTTTCCTTAAATTATAAAATATAGGATTCCTTCACCAGAGACTTTAAAAATGCAATTGCTCCGTCTCATCCCATTTCGTCAACTTTTCGTAGTTTTGATAGTGTGATGACGTCTCCCTTTAAGGTCTTTCCATTTTATTAAAAATCGACTATTTTAGCCAAGCTCAAACAAAAACGTATAGGTATAAGGGAACTTCGAATACTATCGTGAATTAGTGGATTTAAATGATTTAACTGTTGGTATTGAAAATGTTTATAGTGCCCACAAAGGGGAGATGATGCTTCAAGTGTGGTGCTGAGGATGTTTTTGACGGAACTGAGTCATAAATATATTTTTAACAAACTGGCTAAAATTATTATTTTTAATGTAAAAAAGAACTTTGGTGATGACGCCTCTCTTTAATGCCTTTCCATTTGGTCAAAAATCGGCTATTTTAGTCGAGCTCAAACAAGAATGCATTTATAGGGAAACTGCGAATACAATTTGTGAATTAGTGCATTTAAATGATCTAACAATTGGTACTGAAAGAGTTTATAGTGACCACAAAGGGGGATGATTATTGAAATTTCCTCCAAGTGTGGTGCTGAGGATGTTTATGAGAGAACTATCTGATCTGACCTATAATAAATACAATTTTGACAAACCGGCTAAGAAAAAGCCCAAAATTATTATTTTTAATGTGAAAAATAACTTTGGTCAGGAAATTGTTAGGAGCAATATTTCTTCTCAAAATGACGCTTTTGAAATAATCAATCAACTGATTATCAATTTGATTTTAAAGCGAAGACGAAAATTCATTGGGTATTTGAGATTGATACGTCAATCTTCGAAACCTTTATTGAAAGCCAATTTCTTTTCTTGTAACTGGGATAACTTAGGTGTAGAGAATTTTATAGTATTGTTCACTGCATGCTTTGTGATCGCTTTGACCATACCTCTATCCGGTGCTCTCATGGAGGATGCTGCTTGGATTGTAGGGACATGCCACTTGAATGCTGTACTAAAATATTGAAATGTGTTAATTGTCTTGATATTAATATGAACTTTGGTACTCATTTCGAGTTGTTGAGAAAAAGCTCGTAAAATGGCACATCCAAGATCTTGAAATATATCAAAGGTATATTAACTATGGGGATTGATTGTATGTTTTACTTGTATAATGTGTTTATTATTGCTTAACAGCAGAATTATTTTTTTGTTTTAATTAAGTTTCTTGGGAATATTTATGAGTTTTACTAAGCCTTTGCATGATTATTGTTATTTAGTCTCTTAATTTTTGGTTATTCATTTTTAGCGGTTTTTGTTTTTATCATAATGATGAATGTTTATGGTTATTTTGTTACGTCATTGTCTTATAGTGAAATACCAGATTGCTTTCATGTTTTATTTATTTTTGTTGTACTCCTGTGTCACTAAGTATTTGAATGATTAATAGTATTCTTTTTTATTATTCTGTTGGTGTTTTAGTGGAACACTATATATTGTTTAATTGTGTTTCTGCTGTATTTGCTGTTTTCAAAAATTCAAGCGAAATTTGGGGGCATTGAGGTGTCCAAACGCTCGATCACGTTTAATATAATAAGGTTCTACAGATTGTAATAATCATACTCACTGATAGTAATTATCCTACCAAATTTTATTCGAAACGCTCCATTCGTTCATGCTATATGGTGTCCGAAGACTTACAGACATACACACATGTGCGCCCGCATTCACACACATGTATACATATATATATATATAATATAATACAAAAGTAATCAGATGAAGAAAACGTAAGCATACATAAGTATGAAAAAAGGCTTAACGTAGATGGCGCAATACTGCACAAGTACGTAAAGCAGTTATATAGCAAATAAAAGTATGAAGGAAAAAATGGGAATCAAAATACAACAAGTGCTTAATAATAAATTTAGATAAAAATGATAATCATTAGTACTCCTATAAATTAATTTAAAGAATTGATAAATAATGAATCGAATAGACAATTGAATGTAGTAATCGATTATAGAATATAGACCAGGCCCACCACAGACGACACTTTGCATCTAAATTCTGGCAAAATGCACTGTTAGATGATGCAAGTGTATCGAAATGCGTAATAGTATAAACTATAACCATAAGTAGCAGGGAGTAAATAATAAGAAAAGGGAAAGTTTGAATGGGGAGTGATTATACTGCTGTAGTGATTTAGCCTGAATAAAATGCTTTAACACTGCTGAGTTAGCCTAAACATATTTACTATACTATGTGTTAACCAAATATAATGGATAAAAGTATGATTTACTAGTTTAATAAGGTTATTTATATGTAATTGATGAAAATTTTTATCTAATAATCTACAAATTCAAAACAGTTGATTTTTAATGATGTTACGAAAAATTTGAACCGAATTATAAGAAGTAAAAGGCAATAATTTATTGATAATAAAATTAAAATAACTTTTTTTATCATATAAATTATAAATAATTCTATTAGAAAATTCAATACATAGATTTAAATCCAGAAAGTTAACTTAGCACTGATAGAAGGTTCATTATTCAACAATCCCAGATTATCCGGATAGAAATCGATGTTGATATTATTTAATTCCGTTTCAATAACACAGATCAGATCGTCTACATATCGATAGATTTGTATGCCAATTGATGTAAATGTACATTCATATTGATGAAAATATAAATTCGCCAAAATACTACTACTACTACAACCACCTTGCGGGACCACTGAGACTTGTAAATATAATTAATATTCCTGAAAAATATAGTTATTATTTTTTCCCTTCTTTTTTTAAATAATATATATATATTAAAGTTGCAATGACAAAAATACCTTACCCCAGGTTAACATGGCAATATACTTAAGCATTTTCGGCAACTATACTCGTATATATTTTTGATCATAAATAAGTAATTTAAAATAGATTTTATAAATAAACTAAAGCTTCCAAAACAATGCTAATAGATAGACAAGTAGCAAATCAAACTATTACTACACACACACGCACACACACATATATATATATGTATAAATAATATATACATATATGTATATAAAATCATTTCAACGAGAAAATAAAATTTGGTACTCTTATCTGATTCGATCAATAAGCTTATTAATTCTTACCGAGATAGAGCCATAAGAAAGCTTAATTATTTTTATTGTTTCCCACAATATCGATATTTGTTAATATATAAAGCCATGTGTTAGACACATCCGATTATTGTAAAGGACAAACAACAGAACTCTAATAGAAAGAAACTTTAAGAACAAATATATCAAGAAAAATGCCTAAACACGAAACATAATCAAATGTATTTATTAATAGAATTCTGATTCAATATACATAACAATAACCCTCTCTCATCTCTTTGCATTCCAAAGCAGAAGCAACCTACAAGTAACAATTCCTCCCTCTTGTTAGCCCCTCTGTGCGGCACAAATACAAGGCCTTCACTTATTCGTTCTCTTCTGCTTTAATTACCCACGGAGACGAACAAGCGAGGGAAAGATGCAGACTCCCAGTTTCGAGGGAGGGAGCTGCACGAAAACCTAAACAATAGGGTCTTTCCGCAAGATCCATAAAAGCAGAGCCCTACGATTTGGGCTTGTGTTTAGATACAATAAATCAAAGAAAACTTTGAAAAATAATCTATCATTTGGAAGATATTTTTTCTTCTCTTTGCTGCTTCTTCCCTCCTTATTTATTCCATTCTTCCGTTCTTGCTTTTCTTTTGCATCCCCCCTGCTTCATCCATCTGTAATTATAAACTAAATTTTACTTTTTTCTTATCCTTCCTGGTTTAGATTTTTTTTTCGATCATAAAAAACGAAACGGAATAAAAAAAAGGTGTATTTTTTGGCTTCATTGTGGTATGGATATTTTCAAGAATTTTGGAATACGTTATTAAAAGAGGAAAAGGTTGAACAAAGTAAATACGTATCCCTTAAGAATAACTTTATGTATTGGACTTCAATGATATATATATATATGATTTGTTTAGTATTTACTGATAACTATGTCATAGATATAGATTTCTATCCGGATAATTTGGAATTAATTCCTAATGAAACCACTATTAGTAATAATATTAAATTTTTTTATTTAAATCTAATTATTGAACCTACTAATGTGATAGTTACTAATTTCTACGATAAAAATTACTTTTAAATTTAACATTAGTAAAATATTACCATTTAATTCCTGCAACTCGATTCAATTGTTTAGAAATATTATACTTAATCAACTTTTTAGAATTTATAGATTATCAGATAAAAAATGTCATGCTATGCACATTAATAACCTAAAAATTACCAGTAAATTATATAAATATCCAGCATATTTAATAAACGGTATAGTTAAAAGGTTTGGATTAGCTGAATATTCTTAAATTTCTCTCCTTAGTATCTAATATTAGCCAAACATCATTCTCTGGAATAAACATTACAATGTATTTACATCCCCTTGTATTTTAGCCTCTATGTTTCAATTATATTACACGCCCCTTTCTTTTGTAGCTTTTACTGTAGAATATATCCAATTTTATTGCCTTATCGCAATACTGTTATTTATTTTTCACGATTGGCAACAGTATATCTCTACTTTTATCTTTTGCGATTAGTAACATTTATTGCACGAATGGATAGAACATTTGCAGTGTCTTTCAGATATTCATGTTTCCTATATAATTTTTCAATTTTTATGCTTGTAGTCCAACTAAAAAGAGTTTTTAAATATTATTATAAAATTATTATTAAATTATTATAAAATGATTTAAATTATTATAAAATAGTTATTTTCCTAATAATTGATGATTCTCTATTTAATACTTCTTTTTAATTAATTTCTAGGCTTATTTTAAGTTAGTTATGTGAGCCACAACTTCTCTCTGTTCTATCATTGGATTTTCGAATCATATTTTTATTATATATATATATATATATATATATATATATAATTTTTATTATCATCATACTATAAAAATGCATAGAAATGCTAAAAGATGAGTTGATGATGTTAAAATGAACAGGACATGAACCAACAGTACAAGAGGAAGAATCTATAAAGAACCATTTGTGTCGAAATAATAGCTTCGTCAAGACCCACAGATAGTATTTCTACAGAAACCAGCTACTTCACTGCTATTACATGATATAGAATGGTAAAGTTACAGGTTTCAACTAGCTTGAAGCAAAATTAAAAATGAAAATAATAAAGAATATATGATAAATTATTCTCCTACCAATCCACTTGCTTGCTCGCTACTAGTTAGGTGCAAAATAAGTAAGGGAAGTGACCCTAAAACCAGCCCATGGAAATGCAATACCAGTGGGGGCGGGGCGGAGCCTGTTGGGAACAGCAGTAGTTACTGTAAGGGACTGTTTACATAATATAAAATTTCATAAAGATGAGATAAACGGAACGATATAAACGTGAAAATGAATACCATAATCACACCTCCAAAGAGAAACAAACCACAATACATTATTTAAAAAGGAAACTAATATCCTAATACAAACGATTGGCTAACACTCATCAAAACTTAATATATCCTTATTTGGTTATAATTCCCAAATCCCCTGAAGTCAGACCAGTGAACGTAATTCATGTGCTACAAATAAATATAAATACGTTTTAAATACATTTTTTTTCTAGATACTATATTCAGAGAGTCGCACTGCTTTAGCAAAATCAGCTATGTTTTGATATTTAGCATCGCCGAAAATTGACACCTAATGTAAATTCTTGTGCGGCTGGCGCGTTCCTCTGTGAGCACGTGGAAAGACTTGAAAAGAAAAGTCGGAAGGAGGAATTTTCTCTTTCACAGTTCTACGATCACGGAAGTTAGCTCGTGTAAGTATTTACTTCATTAGTTTCCAAGTAAGGGATAATTTAACAACTTATGTAATATATGGATCATGCCCTTTTTCATGTGTGTGGAGATTGCCTTTTTGTAAAACTGTAAGCCTTGCCTTCGTGATTCTGTATGAGATCTGTATCTTAGTAAATAAATGAATTTGGTTTTTACTCTGTCCATTTTTTCTCTAGAGTATTAGTGCATCCACTCCCAAAAATCCTTAGCGGCATCAGATAATATATTTTTACTCCGCACTTTTTGGAAAGTCCGTTTCTGTTATAACGTGGTGCAGATTAAAGCTAAAAAAATCGTGTCATAAAATATAGCCAGTTTACTAAAAGTATATAGAAATCTGCCACGTCTTTGAATTGAGTGTAGCTAGTACTTGTCCGCCCGAAATGGATACTGCAAGTGACGATTACGAGTGGTAATCACAGCTGTGGCTCCTGGAAATGAAATACTATAAAGTGGTTTCTCCGCACTGCTACAAATACAAAATATTAAACTCTTTACCTCCAGCAGTAGGGTGCAAATGAGAGATCAGCACCAATGACGCAACCAGCACAGCCCTTCTCATTTGGTAGGCCGTAGTAATAGATCCTTTAAAATAGATACGCTAAGGGGGAATTTTTGTTTTTGCAATCCCCCATTATAGTTCATATCACTTAATCTTGTCAATTTTCGCTGACATGAGAAGAAAAACTGGATGTTGGACAATGTTGTACCGAGTAGACCCTGGTAGTGGAAGCCCTGAACTTGGAATATGAGTTTTAGACTAGGACCTGATGTTAGATAGCATTGACTCAATACGATAACAATAGCAAGCCCCGGACAGTAGCAGGTCTATTATAAAAGGTCTATGGACGTACTCACTTGGATAAGGATTTCTAAAGGGAGTGTTGAGTACTTCCTTGAGAGGAGAGATATGAGAACCCCCCTCCTCTGTTTATTGTTAAGGACATAGTTTTTCCATAAAATTAATTTATATAAAAATTCTTCAGAAAAAAATAATTATTCTCCCTATTATTAAATGAACGAATACTTAAAAAAATACTTCTCGAGATATTAAGTACTTTATTTATATAAAGCCGTTTCTACGAAAACATGAAATTTGGTATATTTAAATCAATCAGTAAGCTTATTCATTCTTAACGAGATAGAGCAATAAGAAAGTTATGTGTTTATTATTTTGCACAAATTGATATTTGTTACTATAATAGTCATGTATTGGATACATCAGATCATTGTAAATGACAGACAACAGAACTCTAAGAGAAAGGAAACTGTAAGACCATATATATCAAGAAAAATACCCAAACAGCATATATATCATTTATATTTTGGACTTGAGAGGTGAGGAGCGCCTCCTCCTCTTTTTAGAGATAAGAATTTTTCCATATTTTGGAGTTTAGACATTTTTACTCATTTTATTCGGTGTCGACTTCTAGTAGTTTGGGGACAGCTCTTCCTCTTTAAGGTGATTTTAGATCCTATCCCTCGTATAAAAAGAATATCTGCAGGTGGCGCCCCTGGGTGGCAAGTAACGAAACCATGGTCCACAGGGGGTGATGCATGAATTAACAAATGACATGCGCATAAAGGTGAAAAAAATGTCATTTGCGATTTAAAAATATGAAACAATCAATCTAACGAAAGAAGACAGAATAGCCTCACCAGCAAAAGCAATACAAACCTGCAACCACTGTTTACAAATCACGTAGAGTATTGCAACCAGAGGTGAAAAGACCGAGCAAATCCACTAGCAAAATTAATGAGGTATTTAAGTAAAGCATTAAATGATAAATTTTGCACAAAATGATGGTCCACGGGTGGTGATTAGCGAAGTACTTTCTTGCATTTATGTGCTAACTAGACACAATTTTTAAATATAGTTAAAAATAGTTTTGCACATTGTCATCTAAATCTGTTTCAAATATTAATGTGCAACTCAACACAGAAAACATGCAGTGGATCTTGTACATTGTTATTTCGGTGTGAAGAAAGTAAAGTCATTGCATTATGTAGGGAAAGTCATATGCGGCTCAGATAAGATTTTAATTTTACTGAAATTTTACGTTCTGGTGCTGTAATGTTTTAGATAGTTATTAACCTGATTCCTCTCAGTTTTAGTTTCGTGTGCAATAAGGCAGTATTTTAGTTACCCAGGGTTTAATTCGCAGGATTAAAAGCGCTCCTTGTCGCCATGAACCATGCTTTTCTCAAAAAGTAAGGACGGAACAATTAAGAGTTTGTATTTTCTTCTCGTCTGCACCAAAGGTATACAATAAACATATCTTCCATTCAAACATTACATGTTTCATTACATTTTAAAATACTTGCATACTTTCCCATAACTTTTTGAATTTTTCATTCTCGTAAGTCTTCTGGCAAAAATGGTATTACTTATATAGAAAAACAATTCACAACAAGTATGTTTAAACACAAAGAACTATTTCCAATGGAATGCAATAAATACAGATTAAAAATTTGACAGGAGGATATTTTATTTAAGTATCATAAAAGTTGTGAGGAGTAAAGATATATACCATTCGTCAAAAGAAAGGCATACATTTAATAATTGGTATAGTTTCGGATTATTGGTGTTTACTTTAAACAAACACGTAATGTAGCACGAAATTTATGAGGAAGCCTTCGTGTGGTATGTCAATTCACTTCAAACGGAACTCCGTTGAAAAATTTATTTCGTACAGTCATGCGAATTTTCGAAAAAACCGGAAATGACATCTCAAGAATAGGAAGGGGAAATCCAACTCACCCAACCCCCTCTAAAATTTAATGTTGAACTCATATCAGACATTATCAAAGCTCTATTAATAGCCAATCCTGAAAAATAGATGTTTCAAAAAAAATTTTTGAGGCGGAAGTGTAAAAGTAAACGACTACGTATTCCAGATTTTGATGCTGAATCCATAACGGCTATCATAATCCATATCAGTTCTATTTATAACCGAACTTCAAAAATATTAAGAGAAAATGAAAATTTTTGAACCAGAAATGGAAAAAGAATCAGAAATGAAATCCCTTAGTAAACAATCCTACCTCCTTCGAAATTTGATGTTGAATCTATATTAGTCATCATCTGGGCTCTACCTATAGTAGATCCTGAGAAATAGATGCTTAAAAACTTTAGTAAAAACAAAGATAGCAAATTTGTTTGCCACCAACAATTCCATTGAAAGCTGAATAAGAAATACAATGTTAAAAATAGTTGACAATATTTGGTTTTTTGAAATAAAAATTAACAAACATTCTTAAACTGCTGAAAAATGAATTACGGCAATTTTACAAGAGATCAGCTTGATGCTCAATTAAATAGCAAGTAAATTATTGGTAATATAAAATACCAGTTCTATCAATTTTTAGGAACTTTAAATATGTACAGATTAGAATTTTAAACATAGCATACATTAAGTATTAGCGTCGCAAGGCACTAACATAATGCATTTTTACACACATTTGCAGTTGACTGCAACTTTTGTTTTGTATTTTGGCTTATTCGTAAGAATATCTAGTTGAAAGTACTAAAAATAGATGGATTTTCAACACAAACATAACACTAATCACATTATTCATTCCTGATATTCAAGTGTTATAGTGGGGTGATTTTTCGAGATCAAGATATGTGGAATTAAACTGAAAACCTTAATTTGGATAAAAGTCTTAACACACAATTCATGCTTGATCGACGGCTATTATCCGCCATATTTACGATAAGAAAAGGAACTAATTGGCTAACATCTACGTTGTAACTTAGTTATATAACATAATTTCCAGCTGGAGGAAAAGACTCGTAATGTTATATTTGAATTAAATCAAGAATGAGATACGAACATGGGCGTATTTAGGGTCAGGGGGTGCTAAATCACCCCCCTGGGAAATTGTTAATTTAATTAAAATCAATATGAGTGAAAAAGAAAAATTAGAATTAGAACATTCAACCACAACAGTGTGTTTTCTCCCACGTGTATATTAATGAAAACAATTTAAATGTATACCTAAATGAAAAACTTAGGATTATTGCATTTGGTATGTTTATGAATGTCCAATTTGTTAGTTTAAATGCTCTGTCTTCAGGAAGGTTAGAATTCTGTTATGAAAGGGGGAATATTTTTTAAAAGCGGTATACACTAATTTTTAAAATGTGATACTCATACCATCTATTCCGATTTACTTTGTAACAATACATATTTCAAGGTTGATAGATATCTTTAAATTTTTAATGCAGTCAATTTTAGCACCCTTTCCTGGAAAAAAAAAATCCTGCATACGCCCATGGATAAGAAGGGAAAATTACGTCTCGTAATGTTTCGCTTAAATCTGTTCCTTAAACAGAGTCCGCTTACAACGATCATATAGTGTCGGTTATTGCGAAGTCATGACTTGTCCTTTAAAATCGCAATGCAGCAATAGTCAATCCAAAAGTGAATCGTTTATAGAGAATCTATGATATTTATATAAATAAAATTGAAAATCTGTCTGTCTGTCTGTCCCATCATCACGGGAGGATGGCTGAACCGAATTTGATGAAATTTTGTGGGTAGCCTGGAAATAATCCCACTTAAAATTTAGTTCATGTTTGGAGTTTCTATGATCAGTGGTTCTCGAGATATTAGTATAAAACAAAATTTTCGTTTGTCTCATCATCACGGGAGAACGGCTGAACCGAATTTGATGAGATTTTGTGGATAGCCTTAAAATAGCCCCCCATAAATTTAGACCAAGTTCCAAGTATTTAGGACCAGGGGTTGTCGCGATATTAATGAAACACGAAACTTTTTCCTAGGCGTTCTACTCTCTAACTCCGTGGTTTATCCAAACGAAAACCCTGAAAATCGTTTGAAAGTGAATTAAAACTTTATCTCTGAGTTTGATGGGAGATTTTTTGCGCTAATTGGTCACTTTCTGAAAAGATGAATTGTTTGAAACATGATTTAAATGAGAAATATATCTCCATGGTTTATTTTTCACAACCTTCAACTGAACAATGAAAAGTATAAGGAAATAAAAATGATTATTTAATTTTGCAGTTTATGAGGAAGATCCTATCTTATATCATGTTGCTCAGAAACGCAATTAAATTAAATCTGTCTGTTAATTTTAATTATTTTTTTTTCGATTTGAATAATAAATAAATGGATATAAAAATATATTTTAGAAAAGAACGATTTGATTTTTCTTATAGCATTTTTGACTGGATAATATCAATTACGTTCTTCAGGTTTAAACGTTATTATTATTGATATTTTCGGGGATTATTGATTCAGGGATTATTGATATTTTTAAGTTATTATGCAATTGTTTTATTATGACAAAAATTGTTTAAACTCATATATTGTACGTTGTACGAGTAATCTTCTACAAATACACGGGTCTATATTCTAATCTACGGGAATATAAGTAGTACAGGTATATTGGCATATGTTTTGATATATATTGGCATATATTTGAATCAATTACGACCTTCTGTTATAAGGAGTACGGGGATTATTGATATTTTCAATTTATTACGTCACCTCTTTTATTTTGGCAAAGATTTTTGAGACTCATATTGTAATACGGGTAATCTTCTACTAACACACTGGCATATTTTCTAATCTGCGACAATATAAGTAGTACGAGGGTGCATATATGTATTCAATTCCTTTTTTTTTTTGTAAATCTGCTTACAAAAGGGACCAGGATGTTTTATTCTTCAGATCTGCCCGTGCATATAATTTTGCATAGTGAGAACAGATATTCTTAAACTTCTCTTTAGGAGCAATAAATTTAATATTTTAACAGAATTTGCACATGATTCCGAATTATAAGTTTCTTTATATTATATACTCCGTACGACGAACGGGTATGCTGCTAGTAGCGAATAAACTTGTGGTTCTCCGAAATTCGTTATAAATTGACCCGACTGTATTTCAAACGTCAATCTGAAAATTCTATCTCACCCAATATTTCGTTCTGGACAGATTACCAATGTCTGGATCACAGTAATGCTTAAAAACACATATTTTATTAACTTCGGTCAAAGAGCATTTATAATGGGTTATTCTTATTAGTTTTCTGGAGCCGATTCATATGCTGTAAAGTTTTTGCAAAATCGACCCACTGATTCGTGTTAAATTAATTTCGAACAGACTCAAACGAACGAGAGAATCCAGACTTCAAAAAGTTTTTGTTATCATGGAAATAAAACTATTAGTTGCTTTCCCAAAAAGTCAAGACCTATGGGGATGCAAGTGATTATTTCTTCGCGTGAGAACAAATATTCAATTACGACAGTTATTCTATTTATTGCTTTCGTCCAATATCACAACAGATGTTTAAAACACGCTACACTATATTGGTAAAAATTTGAATATTTCCCAGCATTCTGACTTCTGGCTGGGTATCACAGAAAATGCGTCTCTAAACACGCCTCTAAAGATCCTTAATATTTTTTCACTTTATTGAAAATAGCAAATGAAAATGAAAATTTCACAAACGAGACAAACTAGAAATGTATTTAAAAAATGACATACAAAAGTGATCACAAACCAGCATAATTAAATAAATGTCAAAATGCAATATAATTTACTCTTTACGAACCACCCACAAAGATGCAAATATATATAAATATATAATAACAAGATCAATCATGCATAAAGCATTGATTATGAAGCACTTTCCAATTGTAATGCATTTTTATTTAAACATCTCTAAAATGCGATACATTCAGCGGTAATATTTTTAATCACAGTATTTTTAATCACAGAAAATTATCACAGTACTACAATATTTTATATTACTTAAAAATTTAAAACCATGGAGGTAAAAGTACTTTTAATTCCATTCTAAAAATTTCATCGAAAAAAGCAATGCTATAAACTCGTCTGCTTTTTTATGTAAAATCAATGAATATTTCATTCATATCACCTATATTCCAGACTCCAGAGCTAAATAATTTTGCGTGAAAAAAATTCAGCAATTCTTGCACAACTCATCTTGCAGCTTCATTTGTTTGCATTCTGCAAAGTTAAAATTAGGCTGCGTTGTACAAATAATCGAAGTTTGATGATCATTTAAACTAAAAAATATTGTAATTGCGTTGGCGCAGAATATAGATGCACAGAAAATACGTAAAAATAAAGCAGTTTTAGGCGGGGATGCAACACTAAATATAAACTTAAAAGAACTTTTAAAATCACGATTTTGACACTGGGAAAAAAGACGGATACCAGATTTTATTTTGAAGTGGGTCACGTGATCTCTTCATATTATATGGGTGTCATTATTATTTTAATTTTTATTTAAAAAACTACCGAACATATTTTGCTTAAATTTATATATATATATATATTTTATGGGATAATTTGAATATTTCCTAAAATTTTCAAAGCAATTTTGCGAATTTTAATTTCGCTTAAAAATATTTGAAAAATTAAGTCCCACATGGTTCAATGTATTTCATTTTTCCAACCCGGGTCCACCCAATCCAAAACTAATTGGGTGGCGTTATTCATTTACATTCCCATATGTCCCACAGACCGTCTGAACAACATAGTATAAAGCCATTTTTTACGGCAGTTATTGTGCGAACGGACGGACAGACAGACAGAATGACCAAAGTCATAAACACTTTTCAACTATGTTGGAAAGCGTTAAAAATTGAGCGAAAGATACGATGTGAGAAACAGACATATGAGGGGGTGCTATAAGGATAGAGGGAGTGCGATTCATTTTCAGCATTCTATATAATGTGTGTTGCTCGTTCAGTGCGGGCACCATTCTACTGGCCTTAGCCGGTAAGTTCCCCAATCATCAATCCCGTGAGTCTCCGAATCAATTTACTGAACTCGAAATGTCAATTAAGAGCGACCAATATTTTTTGGCTCTGTGTGTATTTCCCAGTCCGAGAATTAAATTTGGTTTTCTGTTACGGACCTGTCTGTTACATCTTCGTTAAATCCGGCCGTCCAAACAGCTGCTCTTAGTCCTCAGGACGAGTCGGACGGTCTGGGTCTTCAACATCTTCGTTAACCGTATGCGATCGGTCAATTAATGATTGGTAGCAAGATATTTTTCCCTTTTTCAGTTGCTCAGGATTTGTTTCGCGATCTAAACGCTTATTTTTTTTTTCTTCCAAATTTTTATATTTTGCAAATTTCTAAAAAACCTTAGATGGGAAAGTTAAGAAGTACTAACAGGTTGGTTGTTATGTTACAGTGTTAAGCATATTGAAAAAAGTAGCAAAATGATATCTTTTTATATTCAATGTAATTTTATTTTGTATCCGTAAAAGTTTATCGTGAGGCATTTAATAAATGAGAAAAAAAGTTTTTTTTAATGTCTTCTTTTACAGAAGGGTGGCACACCGAAAAGTAGAAAATAAATATGAATTACACACGAAATTGAATCAAATTGAGGGTGTAAACAGATACAATTCAAAACAATACTATAAAAATATTTTTAACTTTGACAGATTTTTAACAGATATTTAACAGATATTAACTTTATTTGCTATCTGAACTCCATTCTGTACTCCCATTTAAGAGAAATTGCAACTTTCTACGCCAAAAATTAACGTTCCAGATCGCCAAACTTACAAATACACTTACATACATAGTCAGACGCGTTTAGTGTAGATGCTGCGTAAATGCCGCTCAGTATATCTATCTTTTTATGTGGATACACAGGGTGTTTCGAAAGATTGCACGACTGAATATCTCGTAGATGTCGACTAAATGTATAATGATTGATCGTAGATCCATCGTTCTAGTTTAGGAAATGCTTTAATAAAGGTGTTGGCATGTTTATCACAACAAAAGGTATACTATCATCGTACATATGGAATTTTGATCATGTGAGACATTTTAATAAAAAAGTACAAAATCTAAGTTTTTATACGGGGCCTTTAGATAACAATTTTCAGTTATAAAAATACTTTCCATAGCCCAATTAGTCAAACAAAAGAAAGTTCCATTATCATACAATTAAAATTACACAGGATATCATTAGTTTTCGACGGATAATTGGGGACCGTATAAAACTTTTGCTAAAGGTATAGGTACACATGTATAAGTTTTCAAATGCAAATTCTATTTAACGAAATTCAATTTTTGCATGACCCCTGGTATCTATGTTTTCCTCGTTCTTTTGATCGGTTAAAAGTGGTGTAAGTCCTATAAGTTAATATTTATTTCGCGGGCAATTTTGCATGTTAGAGAAACTTTCTCTATAAAGAACTTTAAATGAATGATGAACAATTTGCTGATTGGAACTTATTTCGTAGAAAGCCCTATAAACAGTTGCATTCTGTAATTTTTAACTAAAACGTGTCACGTGACGAAAACTGTCGTAGTTTGAAAGTCTATATATCATTTGAAGGCTTTCTTAAATTGAAACCAGGGATCTGTAACCAATTCTTCGAGTATATTTAATCGTGCAATCTTCTTAGAACCCCCTCTAGGCAGTAGTAGGTCGGGCCGAAAAAACTGTTTGTCTAATTTCAATTACGGCTAGTGAGGAAAGCTACCTTATGGGTCACATATATCTCACAAAATTTTTTTATCAAAATCGTCAAAGAAATTTCCGAACCCCTCGGAGGGTGAATTTTTGAATAATTGTTATGAAAGCGAAAATTCGGTGGAAAAATATTTTCGTTAGTTTGAATTCTGATTTGTGCGAAAAACTTTCATTATAGACCCATGCGTAAAAAAAATTCATCTAGAATATTTTGTCGAGCCCCATGAGGCTCAAACTTTGGGAAAATACAAATGCAAATATGATTGAATCCACTTATTGATTCTTATTGATTGAAAAATACATTACTTTAATGTCTGATTTATTATAGTTCAAAAGCTTATATTATGCATATCCTATAACGTACAAAAATATTAATTGAAGTAAGTATTTAATCATAAGTACTACAGTCCCTGAATTTTTTTTATTTCTTTCAAATGTTTATTTAATGCAGCTCTTTTCAAAAGCTGCGAACCGTACAGAACTTCCAGTTACATCGTCCTGCAGATTATAAATACCGTAATATAAGATGCAAATTTCATTTATTCCACTATTCTGTTAAAAAAAAATAGAAGAGAATTACGTAAAACTAGATCAGCTACTTCACGTAGTTGAAGAGATGAACATTACTTTGAAATCACCAAGGAATAAAACTTTACATTAGCAGAATTCGTTATGAAAAAGTATGTTCCCATGTGATTTCTTAGCAGAAGGCAAACCCATTCTGCTAAGAAAGATCTACCGCGCATGATTCATGATGAAAGATAACTGTATAACGGCTTCAGGACTAGTTTAGAGAAAATAATCTCCTGAAACATATACATTTGTCATCCAAAAAATATCCTAATGATCTCAGATTCTAGATTTCACATGAGAAAATCAGGTATAAGACGCAAAGAAGACACCAAAATCCTAAGGATTCTTCCTGATATCGAAGTTAAACTTCAAAGATGAAAATCATGCTAATTTGGTTAACTGGAATAAATGTCTATAATCCGATCTTACTTTAAAAACCTGCCTAATCAAGAGATTCAGGAAATGAAGTGTAGAGAAATACAAGAGATAAAATTCAAAATTTCCCTATGCTATCAACAAAGTGTTGAGTGAGAGATCAAGTTTATCTCTGAGACTACATCAAAAGTATATAGTATAAAGTGGAAGAGATGGATACCTTCATTTTAAACTGGAATTAAGTAAATAATCCCTTCTGTTAGACTCAAAGAATATTATTCAGTGTCCTTAAAATTGAAAAGTACAAAATAGTGGAGAAAGTGTGATTTGCAGTCACTTTCATGTGGTGATTTCTGTGTTAAGACCGTAGTATAATTTAATTGAAAAGCATGTATAATTATTGCAAATCTAGGGAACTTGTAGAAAACTTATGGCCTTCGGAGGACTAAATAAGTCAGTTAATAAGTTTATACTTTATATGGCGAGTATAATACAACTTTAACTGTCCGCTTCAATTACATTTTAATGAAAATATCTTGAAATGTGGGTCTCATAGTGATCGGGAAAATATTCAATGATCTTCATTAATTTTGTTCACATTATAATGCGTCTGTACATAAAGTTTTCTACACAAACCGGAATCCAAAATCGGATAAATTTTTACTTTCTCAAAGATCTCCTGAACACGTTTTGACTATCTTTGGATTGATGTCCGTCTGTCTGACTGATGTCTATGGTCGATTTCTTGTACACACGATATCAGCCACAAAATTAATGGATTTTTACGAAACTTTATATCCCGTCTTTGATATAAAAAAAATATCTAGAACTAGATAGAATTTTTTAAATTCGAGCGAAAACCTTGAATTTTATTCGAAATTTTATATTTTTTTAACATGGCACCATAGGACAAAATTTGACATAATCATGCATAAAAGGGTTTATTTATGGTTCAATGATCACTAGTCTTAAATTATTCAAAATTATCACGAGACTTATTTTATTAATAGAAAATTAATATAAATATTTTATTCATATTCAAAAATTCTTTAAAAGTGATAAACATATTTTTTATACGTTACGGGAGAGAAGTTATTCAATCTTCAGCGATTCAGATATATATATATTTTTCTTCCGGAAGTCCCGTGACATAAGTAGGCTAGTCAAGAGTAATGAAGATTATATGTATGTGTGTGTGTGTACTTTTGGAAGTTATTTCTCCTGAGAGAGCAAAATGTGTTCATAGGGTAAAAGAATAATTTTCATATTAATTTTTACATCATGTCGACAGTTTTTGTAATTTTATTCTTTTTTTTTTTGTATATTTTTTTTTCTCTGCGAACATTTTTTTCCAGTTTCTATATTTGAACACACTTGAAGGGCTAACTTGAGTTATGTCCTTACCTTACCTTGTTCATATTCTAATACATGTCATTTTTTTAGACATGGCAAGAAAGATTTTTACTTTTCCAGTATCTGATAAACTTTAGTAAGAAAAAATATTAAAAAAAAAATGTTGAATGAAAAAATATATATTATATGTTCATGCATTGTATGTTCGATTGGAATTTATTTTATTTTTTGCATGACATTTTTCACTGAAAATAAAATATTGTCTTCACTAAAATATAAGATTTGATAAGGTATTTTTATGCTACAGAGTATTCCCCGTATTTTATTGCAGTGAGCATATTCCATTGTTCACTGCAATAAAATACTTTTATACCATATATTAAAATAAAATGTATCATAAAAATAGTTTTAAAGATTATACATTATATATAAAATATTATTTTTCCTACATACAAAGCATAACGTATATGTATAGAGTGCTATTATGACGGGGTCGAAAATTAGAATTTGAGTTTTCGAAAGAACACGTTTTATGAAGTGCGTGTGTTAGTGTGTGTGTATGTATGTTATTGTGTTGTTGTTGTTGAGACCCAGACCGTCCGATCTACCAGAAAGGTGTAAGGTAACCGTTTGGATGGCCGGGAAGTGCCACCCAATTTAGATCGGAACCCAGTGGGGGAGGCATCCACAGGGACCGTACCCTCCTTCCCCTACCAGCAACCTCTCGGAAGGACTTACGGACCCACATGTTTAACGTGATCGTACTCCGCATGAACACGGCGGCAGTTGTGGCAGCGTGCAAATCCAGCACGCAAACCACCGGGCTACCGCGCTCGAAATGTGCCAACAGCACGCGGTGTTCCCAGGTGGTCACCCACCCAAGTACTAACCGCGCCCGATGCTGCTTGACTTCGGTTGATCTAACGAGAACTGGTGTTGGCCCCGGTAGGGCCGTTGGCGTATGTTATTGTGTCTATATGTATGTTATTGTGTGTGTATGTATGTTATTGTGTGTGTATGTTAGTGTGTGTGTGTGTGTATGTGTCAGCATGTGTATATGTATGTTAGTGTGTATATGTATTCGCGGATCGTGGACGCGATATCTCACGGTCGAATGAGCGTCTCACATATAATTTGGTATAATTATTGCAATTAATAATTACTGCAATCAGTAATTATTGGAATTCTGTTGATTTTAAACGCGATCGAATGCTCGAAAGGCCTTTCAATTTTGTTATGAACTTTTTGAAAAATCATTAAAAAATAACTCTTTCATCAATGAAACAAACAAAAAAAAAAATCATATCAGACGTAATTTTTTTTCATTAAAATACGAGTAATATAAATTTTAGAAGGCTTGCACGAACTATTCTCGAGATATTGTATGATTTGTAAATATATTTATGGAAGATCATTAGAAACACCGGATTTTTATTGCTGTTACATAAATAGTCATTTCAAACTTAATTATTAATTTGAAAACTATTGGCAATATTTTTAGAACGCTAGCATGAAACATCTTCGAGATATTGCCAGTGGGAAGTGAAACTATGTTGACAGTGCCTACCCAAACATCTCGTTACCAAGCAACTCCCACTTTAATTATGCATTATTCGAAATATTTTATGCACGTAATTCCGAATAATATACAATTAAAGTAAAATTTACTTGGTAGCGAGTTGTTTGGACATACACTGTCTATCAAGATTCCCTGCACGCTTTGCCACTGGATATTGCACGTTTTTCAAATAAATTTATCAAAACATATAAAATTAAAAAAGCAGTAAATATCGTCAAATATGTTCACTTTCCATATCCAATATTACGCAACGTCATTCACGTGAATCCTTCTATTCACGAAATCCTGCTATTCACGAAATAAGACATTTTTTGAATTATTTTTGTATTTTAATGTCAAAGAATCCGCCAATAACCATTTATTTCATGCAATGGATAATAATTAAATTATAATTGCATTTTGATGAGGATTTTGCACGCAAGTATGAATAAGTGATTCATATGGACTAATAAATTGCTAAATGCGCCAAATTTAACTTACATTGTGTTCACTCTATGCCAAGATCATTGTTCTAAGAATTTTGTACACCACCATTTTTTTTTGTTGTTGTTATGAAAAAAGTAAAGTCATTGCAGCATGTAGAGAGCGTGATGTCCACATTAGGTTTCTTTTGAAGTCAATCCTTCTAAATTACACTTGTTAATAACGAAAGAAAGGCATTTTGGGTAATTAGTCCCATCTCCCTTTACTATATCTACACTCACAAGCTAGTGAATTATATTTATAGATAACTAATTTTCTATGCACTAACCTATTCTAAATGAGTATAAATTAGCAGTTGAAAACATGGGAAAAGAATAAATTATGGTAATTTATATATGCGTACAAAGGCGGGGCTTTGGGGCAATAATTTTAATATCCCTGAAAAGTGCAAATGTACATAAATTGTAAATGTGTTGTAAATGTGCATACATTGTAAATGTATTGTAAATGAACATAAATTGTAAATATTTTCAAAGCTGATTTATTGGATAATTTAAATTAGGGGAAACCTGTGTATAAAGAGCTACTTGTCAAAACAGGTAAAAGGGTGCTTAATCGACTGAAAACTATTATAGACGGAAGACACTCCCACCAGTATCAATGGACCGGTTTCGCGTTTATTATGCGCTCGTGAGCATGAAATAGCCGACATCTGCAATGGCAGCAAAAAACTTGATATAAGCCACATTTTTGCGAACTTCTATGGGAACTGAAAATTTCAGTTCTTCCGCATGGTTGGCATAAAATTCATTTACAGGGTCACAGCGGCAAAAGCACAGTTAATAAACGCAAAAATTCGCTTATAGGGGGTGTTCCAAAAATTCGAAGACACTCCCTTTTCAGATACCAGCATCCATGGACCGATTTCGCGGTTATTATGAGTTTGTTGGCATGGACTAGCCGATATCTGCAATGACAGCAAGAAACTTGCTATGCTACAATTTTTGCGAACTTATCCATATAACCGGTCCATGGATGCTGATATCTGCAATGGGAGTGTCTTCCGAATTTTAGGAACGCCCTCTATAGACACACTTTTGTGTTTATTCATAATAAACCTTCCTCAAAGAGCTCTGCCTGCCTCAAACGTCATATTGACTCTCTGGTAATTTTTAAAGAAATATAGAATGCTCCCCCCCCCCCTCCCCCGAAGATCACCAAGCACGTGTTTTTAAATGGATGATTAGTAATCCTTTAGAAAATAAAAACGTATCATTCAAAGTGGGGTAATGCTTTTTGTTAATGCGAAATAAGAAAATGTGTATAAAATATTTGCATTTATTAAACATTTTTTACTTTCTCTGCAATACATGGTAATGTATAGGGCCATAGGGAAAGTATTGGAATCATGTCGAAAATCGCAACTCGAGTTTTCGACAGATCTACAGGTTTCGAAACCTCCAGAATACGAAAAAACTATTATTAGCGTGACGCCTCGGTGTGTGTCTGTCTGTCTGTGCAGATTTTATATCCACTCTAACTAAAAAACTAATTGACCGAATTTTGGTAGGTAAGTCATTTGCTGGCGAATCTGGTGCTGATTAGTTTTGGGTACGATTCGGGATAAAAGAACCCGCCTTTTTTTTTTTTGCGAAATGGCCCTCAAAAGCTTGTATCCACTCTAGCTGAAAAACTAATGGACCGAATTTCACAAAATCTGGTAGATAAGTCGCTTGTGGGTCACCCTGGTGCTGATTAGATTTTGGTACGATTCGGAAAAAATAATCTGCCTTCTTTTGCAAAATGGCCCTCAAAAATCGACAAAATCTAAAATAAACTACTTATGCTCAAATATATCCATTAAATGCTTGTTTAATACATAATTTTTAACGAAGAAAAGAATAAGATCATCCCCATTACACTAGGACTAGCCGTTCTCGAGATATTTTAGTTTTTTCGTATTTTCTCTACGCCACCTTTGAAAATAAGTCCAGTTATCAAATGAGAACGAAAATTGAATTAAAAGTGAATAAAATTTAATTAAAATAAAGAACGTGGATATAAGTCTGCAGGGAAAGTCATGTGCTGCCCACATCAGATTTTTCTATCTCGAATTAAACGAAAAATATTTGCAATTTCTCTACTATTTTCAGGGGAAAAAAATGTACTGGTTATCATAATATTTTTCATAATTAAAGTTTAAACAGAACCGTGGTCCACTTAAATTGGGTTCAGTGCTGTATTTGGCCTAGGATTGCTACAATTTCTTATAAGCATATTTATTTAAAATATTTCGTTCAATTCTTTTGAATTCATAATCTTCGAAACTAAAGAGATACGCTCCTTCTACCGGTCCTATAAACAGGTTTCTCTTGGTTTCCACCTCTTTCTCGACACTGATTGGCGGGCTGGTTCCGTTGTGCTTTTCATTTTCTGGTGTTTGAATTCTATTAAGCTCGTTGGAATAATAAATGCGTTTTTAAAATTCCCATCCTAAAGGTTTGATAACCCATTTTTTTCCCGCAAGTGTATTGTTTATTGATTACTTGAGTCTATTGTTGAAGTTTCTCGTTCATTTCCATGTGTATTCCCAAGGATAAATATTTTGCTTTCAGTTTTTCAAAGAATTTAGTTTTGATTGAAGATATATACCATTCACCTCCAATTGTTTGGTTCCAATTTGCATTATTTTATATCTCTTATAAATTATTTGTTTCAAATTAAAATTGTGAAACGAATTACATCGTTAATGAAATACTGTTATGACAATAATGTATTTCATATCTATATTTAAACTTTTTTATTATCAATTTAATAAACACCCTTTTACTCGTATTTACGGTTTTAATGATGTGTATAAAATTATGTATTTATGTGTATGGCATTCTAACATGCCATTGCCATAACTGGAGGAGTCGTGTTTTCATTTTTTTTTATTACTTTAAAGATAATTCAGTTGGACTATATGTTGTTGTTGTTGAGACCCAGACCGTCCGACCTACCAGAAAGGTGTAAGGTAACTGTTTGGACGGCCGGGAAGTGCCACCCAATTCGGACCGGAACCCAGTGGGGGAGGCATCCACAGGGACCATACCCTCCTTCCCCAACCACCAACCTCTCGGAAGGACTTATGGACCCACATGTTTAGCGTGATCGTACTCCGCATGAACACGGCGGCAGTTGTGGCAACGTGCAATTCCAGCGCGCAAACCACCGGGCTACCGCGCCCGAGTTGGACTATATGTGTACTGTAGAAAAATATCGTTCCTGTTTTTGTACCTGAACCCTTTTCGTAAAAATCCCATAAAATTTCAATATTTTTTATAACTACGCCCTTAAAAATGTTAACTAAAATCAAAATTAATTTAATGTGCCTAAAATTTAAAATTACATAAACTAAGATTCAGTAAAAATTGATGTATATCCCCCTATTTATTTCGTTTCTTCTCGCTTTTCAAATGTTTCGAAACCACAAAACAGATATCTTGTAACGTTTTTAGTCATTAAACTATATTTCTGGACGCAATGCAATTTAGTTGCATTTTTATATACACAACAGTCAAACACCCTTTATTACTCATGCTCTTCGGGGTCAAACCGAAAGTGCCATTTGACTCTGAATAATCACTATATATAATTGTCCAATTTTTGCCTTTTCAGATCCTCCAAAAGCCTTCTGGTGATCCAGAAGGCTGAATCTTTGCACACTTATAGTATCAACTATACGGTACAGAACCTAACTGAAATATATACTCGTATTTGATTTATTTCTCGAAGGTGGTAGAAAATGGAGGGAGGGATGTTCAAAAAATAAAGCCAAGATAAATATTTACGGGGTTCCAGTGTCATGGACACTTATCCCCACATCAGTACATAGCAATATGTCGATTTTGTACAGTTTTTCTAGTTGTAAATGGGCTTCAGGAAATTTCAAAAGTCTTTCCAGACCCTCCAGAACATAGAGCTTATATACTAGACCCAATATTGGGCCGTATTTGCCACTGTTATAGTATTGAGACAATGCTAATATAAATTCATCGCCACGTGATCTAAAGCAAACTTTACCAGTTAATGGCGAACGCTCATACCCCTCTGAGCACCATCGTCAAAATCGGAGGGTGAAAACAATAACAGTTGACATTAAGCAGTGATGAATCTCTCACCTAATTAACGAATATATACGTGCGTTCATCCACTTTTTTAACTGTTTTGATAAATCTTAGATAAGTCATTGAAGTTCTACATAAATTAATATATGCACATTTTAGGTCAAATCAATGGATGATGTTTTACATTCCTGCTTAAAGGGAACCCTTTTTGGTTCAACTTTGAAAATCGGGGTGTTTTAAGAGTTGTTGATTAAGAAAAACATTATTGAGCATTCCGCTCGTCTATTAGTTGAACTAAATTGTATAAAACGATTCCCGTCTTAAATATATATTTATAAAATTAAATTTAAGATTATAAAAATTTCTCAGCTGAGAAAAACTCAATTTGGTATAAATATAGTTTGTGACAGGTGTGTGAAAATAATATTGCGATTTTTATGAAAAATTGATCATGTGATCAGTATATTTACTTGTATCATGCGCACCTCGAATTATTTCTTACAATATCGTCAAAATTGCTCAAACATTTTAAATCAAATTCAGTACAAAGATGGGAATGAATATCAAAACGACGTCATGAATTTTTTTTTTTTAAATAGAAAAGTATCAGTGTCATTCGCAATATGAACATGTGCATTTTGTACTATATTACAACATCTTCCAAACTTTCAAACGATATATGCAGTCGTTCTTAAGTTATTGTGCACTCACGCAAAGTTATCTTTTCGAAAGTGTTCTAAATGTGAGATCTTAAAATAATTATATCTTGAATCCATATCAGTCATTATCTAAGCGCTATCTATAGCCAATTCTGAGAAATAGGTTTTCAAGGAAAATATTTTTAAAAAGACAGTGGACAGGGAACCGGAAGTGGATATTCTTAGTGAACCACCCAACATACCTCAGAATTTGATACTATATCCATATCATTTATTGTCTAAGCTCTATTTATATTCAATTTTGAAAAATTGATGTTTCAAGGAAATTGAAAATTTTTGAATCAGAAATGTAAAAATAATCAAAAGTGGAAATTTATAATGACCCCCCCCCCCCCCCTCTTCCATAATTTAAGGCTAAATCTGTATCAGCCAGTACCTAAGCTATAATTATTTTCAAAACAAAGCAAAAGATGCTCTACTTTACACAGTAGCTATTGCTTACTAGCTGGGGTAAATGCAGTTTACAAACTAAAATTATTATAACTCTTTATGAGAATTGTGTTATACACATTATTTTTTTCTGCTTACGATGACTCAATGTTTTTCTAACATTTTCAATTACAACACATGGAGCTTGTTATTATTACTTTCCCAAAATACATTGTATAATGTATGTAGAAAGTTTTGTGACGTTGTCAAAAATTTAAATTTGAGTTTTTGATGGTAGAGCACGCCTCAAGCATCCCTTAACTTGAATCAAACTTTCTTGAAGTGATGTATGTCTTCATTCTCCCTCTCTCTCTCTCTGTATGTGTGTGAGCGAGCGATATCTCACGAACGAATCGAGCTTCTCGAAAAAAAATTTGGCACGATTATTACAATCGGTGATTACTGGAACCGTATGGATTTTAAACTTGATCGAATGTTCAGAAGACCTCAAAATATTCGAATGATTTTTTTTTAAATCTTTAAAAAAATAGGACCTATAATAATAAACCATTCCTTAT
The DNA here is from genome assembly GCA_951213105.1 of Amaurobius ferox. Classification (NCBI taxonomy): domain Eukaryota; kingdom Metazoa; phylum Arthropoda; class Arachnida; order Araneae; family Amaurobiidae; genus Amaurobius; species Amaurobius ferox. The sequence continues at coordinate 127,746,771 of OX578133.1, read as the reverse complement.
GTAATTTATAAATAGTAAACGAATGGCACCCACTTTAGAAGGCTAGCGTGAACTATTCTCGAGATATAGTAAGTTTTGGATGAATGTATCGTAAAAGTTGCCGAAAGTTAAATAGATAGTTAAATAGATTAAATAGAAAGTTAAATAGATAAGAAGTTATATAAATTTTATATCAGAAAAAGAAACATAAAAAAAAAGATATTTATCGTGTTTAAATTTATTATGCAATTTAAACTACTATATGAACATTACACGTAAAATATATTTCTTAACAATTCTAAAAAAATTTTGAAATACCTAACATTAACTATTAATACAGTGTCGCTATATAATTAAAAAAAAATATTGGAATAGCTATTTAAAATTATATTAATTTTGTAGAGGTATGGAATTCCTGGATTTTTAATATTGACTTACTTAATTTATAAAACCTATACACTAAATACATCTTTATTCTTTATAACCATATACTTCTATGAACATGTGCATGCGTGATAACATTCTTATTTCTAAAACTTATCCGTTTAATTCTAATTCATCTATTTTCATACTTAAAATATTACGGATTGGCCCAGAAATTACAAGAGAATGTGTATGAATGAAGCATTATCTTCTATATCCCCCGTCATTATAAAATCAGCGCATTAAAAGTTCTCTTCTGTCCTCTTTCAGCTTTAGACCATTTCCAACTAAGGATCCAATTACAACTGCACAGCTCATCAACAAGTCCACCTTTTACTTGTCTCTATGGCGACAAGTTCCGAGTGGCTCGAGGCCCAACGTACTCTGAGGCGCTTGAGCATCGATTCCAGTCTCTTCCTTTGCTATGTTTGATTCTGCTTGGTGGGCTTGCGTGCCTGTTCCTCGCGAATGTGGGCGGAAACCGAACGGCTAGGGCATATTCGTTGGCAAACTTTACGCGAAAAAAATATTATTCTTCCTTTTCTCTGTATGTCTTGTGTATGAAGATTTTTTTTAGTAGTTTACCCTCGGTTTGGAATAAGGAAAAACATCTGGTTTTATTTCATATATATATATATATATATATATATATATATATATATAATGTGTATATATATATATATATATATATATATATATATATATAAATAAATAAAAATAAAAAATGAAAGATTTTAATCGTAAATTATGCATAAACTACTGTATGAACAAAAAAACCCATCTCTAGCATATTTGTTACAAATGAGTAACTATAGACCAAGACTAAGGATAAAAATTGAAGGTAACATATCACTACAATGGAAAGGGAGATGAGAAGAATATTAGGATACAAAATTCACAATTAAAAGTATATAAATATAAATAAAAATAAAAAGAAAACACGGCAAAAATGAGAAAAGGCAATAATAATTAGCTCGAGATAAAAGATTAAGACATAGAGAACAATCAATTGAAACTACATAAAAAAATGGCGGTTAGTTCGAAATTGCATTCTCATCAGGACAGCCATACAATTCGAATTAAAACCGATAGAATAGCCAGTTTCTGACAATGGCGGTAGTATTTAACTATAGACACCATTGGAACTGTCTACTGGCTAGTGGAAGGAGAGAAATAAATCAATTGAATTACAAATCAGAAAATTAGTACCTCCTCGAACAGAAATATGAACTCAGAAGCATAGTTACCACGTGTAAGTGGAAGAAGCGAAGCATTTCACCTCACTTTGTCAATGCGAGTGGGCACCGGAATGAATACATTTGAACGATACATAATATGTATGGAAACTTTCAAAAATAGTAATCAGTATAGGACTCAGGACAAGTGGAAAATAGTCATTCGAAAATAGTAAACAGTAATAGACTCAGGCCAAGTGGTAAGTTAGGTGATAAGAATGGGTGAATTCTCAAAAATGAGTTATCCAATCAAAGATAAATAATGCATGCGTAAAAATATTACGTGGTATATTTGAAATTATTAATAATATTATTTACAAATATTTCCGGATATTGGTAATTTTGACAAATGCGTTTAAGATTATTGATGTGGAGAAAGTGAAAGTATATATATATATATATATATATATATATATATATATATATATATAATGTGTATATATATGTATATATATATGTATATATATGTGTATATATGTGTATATATATATGTGCATATATATATGTATATGTATATATATATATATTTATATGTATATGTATATATATATATATATATTTATATATATATATATATATATATATATATATATATATATATATATATATATATATATATATAATATATATATATATATATATACTAGTTTGAAAATCCACTGATAGATTAGAGAGAAGTTGCAACTTAATAAACCCCAACATTATAAAAAAGTGTCAAACAGAGAATCAACAATCAAGTAGAAAATAAAATGCAAACTTCTAGTCATCAAGCTAAAGACAAACAACAAGCATCAATGGAAAGAACTTGATAATAGAAAATCAAATAAAATCCAAGCATTAAAGGTTTACACGTGGACAAGCCCTAGGCCTAAACAAATGGATTGCTCATTTTGATAAACTCTTCGTCAAGTCCAAGTATCCTATCAAAATGAACACATAATGCATGTTTCTGATATCAGTGATAGATTATATCTATAAACGCTGTTAACTTGGGCTACATGCTTAAAGATTGAAAAATAATAGGAAAAAAGAATACCTGAAAAAACACTGTATATGTCTGATCCATTGGAGCCTTGAATAAAGAGACCAATGTTGCCAATCGCAAAAAGTAAAAAATTGAGAACTGCTATTGCTAATCGTGAGAAGTAAATGACAGTAATGCGAAAAAACGATAAAAGGTGGTATTCAACAGTAAGAGCTACAAAATAATGGGGCAGATGATAATAGAAAACATAGAGGCTAAATTATAAGGGGATGTAAATACATGGTAATGTTTATTCAATATCAATCAAGTGGAAAATAAGATGTATATATATATATATATATATATATATATATATATATATATATATATATATATATATGTATATATATATACATGTGTGTGTGTGTATTATTTGTTTACTTTTAATCTCTCTCTCCCCTTCTCTCTTATTAATTCCTTGATCTATTTTTATTACTTTAATCATATGTTTTACCGCTATATTTTTAATCAATTTGGTAATAAACTCACTATAAATGCATCTTCTTTCATAAATATTTTCATAATCTCCAGTTGAAAGATTGTATAAAAGCACCGGCTTATAATTTGCTGGCAGCGTCCTACCTTTCTCGTAGGACGCTGCCTTTTGCTGGCAGCGTCCTACCTACCCTAGGAATTCATTGAAAGTCACCCCCACACTGTTTGCAACATACATAAAGGTGAAATAATAATGAAAGAACTAATCTGATGTCAATGATTCGATAACTACGAAAAGAAGGGCTAATAGTTTCACATTCTTTCATCTAGACGATTTTTTTAAGCACTCATTTCTGAAGGTTCAAACTTTGTAGAAACATCTTCCTTCCCAGTATATACCTATTGCCAGTGAATTAACGTTTCTTTACTTTGTTTTCCATACTGTCTATTTTGCAGGTTGATAGTCTTTATCCATTGATCTAAGTTTTATTAAAAACACAACTGTTGCAAACAGATTTGTAGAAATTCTAAAGTTGAGAGCTGACTTTGATTTAACAAAACCACACTCACTGATTGATTAATCAAAACATTCGATTGAATCATAGTTAAATTAATATTTAAAGTCAATGTTAAAAATCTAAATGACTTAAACAACCTAATAATTAAAAATAAAAATGTAAATAAACACGCCGGTCCATTAAATGTTGTCAGGTGCAACAATGAACTTGTATTCTTTTGACTATAACTCCTGTTCTAGTAGGGATTTTTGCATGGGGTTTGCTTTAAAATGTTCATAAAATTTCCCTTTGTTTTAATTCATTATAAAGATGATGTTTTAAGGATTTGAAAGGTATATATCTCCCCTTAAGTACAAAATTTTACTTTTAGAATTTAAGGCCTTTTCCGATTGTATTGATGGTTCATTAGAAAATTGTATCCTTTGATCACGCTTATGATAATTTCTTAGCCGTATTGATCTCTTCTCTAATAGATAAGAACTCCCTGTCTTCATTCATTTAAAAAGAAATTACTAATATGTTTATATCTTAAGCAACAAGCAAGTACCCAAACTAGTTTAGTTCATCTTACTTAGTAAATGAGAGTGTGTATGTATGTGTGTATGTGTGTGCAATGAGTGTGTGTGTGTGGTCATGAAATTTGATACACAGGTACTTCACGACCCGGAAAATTGCACCTCAGCGTTATTTCTTTAATTTCAAGTTAGTTTTTTAATTATTTTATGTTTTAGCCCAATTTACAACGGTTTTGTGCGATATTTGAAAAAATCAGTTCAATAACGACCGAAAATACTATGAGTTTCCACCTTGACATCATCGGAAAGATAAAAAATATCTCTTTCAAACAAACTTTGAACGCAATTCATACGATTAATATGCAAATGTTCATGAATTAAAAGCCCCCGATTTTGAAATTGCGATATAAAGAATTGATCGGCATTCCGAAGTTTGCAATTTAACCACAGCTATATCACACACTATTCCAAGTCCTTTCTGGTAGGTCGGACGGACTGGGTCTCAACAACAACAACACACTATTCCAATACAAAAAGTTATTTTTTAAAGTCATCCATTCATGAATTATAATTTTTAAGCGAGAAAACTGTTAAGATTTTCGATGCCCCGTGTTTTCACCCAGGAAGGTGAGATGAAAAATTAGATCTCTTATCCAGTGCATCCACACATTCGCATAATGAATGTCATTTTGTCCTTTCGCGGTTTCATGAGCGATATATATATATGAGCAATATATAAATTGGCCTGATTGAGACTGTTGATATTACTAAAATTACTATAGACTACAAATAAGATTTGATTTGAATTACAAATAAAATTTAAAGTAAAATTTAACTTATTTCATTAAATTTCTGAGGAGAAATACAGTATAAGGACGTAAATGGGTGTGTAGGCTTGGTTCACTTCAATAAGACGAGCGATTCTTCCTTGTAGGCCAATGGATATACAGCAATTTGGTCAATTCAAAGATCCATGGTTCGAATCCCAATTAAAAGTTTTTTTATATGGGTTAATCAGAAAACCCATTATTCCGCATTTAGAAATTTTCTAATTTGCAGAAGAAAATTTAATAGAGTTTCATTGAATTCCAGAGCACAAACATTATTCTGTAAACCTATAAAATTTTTATAGAGATCATACATTGCCATGATTGAATATTACAGAATTTTTATGCAATATTATGGAAAACAGCAGTAGACAGGCAGTTTACTTGGAGTATTCAAATATATTTTTTAAATATCCTAAATTATTAACAATCGTTAATTAGTCAGGATGATTAAAAATTATTAGAAATTGATACAGCAAAACAAATTTTAAATAAGCTGATGTTAACCAATATTTAACGATCCCCCAATATTATCAATAATGGTAATATACATAAAAATTAAAGCAAAATGCAATAAATTATACTATTTTTATTGCAAAATAATTTGTGCTTTTTATAATGCGAAATTAAACTTTTGCGAAAACATAATAAACGTAGGTCCAACCTATTCACATTCTATTCCATTTGTTGTCAGAATGCATGCAAGCCGATATATTTAACATTAAAATAATTTTTGCGCCTTCAAAACTTTAATGTTTAAATAAATTTAAAATTGGGTAAAATTAATAACTACAAATTTGGTTCTTTATTTAAAACTTTATCCATTATAATAATTGCAATTTAGGATTTATAGTAGCTTAACGACATGAAAAGGCGTCCATTTGTACCCCATCACGATACGCTACTGAAAAATAATAAAATAATTCAACTTGAAACTTTGTAATGAATGACTCCAACGAATGAAAAATTCGAATCGTGAGAGCTTTAGCATTTATCCTCAAATAAACAATCAGTCTGTCGTGTCCCTGTTTAATGATCAAATAACTCGTTGATGCTCTATTATCTCTCACCTTTAAATGGCGTGAATTGAGACCTCAATTTGCATAACCCAGGTTGCCGCCGAAAGAAAAATCGTAGCGGAAAATAAAACGGCTGCTGAAAAGATAAACTAGCCAGCTTCCTAATTTTATTGCGGTAAAAGCAATAAGAGGGACAGATCGGCAAACACGGGCTTCTTTTTCCAACAAGACGAATGTGGACGACAGATAAATAACTGGATGAGAGAATGATAAAAATAAATAAAACGAAGCAAAATATAAAAAATACACGGAGGAGACAGCGATAGGTAGATAATAATAATAAAAAAGAGCGACCACTTCCAACAAACAGAGCGAGAGGGAGAGAGTTTCAAAGTGTTTTATTTCAGTAGCAGCTACCGTAATGATCGTCGAGAGGTGTTTGAAATATGAGCAACTGTGGTGAGACCTGAGAGTAATGGCGGAGCTCCGCGCAATCGTAAATCACGCGTTCCTATGCGCCGCTTTCTGGGAACGTGGTTGGAATAATGAATGGCCGAAGCGAACCACTTGCTAACAGCCAAGCTTAACCCCGCTTCTATTCGCAGGAGCTGTCGGGGTCACTGTGTAAACACACAAAAATCAAATTAGCTAATCCTTACCGCCTGTAGTGTCGAGTTGCTCGTTTTATGACGACGCATTAGCGCCCGGCTCGCAGTTTGTCATTCCGCAGCCATGCTTCTTCAATGGTCGAGCACATCTTTCGTCTCTGAACTCCTTTGAAAAGGAAGGTTTTCCTTGAATTGGGCTTCGCTTGTGTCACACAGCTCGTTTCTGTAACTTCATCGGTTATATATATTTTCTTTTCTTATTTTAAAGCAAATTTTGTAAAAGAAAACAAAATTTAAATTGTTGTTTATAAGGTTTCACATTAAAATTAATAATTTGACTCACCGCGGGGTAAAATCTTTGGTGAATTTAGGACAATATCGAAATGAGATTCTTTTGGCTTGTATATAAAACTAATTTTTCAAATAAAAATCAATTTCAATTAATTACCCTTTTATGACGGCGCATTAGTATCCGACCTTCTGTTTGTCATTTCTCAGGCAAGCTCTTTAAATAGTTGAACATATTGTTCCCCGGCTCTTCTTTCGTACTATTTTAATGTAACTTTAACATATTTAATGTAGCACATTGGTTCCGTTTTACACATGACTTTTATTTATTTATTTTTACACCAGCAATGTTTGCATCATGTAAATTTCCCTTACGTTGTTTGTACATTCTCCTATTAGACAATGTTTTACACTGAAGAGGTTTTCGATCCGGGCCAATTTCTGCAGAATCTATGGCACTATAGATCACACAGAACAAAAGTTAAAACAGGACCCAAACAAACACGTATAATGTATGAAATTTCTTCTATCTTTTTGTCATTTTTCATTTTGGATTTTGCATTTTACTAGACCCGGCTTTTCCTTTCAAAAAATATGCATCCATAAAATACTTTTTTAAACATGTTTGTGATAATACAGTACAATTATTTTCACTGTCAATTGGCCTGATGTCATCAATATTCCACAACAGTGATACTTGTAGTTCAGCGCACTGTCCCGCTATTCTGTTGGTTCTTCTATAGTGTCTTTCCACTTGCGGGCGACCTATTTCGGAAAAAAAGAAATAAAAAAGACCTAACAGAAATATTTTTTTCTGAAAAAAGTCTAACAGATGAATCAAATGTAATTCAAACTATGTTTGGAGGAATGGGGCAACCTGGTGGTTAGCTCGCGGGGTTTGTCGCCGTGTTTGACTTCCCGTGTTTGATCCACACGTGTTTGATTTCCCGTGTTTGATCCACACGTGTTTGATCGACCCGTGTTTGATATCCGGCCCTGCTCAAACTATCCCCGTGTTCATGCCGAGTACGTGCACGTTAAACATGTAGATATCTTATATAATAGATACAGTACATTTTCTTCCAAAACGGTTCAAAGATCTTTTAGGTGAGTTGGGCTTAAACTGTTGGTTTTTGTTTTTCGATAACCCCCTACTTCCGTGAAGTAATTAAGAAAGGGTATCGGCACTTATGATCTGAACGGTGGTCGACGTTCAAATCCCATTAGCGTACGAAAAGAAGGCGTGGACATAAAGTGATTAACAGTTGACGAGCAGAATGTCAAAAATTATAGCCAATTAGAGAATATTTTTTGACACTTTCTCCGCGAAACCACGAGATCAAAGTGAGAGTTCAGACTAGTGAGATGTTACCCCCGAATTTCTAGCATTGGAAAGCATAGGAATCTCCATCTTTAGGATATTTACGGTTAAATATGTGGGTCCGTAAGTCCTTCCGAGAAGTTTGTAGTAGGGGAAGGCTGGTACGGTCCCTGTGGATGCCACCCCCACTGGGTTCCGGTCTAAATTGGGTCGCCCTTCCCGGCCGTCCAAACCGTAGATATCCTATATAATAGATGGATGAAATTTAATTCCAAAACTGCCCAAAGATCTTTGTTGGTTGGGTCTAAACATTAAATTTTTTCCGAATGACCAACTACTTTCGGGAAGTAATTAAGAAAGGGTTTCGGCACTTATGATCCATACGGGTGGTCGACGTTCAAATCCCATTATCGTATGAAAAGAAGGCGTGGACATAAAGTGATTAACAGTTGACGAGCAGAATGTCAAAAAGAATAGCCAATCAGAGAAAATTTTTGACACTTTCTCCGCGAAACCACGAGGTCAAAGTGAGGGTTCAGAGTGATTCCCCCGGATTTCTAGCATTGGAAAAGATAGGAGGACTCGATCTAATCTATAGGATATCTATGGTTCAAACAGATACCTTACACTTTCGGGTAGGTCGGACGGTCTGGTCAATAAAGAAGAAATTGTGTTCGTGCCTAATACCAATTTCTATAGTTGCCAATAGTTGTAGTCATAACTTCAAAATATGTTTTTGTTCAACGTAGCGCAAGTATATAATAATGGCACGAGAAAATAAACCATAGATGGTCTTACAATAATTTCTTCATTAGATCCACACAGTCATTAAATATGTTTCATGGAGCATGTAATAACTAGATATGTTTAAACTGTCGATTTATTAGGACTTTTCTATTTGAAGGTGCACGAGGCTCTAAAACACAGATAGAGAAAAAGTTTGTTTCATTTCAGGTAATTGAAGCACATCACGACCTATAGAAATAAATGTTTAGGCAATTAATATTTTTAATAATTTTGAAGTATTTTGATATCCTGTCAATTTTTTTTAATCTTAATTTTTTAAGTTTTCGAGATAAGCGTTTAGTTTTAAATAATCTGAAAGTATCTTTCACGACATACAACCCGAATGTTTCCATTTCTTGAACTGAATGCTAGTGACAAATAGACCTAAAGCCTTGGAGACTGATAAAACGTGTGGAGTGCTGGTGAATAAAGGGGTAAAATGGAAGGCCCTTCAAGGGGAGGATAGTTGCCCAGTCTCCTCAAAGATTCCGGGAAGGGTGTTATTGGGATCGTCACGGGCCAGATCAAGATTTATGATCTTTCCCACTATTGATCTGTGAGGAATTTAGTGGGGGTAAAGATTTATGGCTATATTTGTCCTTTCTCTGACGGACGCCACTTATAATTATGGGGAAGAGGACAAAGCCGGGACGATTTTTCGTATCATTCCCAGCTTACAGGTCGTTTACCACATTTGGCAGTTCTCTGCTATTTTGTATTATGGATATACTGTGTGTACAGTGTTATACATATCTCATCTTAATGTCACAAAAATTGTGTTCCATTTTAATCAACTTTGAAAATGACTAAAGGCATCTTCATAAATGAACGATAGAAGTTGAAATTATTTATTAAAAGTGATGTTCTTCTTTTACAAATAATGATATTATTAATTAATGATATTCTTCTCTTACAAAATAAAGACGTAATTATGATAAGTTGGAGTAGTGCAGAGCAGTAGTTTTATGTGAAATTTTTTACTGCTGATCTCGAAAAAGAACCTGAACATTCAATATGTTTGTATCCAAAATTCTTCATAAGCATTTTAATTTTTACGTTTTAATAGTAAAAATTAGATGTTTTGAAATATTCCTGGTAAATAACATCAAAATAATCTTTCGTATGACATTGTTTTTTATCTGAAGTAAATATCTGTACTAAATTAGTTAAAAATGATGAATAAAGTAGTATAATTTGGGCACAAGTATTAAATATATAGAAGTCAGTGTAAAATGCCGCACAGGTATATTGTAGAAATGGATCGCTTCGAAAACACGTAATAAATAAGTTTTCTTCTGCCTAGGAAAGAAATCCAACTGCGTGCGTTTAAAATGATAGTATGGTTTTTATAACTATTCTTTGCAGATAATTGGAAGTTTATCTTATTGCATGTTTCGTATATAAATCCACTGTTTTTGACGGATATTTTTCAAATTTGATACGCTTATTTTGTACTAGCAGTATACCCGTTCTTCGTATGGAATATATAATATAAATAACCTTAAAATTTACAATTATGTGCAAATCCCTATTGTATCCGAAATGACATTGTTATTCAAAATATTATATTATAATATTCAATTTAAATCTCCTAAAAAGATGTATAAGAATCTTTGATCTCTATAAAAAATATCTTCACAGCAAATCTAAAGTTAAAAAATCCTAGTCCCGTTTGTAAACAAATTTGCAAACAATATGAAATTGGATCAATATATATCAAAATGAAAGCACTAAAATTATATTAAAAATATACCCATACAATTTTTATTCTGTTTCAACAATTGGCTGAACTTAATATATGAGTTTGAAATATCTTCGCCAAATTAAAACATATGACTTCAGGAATTGAAAATATCAATAATCCCCGTGACCTTTTAACTAGAAAGCCGTAATTGATATAATCCAGTCAAAAGTATAATTAAAATCAAATTTATTTTTGTATACATTTCCTAATTATTTAAATTGAAAATTATTCATTAAAAATCGTCTGCTGTATAAACTAATATCGGGGTTTAATTCCGTTGCTTAGCAACATATCATTTTTTTTTCCAGATAAATATGTGAAAAAAATAACGTCTGCATAATGCTATCTCTATGGGAATTAGGTTTATTATTAATATCTCGACAACTTCTGGTTCCAGAAACTCGAAACGTGAATTAAATTTTAAGTGGGGCTATTCCAAGGCTACACACAAAATTTCATGAGAATCGGGTCAACAGTTCTCCCTTGATGTTGAGATAAACACACATACCCACAGTCAGATTTTCAATTTTTCTAAATACATTTCACTACGAATAACCCTGTCCATGTTTCCAGTTATTAAGCCCAGATGTTGTTGAAATACTAATAAGAAACTGAAAATAAAATCTTTCATAGAAATAACGATGTGCAGACAATTTTTCAGAAATTTTATTTGAAGAAAATTCTATCACGTTGATTAGCAACGGAATTAAACTATTTTCAATGTGTAAAACAGTCCAATGTATTTACACGGACGACGATTCCTTCAATTAATCCGATTTAAGTAATATAGATTACATACATTTTATAAATGAACACTATGTTATATCAATTACGGCCAACCGATGTGAAATTACGATTATTATTGACATTTTTTTTTATTTTTTAAGCCATCTGTTTTATTTTGGGTTTAAATGATTGGATGGATTTAAATGCTTGTTGCAATGGGGACTGTTGCTACCATTTCAACGTCTTCATTTTGGCGTATGTTTACCAAATTTGATTTTTTAAAAATTGTTTTAACTTTGGGACTACGTTGTTTTGTTTTATTCTTTAGATTTACCTGCGAAGATGATTTTGTATAACGAGAGCAGAGATTATAATACTTTTTTATATTTTTGATAAGAAATTTAATTAAATATTTAAATATAATTATTTTTAAAGCAATGCTTTGAATGCTTTTTAAATTTTGAAATGCTTTTTAATGAAATGCTTTTGAAATTTTTTGAATGCTTTTTAAATTTTTGCATATTTGAAATGATAAGCAACGGCGGGTATAACTGTCAGTAACATCTAAAATAAGTCTGTATAGCAAAACCACGTTCTTACTGCGTTAAAGCTGTTTCAGATGATTGTGATAATTTTCTTCGATATAGTGAATACAAATATACTTTTTATATTTTATGTCTACCGAGTTGCATGAGATATAAGGAGAAATATAATAAAACTTCTGCAATTTAACAATTTTCTGAAAAAAATATTAAAACATATTTCACGTGTCGTAGTAGCTAATACAGACCTAGATATAACGCACAGATACATTTCATGATCTATACATTGAGTTTAAAAGTCAAAAATACTAATTCACGATATATAGATAATTATTTGTTTATATTAATTTTAGTCTTTTACAACTTTTACGATAGTTTCGTAATTTTATAACTTTATCTGAAAGTATCATGCTACATACTTTTTATTATTTATTATCGTTTGCTTGAACATACTGAAACAAAAATTACCAATGTTTTATCGCCAATTTTCCGGATTGACTTTGCTCTGTCCCCACGGCAACCCTATTTTCCGCTTGGAAGCTTCCAGAAAGTTCCTGCCGCTGCGATGTCAAAAGTTGAAGATCTGACCTTCAATGTCCATAGCTGTTACTATGGTCAAATTGCATGGGACGCATTCTCGCGAAAAGATTTGTAGCGCTTGATGCTATTATATTTAGAGCAAGAATTTCTCTGTTCATTTATGTCAGAATATCTATCTGCTGAAAGAACTATTTTTATAGCGAAACAAAAGTATCCCTCAAATATAATGAACGCTTTTTACAGAAAGAACTTATTATTAGGTCAAAATTCATATTCGGATTTTTTAATGTTTACTCTCAGCTACAGTTCACCAAATAAAATGACATACCTTAACATAACTTTCAAATGAACATGTTGTTTTTAAAGCAGAATAAAGCAGCATCATATAAACGACCCCTTTAAATCCATTCTTCAAAAGGATTTTTTTCTGTATATAGTTTTACGAATATTTATGGCTAATGTATGTATAATTACCGTTAAAGTGAGTGGAAAGGCAGTTTTAAATCTGATTTAACAAATACAATATTTGGCATTCATTATTTCTTTGACATTCAGAATAGCCCAAAGAAATATTACAGTTTTCTGTCTTGTGACTTTTTTGGAAATGTAGAAAATTAATGTATTTTTGAGCATATTATTCAATGAAAGCACCGCCTTATGACAATTAATAAATTTTTATACTCCAAAACATTTTATGCATTTCAATATTACTTTCCCTACATGCAAAGTATAATGTATAGGGAAAGTATTCTGACGGGGGCCGAAGCAGAACACATTTTAATCATTCCTGAACTAAAACCGTATATATTTGACGGGATGTGTGTGTAATATATATGTTTGTGCGTGTCGAAGCGATATGTCATGAATGAATGTAATTTAGTACGATAATTACAATAGGTAATACTATTGATTTTAAACGCGAATGTTTGGAAGATTCCTAAATTTCTGAATATTTTTTGAAAAATTCCAAAATGACCTTAAAAACATCAGGACCTTTAATATTGTTAAATAAATCATCATTTCATAGTGTAATTTATCATTTGAAAACAAATGGTACTCACTTTAGAACGCTAACACGAATCGTTCCCGAGATATAGTACGTTTTTGGATAAATTTATGGAGATAGTTAAACATTGAAACAAGAAAGATCAATCATGCATAAGCATTGATTATGAAACACTTTCCAACTGAAATGTAATTTCATTTAAAAATTTCTAAAATGTGATTCATTCAGTGGTAATATCTTTTACATTATCACAGTACTACAGTAATTTATTATACTTAAATATTTAAAACTGTATCGAAATATAAATCATCTGATTCTTTATGCAAAATCAATGAATATTTCATTCATATAACTTGTATTCCAGACTCCAGAGCTAAATAATTTTGTGTGAAAAAAATTCAGCAATTCTTATGTAATTCATCTTACAATCGCTTGAGATATTTGCATTCTGCATATGTTCAAATTAGGCTTCCTTGAAGAAATAATAAAAGTTTAGGGATCATTTAAAATCACAACTATTGTAATTGCATAGGCACGGAATTTAGATACACAGATAATACACAGATAATATATATGTGTATGTGTATGTACTCAAAGTATTGGAATCGTGCCGAAGATCGGAACTCGAATTTTCAAAGGATCTACACGTTTTGGGACTTCTAGAACACGAAAAAACTACTTTTAGGAAAACGTCTGTGTGTGTAAGGGTGTATCTGTGTATGTTTCTGTGTGTCTGTGTGGATATTACATCCACTCTAATTGAAAAACTAATGGACCGAATTTCATACAATTTGGTAGGTATGTTTTTTGTGGGAAATCCTGATGTTCATTAGATTATAGTACGATTCGTAATAAAAGAATCTGCCTTCTTTGCGAAATGGCCGCAGAAATTGCCTTTATCCACTCTAGCTAAAAACTAATGAACCAAATTTAACAAAATTTGGAGTATAATATTTCAATAACCTACAAGTGATTTATATACCAAATTTAACAAAATTTTGTATATAAATCATTTGTAGGATATTCTACTACGATTCGGGAAAAAGGAACGGGCTATTTTTGCGAAATGGCCAGCAAAAATCGTTATATATAAAAATAAAAGACTACGTGTGCTCAATTATATCAATTAAATTCCTATTTTATATGTAATTTTTGACAACAAAAAGAATAAGACTAACCCCATTACTCTAGGACTAGCCGTTCTTGAGGTATTCTAGTTTTTTCGCGTTTTCGCTACGCCACCTTTGACAATAAGTCCAGCTATCAAATGAGAACCAAATTTAAGTTTAACGTGTAAATGCAATGTCATTTAAAATACTTATGTTGTGCAGATAAACTCAAATTATCATTGAATAAATAAAGAGAACGAATATGAGTCTGCAGAGAAAGACATGTGCTGTCCACATCAGAATTTTTAACAATATTACACCAATGATTTATAGAAGTGAACGGGGATTATTTTCAGGCCATTTCGAAAAAAATGTATGATCTATATTTAAAGATCCATCAAATTTTTGTCGAATAAAATGTTCAACAAATTTAAGCTGTGTACCAAATTTTAACTCTCTAGGACGTAGGAAAGTGCATTTAAAATGCCACCAATTAAATTTATCAAGAAGAGTTATATAAAATTTAAAAAAAATGAAAAATTGTTATCTACCAAATTTATTTTAAATATGAAGCCACTCCCATATGCAAAACGTTTAAACAAATGGAGAGATATTTATTATATAATATCTCTCTCTTTTCTTTCTGGAAGATATCCCAAAGTCAGAATTTAATTGAATTTGTTTTTTTCCCTATATTAAATATTTTTTTTAATTAAAAAACTACTTAACATATTTTACTGAATTTTTTTTTATATATTCTATGGGATAATGTGAATATTTCCTAAAAATTTCGAAGCAATTCGTGAATTTTAAATTTACTTAAAAAATGTTTGAAAAATTAGGTCCCATAGGGTTCAATGTATTTCATTTTTTCAACCCGGGTTCAATAAAAAACTAATTGGGTGATATTATTTATTTATATTCCCATAGGTCCTACAGACCGTCTGAACAACATACTAAAATTTCATTTTGATAAACTCATTTTTACGGCAGTTATCGTGCTAACGGACAGACAGACAGACAGACAGACAGACAGACAGACAGACAGACAGACAGAATGAACAAAGTCATAAACACTTTTCAACTTTGTTGTAAAGTGTTAAAAATAGTAAATATCGTTAAATAGGTTGACCTTGGCAACTGTAACTAATATCGTCAACTTGGCTAACTTTGGCAATGTCGCCAAAATGGCGAAAATGTCACCAAATTGGCAAAAATAATGCTTAATAAACGAAAATGGTGCCAAATGGTGATGATTCTATGTTTTAGAAAATGAAGTTCTATTTTTTTATAATTTCTTTCGTATTGGAGGAATTAATGTTTTCAATTCGAAATACAGTGCGTTTAACTATTTGTGAGACGAGTAAGTTTTGTTACAGGGTTTAATTCTAATGTGTCGTGAATTAATTGGCGGGCGGATTAATTCATGCGATTGTCGGAATTTATCTGACTGACTTCTAGTTTAACTTAATGAGCTTATAATTAAACTTTTAATTTATTCGTACACCCATATGGCGATTATTGATCTGATGATTGTAATTGCAACCAAAAACGCCTTTCCAAAATAAACGACGGAAAGTTAAATACATTTATAACATACGAAAATATGATTCAAATTTTAATTTTTGAATTGGGGCCGATACTTACTATCTTTAGACAAACCCAAATATTTTTCCTTATACAATTTGCCATTTTTTTTTAGATTTATTTATTTTTATTTAGTTCATCAGGATTAATATTATCCCGTACTCGAATCCACGACCTCTGGATCTTCAAACAAGTACTCTATCGACTGAGCTACACAAGTTCAGAAGTGCACCTTATAAACTTTTTAATTTAACGGAAGAGTGGAATAGTCTTTTTTTACGCCAAAACAACTATGGCGTTCTGATACAGCATTGTAAAATTGAAATTGGGAGCACATTCGTTAATTATACATTATTTCTTGTTTTACGCCGGGTAATTAGGAATCAATAATACGTTTCTTAGATTTAAAACAGTGACTGGTTAAAAAAAGTTTTCTCATTACTTGCAGTTTGCTAATAGCATAAATGTTTTCACTTCTTGAAATCAAGAAATGCATTAGTAATTAAATTAGTTGAAAAGGGAGAAACTCCGAATGCAATCAATATGCATACAATAGACATGATAATTTGCAAAGGTTTAAAAATAATAATTCTTCTAGGACGTTTAATATTTTAAATTATTTTCGCAAGATTTTTTTCATAATGTGTTCAAATTTGTAAAAATGAATAGTATGCAATATAGACTAAAATTGAAAAAGATTCCCAACTGCCTTGCTGCAATTACTTAAAGCTACAAAGCTTAGTGAATATCCATTTGCTTCAAAGTAAATTGTTCTTGTATCCCTTTGAATTTAAAATTTTAGCTCATTAGTCTCCTTCTTGAATATACATATTTTCTCATTTCAGTATAAAGAAAAAAAATATCATCAGTAATGTTTTGTAAATTATGATTATGTAAATTTATATCACTGCAACTTACAGTTTTATTTGCACATTTCTTATAGATTGTGATCTAAATATAATTTACTGCCAATGTGAACTAAAATTGCAAGATTTGCCTAATTTAACAACCCCCATGATTTGTTATTGTTTAACATATCTGTCTAGCAAATGTTTACTTTCTTTTCTTTAGTGTTCACAATATGGTATTTTTGGAAATAAACCGTCTTATATGTGCATCTTTTACGAACGTCAATAGGAAACATCTGGAATTGATAAGTCACATAAAACCTCCTGATTACCAGCAATATTTCTCAAATGTTGCCCCATAGAATAAAGTATTTAGGATGCTATTACAGAGGTGTTAACTTTAAAACAACTGAATAAATGGAAATAAGTTATCTTGTTTAGACCGTGTTTTACCAAATAAACTATGTAGAAAAGTGACTATAAGTTGCAATTTCGGTGCAAATATATCGATTTAATGTAACATGCACTGACATTCTAAAAATATTATAAGAAATAAATCAATTACATTGTTACAAAAATAAAGCGCAATTATAAGTATTGATCCTCATTAAATGTAATTTTTAATCTTAACTACAAAAATATTCAAACAATATAATAAAATTCTCCAATCTTAAATCATTTTTTATTGTAAATATTTTAATAGAACCGCAATACTATTCAAATCGAAAGACATATTGATAACTCGTATTAATAACTTTTTTGATTTTATTCATTAATTTTTGTATTTCTAAATAACCAAATAACATTTTATGTCATCATTTACATACTTATACACTTTAGTTTCTGTATCATTCAGTTTTGCAATGGCGCCGAAATAGAAAAGGAACAATGAACCTGTTTTAAAATTCTTTGTAAGATTTTCCCATACCTTCTATGGAGCTCCTAAAAAATTGCTAATTTAAGATGAAATCCTCACGGAGATTTTAACGTCAGTATGAGACCTTCATTCTGTTAAAGGTCTTTAACTTCGTGTAGGAGTTAAAAGCTTTGGAAACAAGGCGTACAATTTTATGTAATTAGTTCATTCTTGTGGTAACTGACAAATCCTACGCTAGCCAAGACTCAGACATGGAATTTTATGCATTCTGCTCAAATTAAATCGGATGGCGAGAATCGAAATATAACCTTCAAACTCATTTTTGAAAACCGTTTATCAAATTTATCTCATGAAATACATTCGAAATTTAAATAAATATCATTCAAATGCAAAAATTAAATTATCATTGGACATTGTTTTCCCCTATAATACATAATGTAAAAGGAAAATATTGTGATGGTGCTCTAGCATTCCAACTTTTGGATTTTGAGCATATTTCAATATGACTCGACCATTTTTGCATACTTTCTCGGTAAGGTTAATTTTTTCGGCGGCCATTCTATTTAGTGAGATGAAAATCCCCCGATTCATTGATTTTTATTTTTCGAAAACCGAAAATACAAAGAATAATTATGCTACAAAACGGTAAGGAAGTGGTTATTTTATGTTATTTTTAGATTTAAAAGTGAATTACTCCATTTATAGGACGTAATAGAGATATTTCTCATTTTCAGCTCAAACAGGGGAAAACATCAACCATAAAGAAATTAATATATCTTCTATTATAAAATGAGTAAATCTGTTATAAGTACTTTCAACAGAAGAGGAATTAACACATTTTCTTAAGGTGTTAATTCTCATCTAATTCACATTCAAGATGTTCACAAGGCCTTTTACAGATATTAGAACTTTTGCATTCTTCAAAGGAAGCTGCCTGTTGAAGGAGTTGTCAAATTTCACTTAAATTTTACATACATATTTTAATCGGTAGCTGCAATAAGCCTATTGATTCTAATCACTATTGAGATATATAAAGATCCGATTTTTAACATTTTACCCACAAAACGGAAATAATTGAGCATTTTGGGGAAAGTTATATCAGATATGTTTTTTATTTCTCTACAATACACGGTAATCCATAGGGTAATATATTGGGATCGAGTCAAAAATCTCGAGTTTTCGTCAGATTTAAGTGTTTCGAGCACTCTAAAACTCGAAAAAGCCATTTTTTGGGGGACGTGTGTCTGTGTGTGCAATGTATGTACCCACTTTAGTTCAAAAACTAATTGAACAAATTTAATAAAATTTGAATAGATAAGTCAATGACCCTGTTGCTGGTTAGATTTTAGTATGATTCGGGAAAAAAGAACTTGCTTTTCTTTTTTTGCAAAATGCCCGCAGAAATCGTCGAATTCTAAAATAAAAGAATACATAAGCTCAAATGTTTCAATTAAATGATTATTTCATCCGTAATTTTTGACGACAGAAAGAATAAGATCATCCCCATAACTCCAAAACTAACCTTTCTCAATATATTTCAGTTTATTCGCATTTTTGCAACGTAGGCTTTTTAAATACATCCGGTACAAAGTTAGTTTTATTGGAAATAAATATGTGCAATTAAACTCACTTTAAGGAATTAAGAAATAAATAAAGATGAAATAAAATTGAGTGTATAGGGAAAGTCATGTGCTGCCTACCTCAGAATTTTTACATGATTTTACTTCAATGTTATTGGTTTTACATTTAATATAAAATTTGGTACTTGTATAGTATAAAATTTGGTACTTTAGTTCAGGATATTCCGATCTCCTTATATTTGTTACTGAATGAAAAGATGCACAGTCAATTATGATGTATGTGGCGCTTTCAGTATCTTTTGCCAAATGCTACATCAAGTTTCATGGTTCTAGAAGACTATTTTCTTTATAATAAATGTTTGGCATGGAAACAGAAGTTAAATTTAAATTACCGAATGTAAAATTAATTTCAAATTGCTGAAAGTAACTAGAGGCTTTTCATATTTAAATATTCAAAAGAGAACAACATATTTTTGAAATTTAATCGATTAAAAAGTAAGTTTTAAAATTTAAATTATGGAAAAGTAAATAATTTGTAAAAATTCAAATTATCGAAAAATAAACCGAGGATTTAAAAATTCAAATTAGTGAAAAGTTTAACGAAAGTTTTACAAATGTAGATTATCGAAATTAAAAAGAAAGTTTTGAAATTTAAACTGTTGTAAATAAGCAATGCTTTTTAACGTTTAAATGATAAAAAAGTAAACAAATTTTTCATTTAATTTCAATTATCGAAAAATGAACAAGCTACTTTTGAAATACAAGACAAGAAAGAGTAAATAAAGGATGTTTTGAATTGAAACTACTCAAAAATTAACAAAAGTCGTTGAGTTACTAATTAAAAAATAGTAAACAAAACATATTTGAAATTTTAAACTTTTTCCATGGCCATACTGCATTATTGAATGGGCCTATTCAATTACGCTATTATTGTATTTAAACTTGTATTTACATTAATTTGTGTTTTATTATTATATTCATTTTGTTTCGACGCGTTCTTCTGGCAACCATGTACTTCCATACCAAGAGAAAAAAAAATGGCGGCATTTTTTAAAGTTCGCCAACGGGGATCGGTAAACTACATAAGTGTGGAAAGGCTGCTTTATAAGCCACATATTTCACACAAAAAATGTATTATCAAAATTGTCGAAAATATTCCCGAGGTTGAATTTTTGAATAATTCCTTAAAACTATGATGAAAGCAAAAATTCGATAGAAAAAAAAAATTTGATTTTTGGATTTCGGTTTGCTCGAGAAACTTTTTTTTATAGACCCTTTATAATATCTACTTTCTTCAAATCAGTTTGTAAGTTATTGTATTAAATACTGTATTCATTAAAAAGATATATTAACGTTATATCTATGTAGAATATATTGCTGTACTCATGAGAAAGTTGTATTTAGATACGCACCCTCCCCGATTAAATTAAAGAGAAACTAAAAAACTACATTTTTCTTGTCTATTTACCAAATGTTTATAAATCTTGCATGATATACAAGTTTTAAAATTAATCGAAACGTATGTATAACATCTTGTAATTTCTCATATGTGTCTTTAAATGTGTTTTATTTTTCTATGAATTAATCCCTAGTCAAACTGGGATGGATTTACTAAGAATGTATTAGATATAGGTTAAGAATCTTTGTATAAGAAGATCTGTGAAATGCTTAATTAAATCTAATCAATTGATTAATTAATTTAAATTAAATTAGAAATTGATTAAAAATAATAAAATTAAAAAATAATAATTAAATTTATTAAAATAATTTATTTATTAAATTTAATTACTTAATAAGTGCTTAGTAATTCGTTAAATAGTTATCAACTAAAAAAGTATGCAAGGTGTTTAAAAACAAAGTGAACCATTGGCTGTAGACACAAAGTTGCATATACAAAAATGGTTTAAATAAGTTAGGAAATTATGCAATAGTAATTTTATTGATGTGCAATATTTTTGTAAAAAATTTAAAACATTTGATTTTAATACAGCCCCTTTAGCTAGAACAGTTAAATTACAAAAATATTACCAAATGGTGTTTAGTCAAACTAAATATAGTTGGATCTTTGCAAATTTAAGACGAAATATACTATCAAAATTCTTGATTTGCAGCACTTTAGCGTGGCTTTCCGATGCTCTTATAATAACAGCAATTCCTGAATTCACAGGCCGTTCACAAATTGAATTGATTCACAGAAATCATTTAGTAGATCTTTAGTTCATCTATTTTTGTAGATTTTTAGTTCATCTATTTTTGTAGAACTTTAGTTCATCTATTTTTGTAGATCTTTAGTTTATCTATTTTTGTAGATCTATAGTTCAATTTTCCTTAATAGATCTTTTGTTCATCTATTTGCAACCAAAGTTGATTTGTAGATGCAATGATAACGATGTCACATTTAATCGTATTACAACCAATAGTTTGTTAGTTTTATTGTCTACGTTATGGTCAACATTTTTCTAATTTGGCTTTTTTCGCTAGAGGAGCTGTATACAAATTAAATTATTTATCAAAATATTGCACATTATCTGAATTACGTTTGCATAATTTCCTACCTTAAAGCATTTTCACACTTAGAACTATGTGCAACAGCCAGTGGTTGAGAAAATCTTCCACTGTTCACGTTTTCATAAAACACTCTGTGATTCTAATTAAAAACTGAGAAAAATGTGAAAATTATGGGAAAACAGAGCTTTATTTTTATTTGAGCAGATGCACAATATACTTGCTAAGTAAAAACTTTCATTTTAACCTTAAAATATTTTATCACTACTATGGTGCTGCCTGAAGATATTTCCTGAAAGATTATTACAATGGTGCTCCCGGAAAGAATTTTAACATAACATTGGTGCATCTCGAATAGTTATAAGTTGAGTACCCCTAATCTAGACAGTCTGAAAAATCACATGAAAAGCTTAGCAAAAAAATACAGAATTTTGTTTGTAAATTTTAATTTAAATTAGATATGTCAATAATTTTATATTTGTTTAATATAAGATATTTCTGCAAAAATCAGGTGAATTGGATAAGAAACAAATTTAAGATTTTATTCTAATTTTTTTACTAAGTAAGCGCATCGTTATTGCATAGAGTGGAGATTTTGTTACTGCATGTAGTTTGGATTTAAATTGCATACTTCTTTAATGTGACAGGTTTTGATTTAAATTGTGTCCGTCGTGGGAGGTTTAGTTTCAGATTTTTCTTATTTTTATGTGATTTATATATCGCCTACGTAGAGAACACGTTTTTTTAGTTCATTTTTTTAAAAAAGCTATTGCTTAAAAAGTAACACTGATAAACTAGTAACCGCTACTTGAGCACACTGCAGCTAGTGCAGAATTAAAAACTGACATGAAGTTCAAAGTTGGATGCTAATCATGAAGAAAACATAATATTTTTTTTAATGAAATGTGTTTGTTTTCATTTATACCGCCATGTGTCCTAACCAAAGGAACCATGAACAAATTGCAACAAGAACTCAGAACAACCAGAAACAAGCATAACAATATAAATTAATAAGCATTACAATACTTGATAGTATTCATACTATTAAGTCTTGTCAAATATCTGCACGTATTTATAACCCCTATTTTACTTTGCCGTTTCTAAAATATTATAATAATAGATTTATTCGAAATTATAAAATTATTTGATTACGCCATTCAATTTTTGGAGTTGAAAACAAGCAAAATTCAAAATAAATAAAATGTCTTATGCCATTGTTGGCAAAAGTTTATAAAAATTAAAAGCTTTATCCGAGTAGTTTTTAGAGATAATGTTTATAGAGAAAAATGTTAACTTTAAATTATTTGCATTGATTTATATCTTATTTGAGTAATGCAAGTTATATATATCATGTGACATTATACCATTTTATTTTTAGAACTATGCTTAATAAGATAATTTGATTTAAATATATTTACATTTATATTATTTATATTTTGTTGTCTGAGATCTTGCCTACGTCTATTCAACACATAATTATATGGTTTTGGTCAAACACGTAATGAGAAACGTATGTTTATTATTTTCAGCAGATGCAAGTTTAAATTAGATGCAATGGATTTGATGATAACACACTCATTGACTAAAAGATAGACCATTCTAAAATACAGTTAATTTTCCATGGTTAAAAAAGCAGACATATTTTATTATTTCTTCTAAAACTAAAAATTCTCTAAAAGTTATCAACAACTAGTAGGACATAATAAGATATGACAGTACATTCTGTAAATAACACAATTTTCGAAACTTGACAAAGTTGTTTATAAGAATAAATGAGAGGATGGTACTGAATGCTAAAAAATTATATACACATTTCTTAGCATGTATATGTTCATATGAAGAAGTTGGTTTGCAACAAATATGTTTGGCAATTCTGCGCTTCTCGTGCATTTATAGACTTTTCAGTTACCCCCAGCCAGTGGGTCTGAGAAATGGGCTAAAACAAGAAGCTTTTTATTTTCCAAAGCTTGAAACATTCCTAAGAAGTAAAAATCTACGTTAATTACTTTTCTTCATTCTGTCTTTAGGTACCTAAGATTTCGAGTTAAAGAAAAGAAAAACAAAGAACTAAACGCGAACTACCCACAAAAATATTAATAAAAAAAAATACTCAAATAATTACATCTCCGCAAACTCAAATTTGCTGTGAGCGAGAAAAAAAAATGAGACGAAATAACAACAAAAATGAAAGAAAAAAAAATTGAAAAAAAAAAAAAAAAATTAAAAAAAAAGTTTTGGAAAGCATCCTTGTAGTATACGCCAAAGTTAGATGTGCCCAGAGAAAAGCTCATTAATCTTCAAGCTGGCTGTCACATACATACTGATGAGCTCGCAAGCATTAAGAGAAGGTTATGCTTTGAATATTCTTCCACGGGAGTTGCTAATTAATATTCGCACTGTGTAGAGCAGATAGGCTCTCTTTGGGTTCGTATCTTCCTTTACTTAGCGCGCGCATAATAAAAGAGAAGCATCATTCTCTCCAGAGCATTGTTGGTTTGTGATCATGTATGCAGATCTGCTGGGTTGCCGTCTTACCCTATCCCCCGATATTAAATTGTCGTTCAATGACAAAGTATAGAGAGGAAATTTGCTCTGGTGGTAGATTAAACATTGCTATCGTTCTTTACACATGGATATATATTGCGCAGAATTGGATAATTGCGCAAAAAAAAAATCATTTTCAGTAAGTGTGTTGAAATGAACGGTGTAAAACGTTAATTACTTTGACATCAATTTTTGAAAAAGCGTATTTCAATTATAACTTGTTAAATTATCAAGAGCTGAAATAACGAATTTCTTGGAGCATTGAAAATACAGTAGTAGGGGGAAAAGTATCGCTGCATTTTCGTTTTGTTCATTGCAATTGTAGTCACAATTGCGATCTAAATTGCAGTCATAAAGAACTTGGGTTATCTTAAATCCAGAAGTTGATTGGCTCTATATCAGACCGTTGAAAGGCTATAATTGCAATTCGAAGAGGACAAGCGAAATATTGAGGACATATTTGGCTTATTTATAATACATTATAAAATTACCTTGTCATTTCAATCTGCACACATAATATCATAAAATGCATGCATTATTGACATTTGCACAATTTCTAACATTTTCATTAATTACGCACTACAGCAAGTTAATTAGGTATCTTCTTAGGTGCAGTTCTTTTATTGGAGATATATTATAGCCAATATAACAAATACATTTTGCTTTGCAACCGAGTCCAAAACACTTATAGAAAATTCAGGATACAATAAGTGGTTTATAGTACTCCACTGTACTTGGTTCCAAGGAGAAAATATTGAAAGGATTCAAAAATCCAACTCGCGAATTTAGATGGTTTTGAGCATCTTTGAATGCGAATTTTTTATTCAAATGATGTCTGTAAGACTCTGGATGCGATAACTCTCAAACAAATTGAGAGAATCAAATGGAATTTGTCACGATTATTTTAATCAGTAAGTGTCAAAAATCTATTGATTTTCAGGGTGGCAAGCATTAGTTTTAAGGGGTTCAATATTCCGAACATTATTTTCAAAAATAAAAAAAGTACAAAAAATATATATGTTAGAAATTCTTGCAAAAATAGTCATTTTATGAAAACCTTTTCATTTAAAAGCGAATGATATAATTTTCTGAACATTAAAATATACCGTACTCTAGATATTTCTTTTTATCTGAAACGGAAAAATTCTTAAAAAAAATATGTATATACACTAGTGTCAAATGTGCAAACGTTTTGTGACTACTTGTAACCAGAAATATATGATAATAATTGTCTAGGAATAAGCCGCTCTTGAGATATTGAAAATTGTACCTTTCCATATGGATTTCATATTTCCAGAACAAATTCAGGGAAATTGAATGAAATTCCGCACGATTGTTTCGGTAAATAAATATCAAGAGGCTTTTGGAATAAATATCAGAGGAATGCCTTCAATTTACTAAAATATATATTCTGAAAATTAAAATACCAAAAATAATATGTTAAATTTTTTCAAACAAATAGTCATTTTACATATAATTATTTGATTTAGAAGTAACTGACATTTATGGAAAGATAACGTCCGCCATATTTAAGATATTGTCCTATTTTAATGAAAATTAGAAAAAATCTTCAAGAATTCATCTATGTAATTAAATGACTGAATGTTTTATAAATACTTGGAATAGGAAACAAATATATATTAGTAATTATCACGAGTCAATCTTGAGGTATTAAAAATATTACTTTTGCTCAAGAACCGCGATACTTCTCAAAGTAATCCATCAAATTATATGAAATCTGGTATGCTTATTATAATCGGTGACAACAAAACTCCTACCGATTTTCATCGATATATCAAAATAAAAAAACTCTAACTTGTTTTATCGTTTGCCCACAATTTGCTAATATGTAAAGAAATTCATATATTGGACACATCAGATTTTTTAATACTATATTGTTAGTTGAGTTTATTTTATAGATGTTCTTTCAACAATCCTTCAGTTTATTGTAATTTCTTTAAGCAATTTAAATTTATTTTCTCATGCAAAAGGGTATGGAGCAGGAATTGTGTTACTGAAAACTTTCAATTAGACATTTTGATGAAAGCGCCTAACACTACTTGAACACATTTTGAAGAATTTTTGAATGGTTCGTGTGTGTTTGTGAGAAACTAGAACTGCAATTGATAGCTGAATATGTTGCTTTCTTTTCTGCTTTTATGATTTCGCGTGGCATTTTATTCGTAACATTTCATTCATTTCTGAAATCTAGATTAATTGATATAATCTAGATATGCCCTAGCTCACCTAAAAAAATATACTTTTATTCCTTCACTTTAAGATGATTTTTAGCGGCAAAGACATCAAAGTTAATCAAAACCTTTCGAAATTAAAAAAAAGAAAAATTATATCAGAAATTAAACATTTTCATCATAAAATGCGTTTCATAAAAACAGTGGTATGTACAAACACATTGATCAAGAACTGAAAGAAAGAGGCCTACTACTAACTCAATATTCACGCATTTTAACTTTGTATGTTTAGATCCAAGTTATCACAGTTCTCATAAGAATGAGACTGCTATAACACATTTATTTATATAATAATATGGATATAGTTAATAATTATTTCGTTAAAAATAGTATATTTATTTGGAAAGATGTTTAAAAAAAAACACTGAATTAACATATACCAGTAGTTGCTTTAAAAAATACTATTGTAATACAGAATATGATAATGAAAATAAAAGTTCTATACTGATTTATATTAAATAACTCATTTAATTTAAATAAGCGTATATAATACTTAGTAATATTATTTATAAAAACTAGTTAATTTTATCGTTTAATATACTAAGTTAGGATTCATTATTTCCTATTGTAAATAAGCCTGCAATATTAATAAAACGCAATAGACAAGTTGTCGTAATATCAATTCCTGGAACATTTAAATAATACCTCTTATGTAAGACCTCGTATTTTTTTTTTTAATTTCTCATATCTTAGTGCACAGAAATGTGTATAAAATTTTTAGATTAACATTATTTATAAAATCTAATCAGTTTTGTCGTTTAATATATATATGTTATGGTTATATAAAATTTAAAATATATTTCATCAAGACAGCGAGAATAAAATTACTAACGCCTTCGTAGAAATACGAGGAAATATATTAAAACAATGGCACGTAAATGTATTATTACGAGAAATAACTAAACATATATTCACAGAAGAAACAAATAATGAACTACAATTAAAAAAATAATTTTTGTGAAATACTATCCATAAACTAATGTAAATTACATAAAAAATGAGCTTTGTTAAAATAAAGTTAATATATGAAACTGTTGCAAAATCATTTAGTTTTATTTCTATCCAGAAATAAATTTGATAAAAAATGCATCACATTTAATAAAACAAATATATTTTCCAAACCCGCGCGGAACTATTTAGTTTTTACACTTTTATAAAATTAAGATATTTTGTACAAACGTAAGAACTAAATACATCAGCGCCGGTTTGACAAATATCTACTAATTTTTCTTCACATCAAAACATGCTCATAAAGCTAACAACGCAAATATACTCTTAGAAAATATTAGGATTCATATCATTCATTAAATAAAACATAATAAAAATTGGATTATACAAGTAGCGTATAAATGAGGAATATTCATAAAATATAACTTATTTCTCTAAACTGATTCATAAAAAGGAAATAAAACTTACCTTATAAAATAACAAAATATCCATATGGTTAAATTTTGCTTCAATAAAAAATTATGGCTAGCATTATTCCTCATTTTTATACTCAAATAGTATTTCACTTCAGGTCAAAATAGATTATAAAATCTGCTACCGAAATTGTAATGATCAATAAGAAACCCTTAAATGAACAACTCCATTTATCTTTTGCACATTTAGCACCTATTTAGGAAGAGGACTTGATGAGAGCACCCCGTAGAGCCAATTTACCGCAATGAGCATGAAATGCCCGAGTAATCATTTAAAAGTTCTTCTAACCACTCAAGTATTTACAAGTACTATTGACACAAAACTCAGTCCAGCAGAGTTTACGATCATTCAGGATGTCCACAACTTCCACAGTTGTAAAATCAAACCACATGTTGAAATCTCCGTCACTAATTACCCCGACCAATCCAGGATTAGTCCTTGTTGAACTCCAGGACCAAGTTGAGTGGGTGGTTATGGCCCTCGGATCATCCCGTCAGTTATATCGGTCCCTAGTGACCAATTTGGGTACCAAATCCCACCACTAGCGCGACACGTGACCCCTATCTCTAAACCGTATATGGCTGATAAATGGATATATACTCCAATGGAGTCTTCATTGTACGCGAGGTTTCTATATTCTCCCGTTGAGACCTCAATAAATCTTTTACCATTGGTATAGGGTGACAAGTAAAGAATTTTCACATACACTCTCTGCAACCAGTAAAATTATGATTTCTGCCAGGTGTTGGTCAGCTTGTGATTTTCGTTGCAAATGCGCTTGTATGCTTCGGTCTTTTCAATCTAGCTTCCTCACAGTAAAAAAAATATTTCACGCTTTGCAAACAAAGGTTTAAATTCATTTTTTTAGATATTTTGCAGTTTTCAGAAATTAAAAATTTGTTAGCAAAATAGAAGTATGAAATTTGTTTTAATTTAAATTAGTTGTTCTCCATTACAGATTCAGTCGTTTAATTAGTTTATATCTCTAGGAAACTTATTTCTATTTATCTATTATCAAATAAATCAAAATTATATGTTTCGAATAATTAAGTGGTTCATATTACTACGTTTCTGATAATATAATATTGATTACTTACTCATATATGAATATGTATTACGAGACATTACTATGAAAGTTAGAAATTCTATATTATTAATTATTAAACCATTCTTATTTCTCTATTTCATTTTACCAGAATAAACGAAATCATTTCAAAATTTATGCCACAAATAAAGATATAAAATAAAATCACAAAAATAAATAGTAGGGAAATTTAAAAGGAGTAGGAATAATCAAGGTCTGTTTAGGCACCCTTCATATAAGTCAATCACTGAATCACACATTGTTTTAATACAATAAAAAATTAGTTTAAATATGTTTAAATTATTTTTCATTCATTTATTTCTTTTGACCATAGAAAAGAAAATATTTATTATGAAATATCTTGAAGAAAAAAAGGTTTGAAGTCTAGATGTAGACAAATAAACTGGCCATACTCCCAGAACTCACCTAAAGGAGGCTTTCCCAAAGGATTGTGCTCCCATCGCGATGTTATCTGCAACGGGAGCACGATCTAAAAAAAACTATTATATAAAAATATATACTCTAACATAATCAGTACATTATCACTTTAATAATTCTGATTATTTTAAAACTTGTTTCAATTATAAATTTTTCTTTAATTTAAACTAAAATAATTTTCTCTTTAAGTGTTAACTTGTCTACTTACATACATGGCGAATTTTTAATTCTGGAATAGCGTTAAACAGAATGGGATAAATGGAGGGAAAATACTTCGTTTTACCATTCCCCTCACGTAGAGAATGCAAATCTAACCATCTTCATCCTCTTTGTTTTGTTTCGTAGCGTAATATATATCTCGTTTCATTTTGATTAGTTTTTAATAACAAAACGTTCCCGTTCAACAAAATCCTTTCTAACTTCTGTTTATAAAGTTTCCCAAAACATACCACCTGCGCCTTGGGTATGGCTGAAGAATAAAAATTAGGTTCACTGCCATTGTTTTCTTGGCTCGTAGGCATAAACAAAGACTTCAAAAACCACTGAAGACGGGCAACATGTCAGATAAACTTGTCCCACTACTAAAATGAAGCCATTTTCGGGCATGCTGTCATCTGTTTTGGGTAGTTTACTGCTCCTACAATCTGTTAACAGAGACATGAGCTGGATATTTTCTTCTTTTCCTCTTCCTTTTTGCTCCCCCTACCTTTCAGTGGCGAGTAGAAACTCTTCCGTCAATGCCATTTCTATGCCACACCCGTAGTTTCCCCTAAAAATACAAATTACAAGGGATTGTATATCAAATACTATTCTTTTTGTATATCGTTTACTTGTTTCAAAGAGTTTTAATGGTAACGAATGATTTTTATAACCTATATGTTTGCAGTTTTTATAACAATTTTTGAGTCTCGCACTCAATTTAATTCCTTTAAAAAAAAAAGGATCCTGGTTTAATTACTAAATGACTTACCTCACATACTATTAACTTTTATTCTATCTTTTACATACCTAGGAAATAAATGCTATGTTTATTATTGCGTTGGGGTGTTTTATCGATATAACTAACCGAAGACGTATTTTTATTTTCGATATGAACGTTGCTTACATCCCAAATATTTTGCAATAGTTAAAAATAAAATACAAAAGTAATAAAACTAGACGATTTATGCTTGTAGTGGAATGGATTCTTGTTCATATGCAAAAATGAATAGAAAATTATTTATTTCGAAAAAGTTTTGAAATTTTTCGATTTGCAGTCAATTTCATGACATTATAATTATAAAAAGTTCAAAGTTGATAGATACTTGGATCTAAATTGGATTCTTTGCAAATGGAACTGGTTTATTTATTTTCTTTTTATAATGACAGATTAGTTTTCAGGGAATTCTAAATTCCAAAATCGTAAAATCCTTCACAATTTATTTCACAATTTCGATCTATTTTAAAATATATTTTCTGTACATATACAAGATGAACTCATGAAAAAAATATGATCATGCACTGTAAACAGAATCCACCTTAGGGTATTATTGAACGTGTAACCAAATATTGAACGTATCTTCAAATTGCGTTTTTTTAATTTTTGCTGAATGATACATCCAATTTCATGCTTTATACACGTGTATTTGCATCTAAGTTCAATTTATTATTTTCCTTTTGGAATACACATGCTTCGTATTCGTTTCTAAACAAAATATTTTTAATTTAAATTTAGAAAATGTGGATGGCTTTTTTCATTGACCTAAACCATTTTTTCTTAATTTCAGCAGGGTATTGTCCAACGAAAAATTTCTTACGCTTGGCAGTTATATCTATCATACATTTAAAGATGAATCATGCATGACATTTAATTTCCCTACATACATTGTATACTGTATAGGAGAAGTATTGTGACGGAGACGAAAATTCGAATTCGAGCAATCGAATGATTTACACGTTTTAAACATACCTGAAATCGAATTAATCGTTTTTAAAGTGATGGTTGTATGTATGTATGTGCGTGTTATATGTTTTAAATGTGTAGGATTTAATTTTTATAAATTTAAATTATACACACATTTCAAAAATTTGTTTAAATTTCATAAATTTAAAATATTTTTCGTTGAGGGTTCTTCCTAGAGGAGGTGCAGATTGTGACCCCAAAAATTTCATTACGTTGGTTCATTAATCAATTTGAAGACAGGTAGGAGGTGTGAACATATGAAGTTAATTTTTAAGGAGGTGTGAAGTTAAATGATTAAAATCTTAAAAAGCGCATTTTGTGCAAACAAAGTGCCGTACTGACAAACAAAAAACAAAGTGCCATACTGACAAACAAAAAACAAAATGCCACACTGACAAACATTATTTTCGCAACCATAAAATTCATTGTTGGAGAATAATGCAAAGTGTTTATAATCTCCTTAGCATTTTTTTACTCCATATTCAATAACTCGGTCTCAGCCATGGTACGATCTAAAACTTCAGGGATATATTCTGTTGAGAAGATTTATGACTTCTCAACCATAACATACAAATAAAGATCTTTAGTGAATTCTCTTCATATGAAGAAAGCCCCACGGCGGTAATACTCAGAAAATATTCCCTCCAGAGATGACAGATAAGAGAAAGCGGAAGTTAGCGTTGCTATAGAAACTCCCTGGTCCCCTTTCCTGATGTGGCCGACCCAACCTGAGCATCATTAATAACCGCCTTTTGCCAGTGGACAGGACTGGAAACAGATGGACTGGCGAAACTGGGTTTACTTTGGACTAGTGTCGGACACCCGGACAATAGGATGCACCCTTCTTTCTTGTCTTCCAAAGGTGACATATTTATGGTCCCCTAGGTGTCTAGGCAATATCCATTTCACCAGATATTGCCTGCAGAGAACACTCTTAAAAAACGGCATTTAAGAATACCAGAACAACTATCTGACGAGATCAACGCTAGATTCTACAGAGTAACAACTTCTATTTAGTCATTTGTGTGCAGTGAAAATGAGGTTTTTTTTTTTTTGCAAGAAATAAAATTTGTACTTAAATAAAATACGAGTATGTGTACATATACATATTTAATGATTCCATCAGAGTGTTGCTATATAACGTTCATTAATGTCGTTCTTAATTTTGTCAGATAAAATATGTTGAAATAGTTATAGGTTATTATCTAATCGTGAAAAAATGAACGTACATATAAAACTACATCGAATTTACAATTTTGCAGTGAGACATCCAGCTCTGTTTTATAAAATTTGTTCGCAAACCCTGGAACTTCTAGGTTTTTGATTTGTATGAGTTGTATCGTGAAAATTTCAAAGTTTTTACATTTACCTTTTAAAATATGAATCTTTGGATTTCTCGGCTCTTTTAACTCATGTTCGATCCATAGCTATAATGACTGGACGGTAATTTCTTACGGTATAAATGGTTTGTTTTAGCACTGTAAAAGTATGTGCTATATTTTTAAGTACAGAAAAGAAAATTTTACATTTTTAAATATAATTAATTTTAAGACTTTGATCAATTCGAAAAAGGGACTACTTTTGTTTTGATTATTTATGACTATTCAAATATAATGGGCACCATAGCAATGGGTGAAGAATCTTGCTCTCAAATTTTCTGTAAACTTGTTCAGCAGTTTTGAGCTAAAGTCCGTGGCGTAACTAGTGCAAGGGTGTATGTGCTGTAAACTCTTAATTAATTTTTTTTTAGACAGCTATAAATTACAAACTAATATTATTATAATGAATAAAAATTTTGAAATTTTATAATAGTTTATTTGATGAAATTAACTTTGAAAATGGTTACTTCATATTGTTATTTTCTTCTTCATTACTGCCTCATTCCCTTGTAAATTTTTATCGGTCTTCTTTTACATGGGCTTGTCTGTATTTCCTCCGTCTATACTCTCATATTTTTTGACTATCATATTTTTTGACTAATACGTCAACGGTTCATATATTTTTCTTACTGTTTTATTTTAAATCTGCTATCATTACTTAAGATTTTATTTTCAGAACCTGTTACCTTTGTTTATGTGGGCGAAGGAGGAAACACTTTATCGACACGGGATGAGGGTTGTTTTTCTATGGCTGATACCACCGAATATGATATACGAATTTTTCGTTGTGCGACTTCTAGCTCTATTTGAAATGCTCATTGTTTGTTTCGTCGCAATTTGTTCTTAGTGAAAGGGCGCATACTGTTCTACCTGTTCTTTTGGCCTGAAGAATAGGGCTTATAACGTCCTCGAAACAATTGTCGTCACCTGACTGTCTGCTTTCTTCGAGAAAATTTTGTAAGCTTTTATCTTGCAAGCAGCAGTTTGATTTAATGTAATTCAATAACCACTTTGGGAATTTTAATTTATTTTTATTTTGAGTTATTTATTTGTCATGTTTTTGAATGCGCCAAAATATTACGTGAGCATAACAAAATTGCACCAAGAGCGGCTACTTTATATTCATGGTGGCAAATTATAATGCTGAATTGCTGAACTATTACAATATATGGTGCCCTCTAAATATAAATAATATTTTTATCGAAAATGTCTAAATATTTAAGTTTATTTTAAAAATTAAAAGTAATTTATCCCTTTTAATGTAAATATTTTAAATATTAAAATTATTTAAAAGTACTTAGATTACTCAAATGTTAATAAACATTTAACATTTAAATACTCAAAATAAAAGTAAACGAAAATCTTAAAATATAAATTAAAAATATTTAAATATAAGGTGGTCATAAAAAAACTTCCCCGATATATGAACCCCTAGCGGTTTATCCGCTCAAGCAATCGAAAGGAAATTTCAGATATTGTTATTTGAAGGTATGCGCTCGAGATTGTGATGATTTCAAATAATAGAGTTCTTACGGCTACGGTTACAGTGAAAAAATTTCTTAATTTTCGAATGGCAACACCCACTTTTCCTGCGAAAATTGATCAGCGCATTGAAAAACCATAAATGGCGTTGAAACGATACACGAATGATGAAAATTGGCGGCGTAAAACATTTGCAAAGAAAAGCATTGTAAAGGACCAATGACAACACAAGAGAGGAGAGGGGAAAAAACTTTTATTGGAATTGCAAGTTTTTAACGTGTCCACCTTCGCAGAAGATAACGCATTGCATGCGGAAGATTGTAGACAACAATGAGGAACGTAACATCGCAGGAGGAATCTGTATAACTTCACGTTTTATGGCATCTTTCAATTCTGACAAATCTCGTGGATTTGATGTGTACACCTTAGATTTCAGATAACCCCAGAACCAGAAATCCATCGGAGTGAGGTCGGGGAATCTCGGTGGCCACGAAACTGCAAAGTTACAGGAGGTGACTCTATCACCAAAGTTCTGTTGCAGCACTTGTTGAACACATGTAGCGACGTGTGGTGGAGCACCATCTTGCATCAATACAATGTCATTAACGACATTTAGCTGCTACAATTCTGGAATTACGCAATTCTGCAACATTGTTTTATACAGAGCACCCGTGATGGAGCATGTTTGCATACCATTGGAAATTACCTCTTCGAAGAAGCACTGACCGAGAACGAATGTGTTTGCGATGCAGCACAACACAGTCACTTTAGCTTAGTGTAAAGGCACTGGTGCCACATCGTGAGGATTTTCGTCAGCCCAGCGAACGCAGTTCTTGGAGTTTACGTTCCCAGTTTAGGAAGGAGAAATGCGCCTCATCCGTCCATAATATCCGCAGCGGCTACCTGCTATCTTCATCATATGTGATGAGGAAAAAAATCGCAAAGTCGACACACTGTTGCTCGTCTCCAGGTTGCAACATCTGGACGCACTAGAATCGATAAGGAAACATTCGCATAACAGAGCGCAGAAGCTTGAAAACTGTAGTTTTTGGTACATCCAAATTGCTGGCAACACTTCTTGCAATACGCAATGGACCTGCATTAATCGTATTATGCACTTCTGCAACCACTTCAACAGGAACAGATGGTCGCCCGGATCGCAGTCTATCACATGTGCATCCAGTTTCTTCAAATTTTTTTACCATATCCCGTACAATTCGTACGGAACATGGGCCTCGTCTTAGCTTATGATTTCGCCGATAAACTTGCACTGCTTCGCAGCATTTTCCCCGTTCAGATCAAACAGCTTTATCAATTCACCTCGTTGTGTCCCTGTAAGTGTCATCTTGTTGGCACGTTCGAATACCTGATTGAAGAAACAATCTTCTCCGTATTTTTGCTTAATAAAGGTTTTCCACTAGCAATTCTTTGCACATGGTGTTCTGTGATTGGTGCTTCTACTGTCTATCCCTGTGAATTAGGCAAAGTGCGTCAATGCACCTCCTCTCTGTGTTGTCATTGGTCCTTTACAATGTTCTTTTTTGCAAACGTTTTACACCTCCAACTTTCGTTATACGTGTATCGTTCCAACCCCATTTATGGTTTTTCAATGCGCTGATCAATTTGAGCAGGAAAAAAGTGGGTGTTGCCATTCGAAAATTTCGAAATTTTTTCACTGTAACCGTAACCGTGAGAGCTCTATTGTTTGAAATCATCACAATCTCGAGCGCACACCTTCAAATAACAATATCTGAAGTTTTCTTTCGATTTATTGAGCGGATAGGCCGCTAGGGGTTCATATATCGGAGAAGTTTTTTTATGACCACCCTGTACTTATAAGTAAACAGCAATTTAAATCTCAAATATACTCAATTAAAGAGAAAACAAAATACTTAAAAATTTCAATTTCAAGTAATTTGCATTCAAAAGTAAACTGGCCAATTTTTAATCTGAAATATTTAAAAGTAAACAAAACCATAAAAATGTTTTAGTTTTTTAATCAAAATATTTTAAAATTTATTTCGCCAGAAAAGCCTTTACATTCATATTATAGTGTACGCGAGTGTTAAAAATTACCATAAAAACTTTAATTGGAAAAATATGCACTCAACGAATTCAACTTTTAGTTGTTAAAATTTCCGCTTTAAAGAATCATTCTTTAATTTTGCAAGATTAAAAGCTTAATTTTGTTACCTTCTGAAGAACCTTTTTGCACGCTTTTAATTAGCTTGCTCTGTTGCATTCAAATCTTTTGATCGCTTTTTAACCCAATTTCCGATGTTTAATCGGCTTTAAATTTTGCATACTTACGTGTTGCTGATAACAATACAATATTCTATCTAAATTTGAGTTGTCCGCTTTCACCCCCCCCCCTACCTGAATTTTTTGTCTTTAGGTCAAATGTTTCGACACAAGTTGTAAGCCTCATCATGATAAACTTCGTCATG
Source organism: Amaurobius ferox (assembly GCA_951213105.1). Classification (NCBI taxonomy): domain Eukaryota; kingdom Metazoa; phylum Arthropoda; class Arachnida; order Araneae; family Amaurobiidae; genus Amaurobius; species Amaurobius ferox. Next base: position 127,709,739 of record OX578133.1, on the reverse strand, counting down.
AGCTTACAAGTTGGACAACATTACTGACCTTGAGACCAGTAGGTGATTTGGTCTTAGGTAGGTGATCCCGGTATAGAACCGTTCTTCAGGCTCTACCTCTCTAATTATGATCATTTTTATTTCTTTCGCTATAAAGAGATGCAGTACTGTACATTTCTTAACGAAGAACTTGTACACCCAGTCAATTCCTGCCGCTTTCCAATTGGGTAGTTTAGTATTTTTGCTTCCTTCAGCGCCAGATCATGATCCTCTGCTCCTCAGACTAAAAATGTACAAAATGAAAATATATTAAAAACAACTTTTAAAAAACACGCTCTTATTTCAAAAGGCACTGAAAAGTTGAAAATAAATTTTTCTTCAGTAACCAAAACATTTTTATACACACATTATAAATAAAAGCGTGGGCGACACCATTCCCTTAAATACTAAACACCTTTTCCCTTAAATACTAAAATCCTAATTCATAAAACATCATTGGCTTTTAATAATCTTAAGTCCCAAAATTTATTTGAATGAATTATTTGTCACAGTAATGAGTATTCCATGATGAGTTAAAAAAAATACATCTGTACTTAAGCCATACAGATAAAATATTCAGCAAAATATTCAAAACAATATGTAAATACAACGTGTAATTAAATTTAGCAAGGAAGGTTGTGGCCACACAAATTATAGCATTATGTTCCCACTATTCATTTCTCTTTTTACACAATATTGCAGCATTTTATTTCCCTTTCGCAAAAACATTTACAAAAAGTTTTTAATAACATAGAAAATAACAGTAATAAAATATAATTAAAATAACCGCATGTGCTTTTATTTTTAGTCATGTGTGTATGAAAATTTTTTGGTTACAATACCTTTTCAAAAATCCTCATTTCAAACCCATCCTTTCACAATATCCCAAAAGTACAAAGTAAAAAGTATAATAAAATCGGACAGCAACATTTCATGAAGAAAATTTGCATACAGAAATATTTAAGAATTGACTTTTAACAAAATTGCGATCAGCTGTTTAAAATAACTTATCAATAACATTAAAATACAAAGACGTCGTCGGATCAGTGTGAAAATTTCTACATGCAAAACGAAAGTACTGTATTTTCTTGAAATTTTTAACATTTCACGAAATTATCTCGCGCTTCATAAAACTAAATTTTTCCTTACATAAATAGGACTTAGTTAAGAAACATTAGTCAGACATCTGAAAACAATGCAATATTTTGCTAATTTTATAATTTCAGGAATATTAATCAGTATAACTTAAATGAAAATGTTATTAGATTCATATCAAGGTCTTTTTAAAAGCAAAATGATAGATGTGAACCATGTTCTTATTTTAATGTAAGAAAACACTTTTGATTATAAGAATTTGCGTCTTATAATAATAAAAATAGGCAAGGATAAACTCATAAAAGTGAATTTTATAAGCGGTGATCTCTGTTATTAGCGACCATTTTTTCTTAATTTCAATCTAATTCGCTGCTAAGATACCATTTCAAGGTGAATTTTCGATATTGGTTACGAGGGTGAAGGTCGGTAAGGGTTTAAACATGATTTTATGGCATTTCCCCTTTGCAACATAATATTCCACCCAAGCGTCATATAAAAATATGTCATTTTATTTTATTTAAAATATAAAAATATGTTTCTATACCGCTTCATATTAATGAAAATAATTTTTTGAAGTTTTTAGAGCAAAAGTTTAAAGTATGGAGATATTTTCCACTCTGTATGATTTCATTTTGAAAAATTTCACAATGATCATCATTTATATTTTTCATTCAAGAAATTCTTTGAAAATGAATTTATAAAAAATTGAATACTACACCAATGATAAAGAAAAAGTTTCGTTCGAAGATTGACGAATAGATATTTTGTCAGCTTTCATAATGGAAAAACATACATTATTCGACCACACAGGTGGTTGCAATGAAGACAATGAACAATGATGAATAAAGTTTGCCTCTCTGAGTACACGTTATAAACATAAATCATCACCCGGTATCTTTTGAAATAAAGTACTACTCAAATTCTCTCAAATCACATACACGATATATCACCATATGATTTATGTAACCTGGTTGCTCCGGTAGCAAGGATTCCCCTTCTCTCGCACTTTCTTCCGGAATGGTATTGAACGTAACATGGTGGCTCATTTTGCGTCTTCCTTTATGTTATGAAATGTATTTTTATGCTTTGTTGCATGCTTGTTTAATTAGTCTTATGTTAAAAAGAACTTCGATTTAAATAATAAAATTATTTAGAATTAAATTGTATACAAACTGGAAAATCGCAATTGATTGAATGTTGGTGGTCGCAACGTCGCTATTGCACAATATTGGTCCACAAAAATTACCTACCTATTAAAAAAGACAAAGAATTGTCTTTTTTATGAAACTTAATTTTTGAAAAAAAAAAGTATAAAATATAATAAAGAATACTATAGGGAAAATATTCAGAAGTTAAAATTTAATGGGTATTAAATATATCTTTCGCATATATTTTGCATATTTACTTTCCCTTCACGGGAAAGCATTACGAAGAGTTCAAAAACCCGACGATCGGATTTTGTTGAATTTACATGCTTTAAGCATCCCTGAATCCCTAATCAGCCATTTTTTGAGACAATATTTCTCAAAAAAATTGAGTAAATCGATTGAAATTTGACATGTTTTTCTAATCTATGAAAATAAGAGGAATATTGTTTTTAGCTATAAACGAACAAACTAAGGGAAAGAGAAAAATTCATCATCGTTGCGGTCTAAACCTTTCTCGAATCTAACTTCTGAAAAATATTTAAATAACATTATCATTTTACCATATTTTCCAAAAATCAGTCAGCAGATTGCTAAATTCCTTAAATTCAGTATTGAGTTTAAACCTTCTAATAAACTCAGATTTTCTACTCTTAAAGATTCTTTCGAAATCCTTGAAAAAGCTGCATGCTGCATTGATGTGTTATTTACGCTTTTATACATTGCTCAAGTTTCTCTTAAAAGAAAAAGTACAAAAAATTGTTAAAGTCTCCTGAAATATTCTCCTTAACTTTCACAGAAAAATTCAAAATAGAAGGGGTAACAAAATGTTGTGACATCAGGAAAACGTTTCTAAAAAACTTCAACGTCCTAAAAATATCCCCCTGATCTTTCACGGAACATCTAAGATGATTATAACACTTTCAATATTCTTCAAAGAAAACAGGCATATGAAAATTAGATGCCAACAATTGTTTCAAGGGTGTTTTGATCCCTCTTCATCAGGTCAGAACAGTGGCTTTTTTTAACAACCGCTAAGTAAGACCGGTAAAGTGGCAGATCAAGAAACAGCGAAATAGGTATATCTGGAACACCCAAGGTAAGGATTCGTAGCTGTGGTAACAAGGCTCCAGCAATGAGCATTCCAAATATATCTGTTTCTCTGTTTTCTTGATCTGCCAAATTATAGATCTTACACAGCGGTTGTTAAGAAAAGACACTGTTCTAACCTGATGAAGGGGATCAAAACTCACTCTAAATAATTGTTGGCACCTAATTTTCACATGCCTGCTTTCTTTTAGGAAATATTGAAAGTGTTATTCTCACAATCAGCAGTTTTATTTTTTTGGTCCAAGATGGCTGCCGGTGAAGGTGGAGGTATTAATCTATGCATATCCCCATACCCTGCTCACCATAGACATGTATAGTATCTTTTACGTCTATGATGCGCCCCAGCTCCCCTACATTTGGGATGTTCTATTTTCCCCCTACTGCCATGTGTTGAACATATCACACACATGCGTGTATATCTTACTAACTTTAAATGGAACCAAGGACTACTCAGTTTCATAAATGGTATTGGAATGGTAAAAAAGGTCCATGACTTTATTTTGCTCGAGTTAGTTATGACCCTTGCTGTCTAAAAATTGACTAAAAACGATATGACTGAAATTCTTTGCGGGTATCTCTTGCAATTATCCGGTATTAGATTGTGATATGCACTATACGGGTACTCATTCTGCTGGTTTGAAAACTGCAAATATCATTGAATCGAACTAGATAGGAAATCATTCTGTTCACATCGCGGTGACATCCTCATTTAAATAGGGTACTACATGCAAAGACATTGCATCCTCGACTTTTGATCACCAGGAAGAGGGATATGAATTTCTATGTCTCATCCTCAATAGGACAGACAGGTCATTCCAACTTGTTTCACAGACGCCCAAATAAGCGCAAGACTATGCTAGGTACAGTTATGCCCTTATTTGAGCATTCAGTCTTGCGCTTATATCTGTTTGGTTGTTCAAGTCCAGGCTCATTGCACTAAAGAAAGAAATTCAATGATTTTTAAAAAGTACATATGCTTATTTTTATTTGCGCTGTATTTTATGTTGTGATCCAGTTATTGAATGATCGCAAAGTTAAGTGTTTTACTAATTTTTAGCAAAACCAAATTTTAGCGTTGGATATATCCATTATTTATTTCTATTTTTTCTAGCATAGTAATATAAAGGGAAAATATTGTGATGGGGTAAAAAATCCGATCCTCGAAATTTGATGGATCCATGTACATGACGTTTCAGTATCCATGAATAGGAATCAACTATTTTTTTCAATTAGGCCTGTTTATCTGTGGGCATGATATATTTCAAACAGGTTGATAAAATTGAATAAAATTCGCTACGATTATTGCAATTGGTGAACATCAGAGGGTTATTGATTTTGGAACTAAATGGACAAAGGAAACTTCCCCAATTGTAGTACATTCTTTTCGAAAATCAAAAAACGTTATTCAAACATAATTATGGATAAAATTGTTACGAAAATATATATTTGGTATACTGTTACACACCGTTCTTGAAATATTCTGTATTTTTGATTTAAAAATGAAAAATTCATAACAAATAAAATAAACTCAATATTATCAAATAAGTGAATGCTTGTAAATACTTTTATCCTGCAATCAATGGACATCAGAATTTAAAAATTGTCTCGATCCATTGTAGTTCAATTTGGTATGATTTTTCAAGCAAAAATCTCTGAAACCTATATTTATTATCGAGCAGTTGAAACTTAGGGAACACCTTTAAATTTTCAAACGTTTCTTGACTGCGCTTCTACCCGTGAACTGATATTGCCAAAACTAGCTATTCTTTCGCCAACACTTCCGAAATCCGTTATTGGTCTACTGCTGTTATGAGGTGTCATTGAGTTGTTAGGGAAGCGTTTCTTTTCAAAAATAATATAAAGGCAATTTATGAAAACAAAAGTATGTAAGAATGTGTTGCAAAACTATTGTTGTTGCCATTTGTTTTCATTTTATATGCAATATTTTATTTAGAATCATATGGCATAACTTATAGAATATCTGCGTCGTTCGTGAAATGTTGAGAGTATTTTTTTCATCCAAAATGGAGAAAATTAAGAGATATTTAAATATTTTCCCTATTGTCAAATGGCGGAATAATTTGTAAGCAATTTTAACCAAAAATTAATGGATGCTATTATTTGATAGAGCTATTCTCAAGACATTTAAAATTTTACTTTTCCAGAGGGAGAGCGATATCTCCCGAATTTAAGTGAATAATATAAAAATAGGGTACGCTTATTTTAAACAGTAGCGGCAATAAACCTCGACGTCTAGTAATTAAATGCTCTAATTTGTGTTATTCTTCCCACAAAACCGAAATTTGTTAATTTATAGAGAAAAATCTTGTGTTGGACATATTATATTTTTTGTTTAGAAAGAGTTGCCATAATCATTAAAATGACGTCATAGTGTTAGGAAAACCTCAATTACTCGGTGCTTTCAAAGCTCATCACAACTGGTATTGAAATCAGCTGTTCCCTATTCTCCTTATCTTCGGAGAAAATCTTTTCCATCCACCCCAAATTTCTCGAATGTGGAGAACCTCGGCGCATCATGATTGATCCTCTTACCAGTGGTTTCTGAAATGCGTCCAAATTCTTGGAGCGAGCGAGTGTTCTCTATCTTGTAGCCACTCTCAACTTCCAAAAGAGATAAAGTGCTTATGCTAAAAAGCTACGGTCATTCCACCAGGCTTTTTGACACTCCTGACGTTTTGCAGACAAGTGGCTAGGTTAACACTTTTTACGCAAGCCTAGATAGTAAAGGAGAGAAAAAAGAAGTTAGCACTTCCCATAAATAGTACTCATGAATGGGCTTTTGTCTAGCACATATCAGAGGTTTGAAGGACGAAACAAATGAAATTGTAATGCATTGGTTTAGGTAAGATGTCTTTTATATATATATATATATATATATATATATATATATATATATATTAGAAAATTGAATTAATAACTATGGATTAGTAATCAAGTTAGTTAAAACGCAGCCACCACGCATAAAAAAGGAAATGAAAAGCACTAGGCTTAATTTGGTGGTTATATTCGATTAGATTCCTCTTCAGGTCTGAGCATCCAAGGCATGGAAGATTATAAGATGGCATGGAAGGCCATCGGTTGATTAGAGGCAGGCCAAACGCAACCCTTTGTAGACCAGGGTAAGGTCGTAGTCATGCAACAACATAAAATAAGGACCAGTATTTATCACTAAAGGGCCAGAAGAAATAGCAGTATAAACGCCACTCTTTTACAGCAGCATCTTCGCAAGGCTACTGGAACTAGCGTTTCAACTCAAACTGTTTGAAACCGACTCCATCGTGTTGGTTTGTATGCTCGCAGACCTATGGTTTGTGTTTCTTTAACAGCGGGCCACCATGCTGCCAGCAGAAAGTGGGCACAAGAGCATCTCAGATGGAGACGAAATGGATGGAGCGACATTCTCTTCTCAGACGAGTCCCGTGTTAGTGCACAATCTGACAATAGGTGGATTATCATTTGGAGAGAACGTGCCACTCGGAAAAATCCTGCATTTGTGAATGAAAGTGCCCGATTTGGATGAGGGGGAGTGATGGCCTAGGACGGTATCTCTATTAATGGTCTTACCGCACTGTACATCATCAGAAATGGATCACTGACGGCTCAGAGATATAGGCATGAGATCCTCAGACCTTTTGTGGTTTCTTACGCTGTAGCAATCGAGGATGAATTTATTCTCATGGATGTTAACGCTGGGCTGCATCGTGCTCGGCTAGTGGACGACTTCCTTTTTGATGAGGAATCATTCGAATGGATTGGTCAGCATGTTACCCAGACATGAATTCATTGAAGCATGTTAGGGACTTTCTAGGAGAATGTTTGCTGATCGTTTATCCCCCCTCCCTCCAGAATCAGTTCAGCAGTTGGAAACCGCACTTCCACAGGAATGGAAGAAAATACCCCAGTCTCTAATTCATAACCTCATTGATTCCATGCCTCACAGGTGTGCAACATTGCTTTCGGTCAGGAAAAAACATACTCCTTATTAAAATTCATTTTTATCCGAGAAATCACATTTTTTTTCGTTTTTATAACATGTACAGAATGTGCATTTTTTGTTTTCCGACAAAAAACAAGAATAACATTTAATTATTCTTTGTTCTGTGCGTAATTTTCTTTTCTAATAGCTTACAACATCTATGGATCATATATATATCAACCAATAAAACATTTTCTCATCAGCAGTTTATTTCCAAAATCATAACATCCTCTAATTATTTTGATCAGTGTTTTACAATGAACCATGATTCCTGAATCCACGTGTTAAGCGGGTGAACTGTAGAGATTGAATAACAGAGAGTTGAGTAGTGTCCAGGAGAAAGAGAAGAAAATAAACCATGGATTAAGAAGGGAATAAAGAGTTGAAGGGACTTCCACTGAAACTCAGTGAGTGTTGGCGACTCAACAGCCATAATTAAAATAGGATGCATAGAATGCGCAGGAATCACAGATGAACATTCTTATTGAAAATAGGAGGCACAGGAGAAATGAATAAAAGAGTATGCGACTAACACCATTAAAGAGGGATTTCATGTCGTTGCGACAAACTGGCTAAAGCTATACATTTTTAGCGAAAATAATTTTCAAAATATTAAATATTTACGAATCGTATTTTCTATATTTTATTTTTCAACTTTTATTGTTATTTTATTATTTCTCATTTTTATATAACCACATAATTAATAACAATTAGTGTATTTTTATTAGTAGCCGGAATAATTGGGAATATCGACTTGGTTGATATAGAGTATATATATATTGTAAGAATTTAATTACTTGTATATTTTAATTACCTGTGACTTATCCTTTATTGAAGGTGGTATGATGAGCATATGTAAAAATAAAATAAAACAGATCCAACTTTAGACTTGAGAATAAATCTTTTATAAATAAAACAGGTACTAAATAGATATTAAATGTCCCCTCGTTCCCTGTTCCATATATAATGTAAGCATTTTAAATCTGGATCCCATGTTGAGATAGCCTGGATATAATATAAGCCTATAACAACACCCAATAATGAAATTAATATTTAAATTTGAATAATTAATATATGTAATACATGTACTAAACCCCTGGCTCCCTAAATTAATATACATGGTGCAGTGCATGAATAGCGTAAGAGTAGATTAGATTCAAATCGATAAATCAACAAATGGAGCTAGGCCTTTCCTGGCACCTAAAAATTGTGAGAGTATCTTATATATATATATATGTATAAATAATTTGAAAATCCAATGATAGAATAGAGAGAAGCTGTAACTCAAAAAACCCTAACTTTAAAATATGCATACATAATAAAAAAAAGTGTTAAATAGAGAATCACCAATCATATATATATATATATATATACTACTTTTATATGAACAATTCACTCAAGCAAAAAACATATCATTTCCAAAATTCAAAACTTTATTAAAATTCATTTTGTTCAAACAGTATATAGTTCAAGGAAAATACATATACAAATTAAATAAAGGAATCCCACAGGGAGGTAAATCATCCACCATACTGGCCAACCTTTATCTACATTTTTACGAAAATCAGAACCCTTTCAACAGTCATATAATGTACAGATATATTGATGATCTTATTATTATTGGAATTACTAATGAGGCCAATGAATTAAATTTTGAGTTCTATCCACCTAATCTACAACTCATTGAAAATGTATATACATCCAACTGGATCAATTTTCTAGACGTTAGTTTAACAATTAAAAATGCAAATACAATACAATTTAAAATCTATGACAAAACAGAAACTTATAACTTCAAAGTAAATAAACTTCAACATTTCTCTTCCAATCTTTCCAAATGTGTATATAGAAATATTATTAATAACCAGTTATTAAGAATCAAAATGTTAAGCACACCTTGTTACTACAAAGAACATCTTCATAAATTCATCAACACCGTCATCAAAAATAACTACCCGTCCAATCTTATTTTTTCTTTTATTAAAACACATTTTAAATTTAAATTCAAAAACTTGCAACAATTACAGCAACATATTGACAGATCATACTCTAGCATTTCTAAATAATTCATAAACTCCATGTCTTCTTCTAACAGTTAAACTATTCGTATAATTCACTTTAACCTGCTTTGAGAAAACTGCTTAGTCAGTAACAAAAAATTCACTGTAACCTGTTCTGAGATGATTGGTAATACACATGCTTTTCCAGAAGTACCACAGTACTAGGGGTAGATATATTTTCATTTTATTTTCATTATATTCTTTTGATATTACTTTATAATACTTTGCATCCTCATTTCAATAATTAGCCACAAGCTGGTGTAACAGAATATTTTATATTCATGTTTGATATTTTTGTGTATATGATCCACTTTGTCTTTTCTTCTACGTCGGGCCATTTACATTATTTCTGTAATACATTTTACAGTTATGTAAACAGAAACGTAGAATCAGCATTAATGAAACATGTATGGCCCTTGATAACGTACATAGTTTCAGAAATGCTTTTCATATTCATTTTATTCCTTTTATAATCACTAGATTCCATTTATTCAATTTCCAAACTTCTTGCATAGCTCATCGTGCTACACTAGGCTTCTGATTTGCAAAAACCTTCAGTTTACAAGCAATTTTCATTGGTATTTCTCGGGTATATATATTACAAGTAATCATAAAAATCTTCAATTATATTTCCATGCATATTTAGAGCTACAGCAAGAAGTTTGATATGGGCAGCACATGACTTTCCTTACATCAAAAGAATAATTCCCCCAAATCGAAAGGGATTATCAAAGAAATTGAACTTAATAAGATAAGATATAACTGAACTTAAAAAAATAAAAAATATATAAATTATAAATTGAACTTAATATGATAAGAACTTTATAAGATATTGAGGCAGAGGCTACTGACGGTACGTTAGTAGCCTGATTTCACGCCAAATCTAGGTACCGTATTAGGGAGGTGTAAATTGTGGTATTGAATTTTCATCAATTTGGCGTCATTTTCGTTAATTAAACACTAACGTTAATTAAACACTAACGTTAATTAAACACTTAATTAATTAACTTTTGACTATTTGGCGACGTTTCCAAAATTCGCCAAGTTGACGATATTTTACCAATATCAACGCTAAGGTTACCAAATTGGAATTACATTTGTCGCTAAGCGTTACATATGGACAAGCAAACGGAGAAAATAACTTTTCTTATATATAGTATATAAATGATGGTTTGAGTTCAAATCAATAGATGACTTCTCTTATGAATGGAAGGAGCTAGAACCAGGAGAATGATGTTAGTACATTTGTTCCATGATATTGCAAATGGAATATTAACCCTTCAACGATACATACTTCTTTTTAAATTTTATGTAGTTTTTTGATAAATTAATTTGAAAAATGTGTATTATCTCGAAACCGATTTATGCTAGAAATGATGTCATTCATTTTATAATAAAAAAATAGATATGAAATTATTATTTATGTAATGTCATTTAAGCTTCTGAAATTTTAATAATTCTTTCAAACATTCACTTGAAAATTGTGGGTTCTTCCGAACATTTGATCGATTTTAAAAATAATGGGGTTCCAGTATTCACTGATTGTAATAATCGCACCAACTGTTTTCCTAAACGATTCATTCTTTTATGAGACATCGCTTCCATAGACTCACGGACATACATACAGACACCATCTTTAAAACGCGCAATTAGAGTTCAGAGAAGTTTGAAACGTGCTTTTTTGTTACAAACTTGAATTCATTACTCTTCCTACACACATAATGTATAGGGTAAGTATTGTAACGCCGTCGAAAACTCAAATTTGAAATTTCGACTCCGTTACAATACTTTTCCTATACATTATGCGTATAGGTAAAGCAATGATGTAAGATTCTATCTACTTGAAATTGTGGATTAAAAAATTTTAAGAAGTGGATTTAAAACTTCTAAGGGATACTGATGAAAATCGAAAATATTTCAACTCAAAAAGACAACAGACTTTTCTTTCATTTAAATTTTATAGTTCTGAAGGGTATTGAGGAACATAAACAATGAAAAGATGTTGAACTGAAAAGTAAATTAATTTTAAGGGTGCAAAAATGACGTCAGAACGTTCGTTTTTTATGACACACCTGTTTTCATCTATTTGATAGGCTCACAAAGAAAAGTCATCGCTGAAACACAATGCTCGTTATTTCCAAATTAGAACATTTATTATTTCACAATTCCCGTTTTTGCTTCATTTTAAATCCGACCATACAATTTCATAAGTGAAAGCCGTCGGGTTATTTTGATGTATAATTTACCCCGCAGCAAAAAGTGAAAAAAAAAAAAAAAACGTATGTTGCTGTTTATGCATCTACATTTGGTCGCGACATTTAGCGCAAGACGTTGTCACTTGGGCATAATAAGATTTTCTGATTAAACTGGAACAAGTCCCGCAAAAGGGATAGAGCAAGGCGCCATGTCTCGACTGATAGAGCCATTTTTCAAAGACTGGCGAGAGTTAATTCTAATGGCATGAATGAACCTGTGTTCATTCGACAATAGCAACTTCTAGTTTTGTGTTGCTCTTTCAAACGGAAGCGAGGGAACGCTCTCAAAAGCTCCCCCTACACACATGCACGCATACATGCATGCATACATATCCATACACAGCAGCAGTCCTCTTTTGTATAGAAAGTGGTATACGATGTTGTGAATAATGTGATTAATGCAATCTTGCCGCAACAAATGTGCCTCGGCGACAGAAAACAAGAAATTAGGGAACCTCCCTACCCCTCTCTTGTGGAGTTGGTTCATAAATAAAACCGCAGAAACGTGAGGCGAACAATAAATTGTCTGTCGACGTTTTGAAGATAGAAGACCGCGATAATAAATTAATACCTTGTTCTAGGGGACACTTCGCGCTTACGCATCGTTACACGGGCTTTTCTTCGCGCCCCTCGAATAAAAAGGGGAGTAAAAAACTGGGAAAGGGGTTTTTGCGTGTTTGCAGAAAAAAAAATCGAAGAATAAAATTCTTTTCAGCATTAATGAGTGCCTTTTGTGTTCCGAATTCTTAATTTATTACAATGTATGTACCCCCATATATTGTATTCACATACCCGTAGTTAAGGCAGTAATTTTATCGCGGGGGGGGGGGGACAAAAGGCAAAATTTGCGAAACAGTCGCAGCGTAAATCACGAAATTTCGCGGCCAAGGATTTACACTAACATTTCTAAAAAAATTACCAGTTAGCAAACCGTAAAAACTATTACGTAACTCACTATACACTTCAAAATAAATATGCTTACATTTATAAACCATTAAAATTCTGGCAATGTTATTAACGCCGTTACATGAAATAAATGTTTTCATTTAAGTGGACGGCGTTTTGATATACATAACACTGTACATACACAGATTTATTCTTTAATGCAGTGTCTGTTGTCCTGTAACATGTTTTTAAATTTAGAAAAGGATCGTGCGGCATCAACACTGTTTGTGGATACTGACAGACAACGGTTTGCGTCCTATGTATCTGGAAAAATTACCCTTTTTCGTATTCCGGAAATATATCAAACAGTCGCAGATACAAAATTATTTTACAAATTCGCAACGAAATTCACATTTTAGTGGGTTCTCATCTTCGAACATGAGGATGTGTCTGAAAACAAGCAAATTTTCTTCGTCATCTAGAAGATCTAAGGACTTGAGTTGATATTCGCGAAATTAAAAACAAGAAATATCAATCATGCATAAAGCATTGATTATGACTTTCCAACTGAAATAAAATTTTATTCAAACATCCCTAAATTGTGATACGTTTAGCGCTGACATTTTTTAAATTATTACAGTTCACAGTAATTTATTCTATTTAAAAATTTAAAACTTAATCGAAAAAGACAATGCTAGTTACGCAAAATGAACCTTATTCAAATGCGTCATCAAAATATAAATTGTCTGCCTCTCTATATAAAATCAATGCATATTTCAAATATATCGCTCATATTACAGACTCCAGAGCTAAATAATTTTGCTTGAAAAAAATTCTGCAAGTTTTATACAACTCATTTTACAATTGCTTACTTTTTTTTTTTTTTTCATTATGAATGATACAATTTAGCGTTAAAATTAGGATTCGTTATAGGAATAAAGACGTTTTGTGATTATTTAAAATGAAAAAAAACATATTGTAATTGCGTTGGCACAGAATTTAGAAACACAGATAATAACCCAGAAATAAAGCGTTTTTATGACGAATGCAACACTAAATACAAATTTATACGGTCTTGAAACATTTTTAGGTGGTGTTTGTGTGTGTGTTATTGTTGTTGAGACCCAGACCGTCCGACCTACCAGAAAGGTATAAGGTAACCATTTGGAGGGCTGGGAAGTGCCCCCCAATTTAGACCGGAATCCAGTGGGAGAGGCATCTACAGGGACCTTACCCTCCTCCCCCTACCACCAACCTCTCGGAAGGGTCTGTGTGTGTGTGTCAGTGAGTCTGTGGAGACGATATCTCACGAACGAATGGAGCGATTCGAATGAAATTTGGCACAAAAATTACAATCCGTGAATACTGGACGCTTATTATTTTTAAACACACTCGAATGTTCAGACCCCCTAAATTTTCGAGTAAGAGTTTGAAAACATCATAAAAAAAATCAAAACCTTTAATAAAGTTATGCAACTACACATTTCTCATATAATTTTGCCTTAGAAAACGATTGATATAAACTTCAGAACGCTAGCATGAATCGTTCTCGAGATATTGAACATTTTTCAAATAAATTTATCAAAAATTGCCATAAATTAAAGAAAGATATTAACCGTTGAGAAACATGTTCACTTTTCATTAAATCATTTCATTCGATAAATTTGGTGACATCATTTTCGTGGATCTAGCTCGTTCCATTCATGAGAAAAGATACTTTGAACAATACTTTTTTATTTGAACTCCAATAGTCATTTATTTTTCATAAGAATAACTTATTTCCCCGTCCATAACGCTTGGCGAGATTTTGGGGACGAATTTGGCGGAAGGTCGCCAATTTGGCGGCTTTATTAAATGTTGCCAAATTAACGAAAATATCGCCAAATGAATAAAAATGACGCTAAATCAATGAAAATGACGACTAATTGACGAAAATTCAATGTCTTGGAAAGAATATAAGTATCTACTAAAAGAATAATCTATTTCTTTTTTTACTGTAAAAGTAGTAAATTCATTCCATTATATAAGTGATCATGTGCTGCCCACATCAGATATTTTGTCATGCGAACGGACAGACAGAGAGTATGGTCAAGTCATAAACACTTTTCAACTATGTTGGAAAATGTTAAAAAAAAATATCTTAAAATTAGCAAAAAAATCGTGGAAATTCGTGCAGCGAAACAACAATCTAAAAATTATAATAAAAATTCATGAATAATTAGGGAAGAAATCTGAAATTGAGAATATATTTTATATTCGCAAAATTTAAAATAAACTTAAAATTCGCGAAAATTCGTACCATGAAATAATGTCTGCCCATAGTTGATGAAAAATATGCGAATATTAGTTATACATATGAAAAATACCTCAAATTTGGATCTTTACAATTGGGGTACCTAACTAATAATAATAAATTTCAATCTACTGATGCTCTGAGAGTTTTAGTTTTACATCCCAACATTTAACTCTTTTATACAATCGAAATTGTATGGATATTCTTTATTTGAATACCTTTTCCATGAAATGTATTTCACATCTGAATAGAATTTTTTTTTAAATACGACATTTAATAATTCTGTTATTTCTGGCAGGCCATTCTTTCGTGCGATTTTCTGGTATGCAGTCATGTGTGCGAATATTGATTTAAAATTATACGAATTAAATGGATTATTTTCCTGTATCGATCCTTTGAAAAAAAAAATCTTTTAAGATATGTCACGCTATACTACTATTCTTCAGCAATGGAGCTTAGTAGATCTATTAAAGAATTTGCTATTGTAACAATTAGGAGACGTTTACTGTCGGGAATGATCTCAATACAAGCATGATAGCAATAATGTGAAAATACCCGATCACATGCATAATGATAGTTTATAAAATCATCTGCGTTTGTGACGTTCTTAATTATGGAATGATTCTAGCCCTGCCGAATTGCAGATGTAAGCGGGACATGCACCCTCTTGTTATATTTGCATTTAACTTAAGATTTGTATTTAACTTATTTATAAGATTTGTATTTAACTTAAAATTAAATCATTTTATATACAATAAAATATATTTTTTTTTGCTCTGATTGCGCTGCTTTTATTATGTAACATTTATTATATTTCTGATTGTTCGATTTAATAAGATTCGACTGTACTGCGTTAAAATATATTGAGATACAAAAATAGCTGGGATGTATGTGTGTGTTGTTGTTGTTGAGACCCAGACCGTCCGACCTACCAGAAAGGCTGTATGTGTGTGTGTAAGTGCTCTTGCATGTGTGTGCGTTAACAATTACTTCTCACTGTAAAGATGGTATTTTTTTCCAGTCAAACACGCATTTTAACCAATTTGAATATACACATGTATCAGGAGGTTTTGATTATGACCATGTTTATAATTTCGTCCATTTGTAGGTTAACTTTATTGAAGCTACTTTTTTTTGGCAACTGACTATTAAAACAGTAACATGAAATGAAAACGTACATTGTTTGAGTTGGGCTGCGCTCACATATACGCAATTAACAATATCTAATTTTTTTTCTAATTTATACTAATTATAGTACAATAAAGCAATTTGACCCATAGAATGTTAATTTACCTAATTTACTTATTTAAATTTGAGCAATGATAGTTTTTAAATTATGATAATCGCATTACAAAGGAATGTCAATTAAAAATTGCGAAATATATCCAAAGCACAAGGTGATATATTGGACTGTTCAACCCAATTTAGCAAAACAAAACGTATCGGCAGCTCCTCTAAAACTCTCCATGCCAACTTACCTCAACTATATTGATTTTTCGGTGCAAAAATACGTTAGTGACAAAGTATTTTCATAAATCAATTAACAATTAGACAATTTATTAAAGAATCTAGACACTTTCTCTCAATTTTAATAGTTTTGTTTCACTAATGTAGGGTCCGCATCAAATATGGGAAACCGACTAACGATAAATGTTTTGATTAAGATTCTAAAATATCTGTTAGACATTTTTTTTTATCTTATTTAATAATGTCTGAAATTCAGCGATTGCTTAGGTTCTCAATCGAGATTAATTACCGATTTTTTATGTTACTACGTCTATATGGTCTTTTGATAAAATATTTATATTAATCAAAATTTGGTAATAATTGATTGGTCTGAGAATTCGTTCGCTAAGAGAAAAGGTTTAGATGGATGTGAACATGATGAAGATATCTTATTTCACATGTAACTATTTAGTTGTTTATAACTATTTCCTAATGACGAATTAGTATTCTCCGTGACTAATTAATTATTGCTTTGATGTCTTCCTAACATCAAATTCATATCTACCTTAACAACCAACTACCACCCTAAAAATAAATTATTAACCACTTTATTCATATTTATACGCCATACCCGACAAACAACTGACATGCATTAAATAAATCGTCAAGAACTTTTTATTGAACATAACTTACTGTGGTGAATGATCTTTACGCTCCACACAAATATTTTCTTAATCCCAACAAATACGGAAAATATCCACTAAAATTTTATAGCCTGCTTTCATTTTCTAGAACCATAAAGATTTCAGTATTTACCACATAACAAGAAACCCTAATTACGAAACACATTTGTCATAGTCGTGCATTTTCCAAATGCACTCACGACATTTACCTAATCAATCTTTCATCTGTCACGCAGAAAATATATAGTTTTGTTTGAAATTATATGCCACTAATGTTTATCTTCTCTCTTACATGATAACAATCTTCAACAAAATTTGCATATGAAATTTGTTCATATGCCGATTGTATTTCGATGAATAGAGAAGCGGGAAAGTTAATTTTGCTGCCCGAAGCAACCACTTTCTAGGCAAAAAAGCAATCTGAAGTCGAATCTGTGGGTAATTTGCTCCCACTCTTATTAAGCAGCCTCTCAAGATTTCTCTCAACTGCTATTCCTTTATATTTTGCTGTTTTATTGCTTTTATTGTTGCGGATCTTATATTTATTTGCATGCACCAGACGTGATAAATTCAGTGGTCACGTAAAAAGTTTGCATGAATGAAATGGCAACACCACTAGCGAAAAAGTTGATGGACAATGTTGTATAAGTTGGTTGGTATCGGAATGTCTTGTAACTTTACTTAATTCGGCTGTTCATTTAGCTTGATGTTAGGGTTTTCAATAAATGTGTTTATTTAAGGATCTTTTTGAAACCGCAGCCACCCCGCTACATTTTATGAGCCATCGAGTCGCTTATTTCGAATTACGCAGTTATTTTCGAGTATAAAAAAAAATTTCTGCATATTCTATTGGATTTGAATGCTGCAAGGTGACAGAAATAGATGTGTTGTTAAGAAACTTATAATTCTTAAAGGTAAGGTGACTCGTTTGTCTAATGTTTTCTCAAAGATTAAAGAAATGGAATAATTTGAATAGTTTGAAAATTTGTTAGAATAATTAAGGGATGTTTGGAATGAATTAAACATAGTTCATTATGAAATCTCAGCTAACTGCGATAAGGTATAATTTAATGCTCATGAACTTGAATTCAACGATGTGGCAGAAAATATAGATTTGCTGAAGATTAATCTCATGAGCAAATCGTAAACGAAGTACTTCCTTAAATGTAAACGAAAGAAGTTTTGTTTCAAATGCACGCTTACCTGCCATTGAATTACCCAACTTTGGCAGTAATTTTAGACATTGGATATCATTTAAAGATTTATTTATATCTATTTCGCATAATAATAACTTTATTTCGACATGTCAGAAAATGAAAATTTTAGAGACATCTTTGAAAGGTCTGATACAGGCAATGCAAATAACCAACGAGAATTATGAGATGGCTTGGTAAATTGTGTGTAATAGATATGAAAATGAATTTGAAATAGTTCAGCCGCATCTTAACAGATTATTTAAGTAACCAGTTTTAACACATAAATCTGCCGCTAATCTTCGCAAATTGCTGGATACAACTGTGGAATGTAGAAACATTAGAAATTTTCAAGCAGAGTGTTTAGTATTGTGATAGCTTTCTTGTTTATATGATTAGACAAAAATCACTACGTCAAGTCAGAGAGAAATGGCACGTTCAGAGGATATAAGTTTCATGAATATTAGTTGCATGGTTTTTGTGGTGCGTCCGAGAAAAGGCATGCGGTTGTAGTTTGTCTTCGAACAATTTCATATGCAAATATAGTAACTGTCAATATGCTAGTTGGAGAAACAAGAGTGCGCCAATTTGGGTACAGTCACTGCCTAGCTTAGAATTGTGTGGAGCACTATTTTTGGCTAAATCAATAGATCTTATCAAAGTTACTTCAGAGTTAAATTTTTCGGAAATTTATTGGTGGACTGATTCATTTTTTAAAGTTATAGTACTCGCGTGGCTGGAGTCACATCCTGGTCGATTTAAGCCATTTGTCGCAAATCGAGTATCAAAGATTCAGAGTATACTTCCTGGTCAACACTGGCAGTATGTGAACACTAAGAACAATTCTGTTGACTTCGCCTCGCATGGAATTGTACCTTCTCAACTATTAGAACATTATTTATGGTAGAGTGGTGTATCACAGCTGCAAAAACCCGATCTTGTAAGTTTTGAAACTTTATGACATTGAAGATGCTTCCCTGACTAGAGAAAGGGTACAAATTTATACCAGCAAGTTATATTCTCTTTCTGAAGCAACTAACACACTTAACTCATCCTAGCAGTAGTTACCAATAAGACATACCAATATTTAAGTATACCAATATATAAGACAACAACATCATATGTAAATATTATTCATGAACTGAACTAATTCGTGCACGTGCTTAATGCTTGGGATTTAAACACAATAATTCCTTCCTATCTGAGGAAAAAGGACAAATATTCCCATACAGAAAAAAATCATGATTAGAGAAAGTAGACAAAGTCACTTTTGCGTCATAAGCAACATGTCACGTTTGTTGGCTTATGTAAGTATACATGGAGTTCAATACATATGCTATAGGTGCTTGCATAGCCACATACGAGATGATTTTCTTCAAAATCATTTGCAATATTGCATAAAGCACGCTCCCCAACATATATAAAATATCCTTTCAGGAAAATTTTATTTTCGACTTTGCTGATAAGAAATACTAACATTCATTTCCTTTTGTATGCTGATTTCGAAACATTGATTATAAAGGAAGATACTGCCAAGCCTTCGGATATAAGATCTTACACACATAGGCCCTCTCCGGCCACCCAATTTGCTGCTCATGCTTTAGGGCGAGTCGAGTGGTCCGTGTTTTCGACACATAGGCCCTCCCGCCGGCCACTCATTTTGCTGCTCATACTTTAGGGTGAGTCGGGTGGCCTGGATCTTACACACATATACCCTCTTCTAACATTCTTCATAAACGTTCTTCAAATTGTCTTTGTAATTCAAATGGTGACGTAGATCATTACGTCTTTAATTGCCCCCATACCTCAAAATTTCACTTAACCCGTCCTCCAGATAATCTTCGTGCGACTTGGTTCTCTGGTGTCAGAACCAATAAAATTCTTTTTAATAGGTTGAAAAACTGTGTTCTAATTGCGAGAGAAAACTCCAATCAGGTTCCTTAGCAAGCTTGGTGCCAACTGCTTTCAATTTTCTTCGGTCAATGTTGTCCTCCCTGTTCCAGGCGTTTGTCTCTTATTGTTCCTGTACTTACGCTTTTTGGTGTCCGTCTTTTGTATATTTTGTTTACTGTTTATATTTCTCTGTTGTATATATCTGTTTTCCCAGTGTTCCTCGACTGTTTATATATTTGAAAGTTTTACCATGTACATGTAGTGCTATATTGCACTTAATTTTATCCGGTTACCTCAACTGATTGTAACCTTTATTCAGCTATGTTCTTTTTGCTTTCTTTTGTTGGTTTTTACTGTACCTTTTCCCGCGGTTGCTCGGATTCTTTTGGCCATACGTTTTACATAAATTTAATTTCATTTTAAGAAAATAATTTAAGTTTTACCTCAAAATTCAAAATTTGTTAAAATCTAAGTTTCTTTGCCTCCCTTCCCACTGTATTTTATGTAAAACTCTAAAACTGTCTGTATATATATTTACCATGTAATCACTTTATTGAATTTTAAATAATTGCAGACTAAAACTTGGTGACTGATTGTGGAGGACGGTTTCGGCTAACCTCCTCTCCCGGCCATACATTAAACTGCCGTAAGCCCTAGGGTTGGCTGTGTGGTCTGGGCCTTCGACATCGACGCATAGACCCTCGGGTCAGTCGAGTGGTCTGGGTTTTCGACACATAGTTTAGAGGACCATGAGCTTTGTGAATACACTTACTTCATCGTGGAATCTGATAAAAGATATCTAAAACTAGCTACGGTGTATCGAGTTGCTGATGCTGTAGACAATTGCCTCAAGAACTTGATGAGAGAAAAACAGTATTTTGGCAATAAACGTAGTCATGTTAAGTCTCTTCAAATGGGTGCAGAAGAGGAAATCCAATTTCCAAGTGCCACCCATTATCATTTGCACCATCGTGAACTGAAAGCAGATTACATGCACATCTAAAATCAGTAAGTGGCGCTCTGCATACTGCATGTAATCTTTATTATAGACAAACCACTAATATCTATGTAGTGTTCTACAATTTGAAAAATTATGACAGCCACTGCAAGACCACTAGATCAAAGTCGTCGCAACAAATGTGAAAAACACATATTTTTCAAGATTTGAAAGAAAGAGGAAGAACGCATCTCCTTACAATTTATTGACCATCAGTCTCCAGTTCTTGAATGCCTCCTTAGAATATCTAGTTTTCAATATAGACTTGATTGAGTTTCACATTCTAAGGCAGCATTTCCCTAATTCAGTACAGCGGAAGGCTTTTAGGAAATGGGTGTACCCTCATGATCACTTGACCTCCTTCTAAAAATTTAATAAAAATGCTTATCTATCAGCATTTTGTAATGATATTAAATGCGAAGACATCAAGAGTGAGGAGTATCAGCACGCCCAAAATGTTTAAAATCTCTTTCCGTTGTAAAATCTTGGTCAATACCATGATCTTCACATATGTTTTGTAATTGGCAGATGGTATTCAAAATGTTAAAAAAAACTGCGTCTGGCCCATTATGAACACAAATGCGCACATTTAATGACGGCCCCAGGTTTGGCTTGGCAAGCGTCATTGAAAATGATTGAGCAACCTCTGGAGCTTCTTACAGATAAAAGTATGCTACTGTTCATAGAGCGCGGCATCCGGGATGGCGTATGTATGATCAGTAAGCGCTGATCCGAAGCTAGTAATCTTCATTTGGATAATTATGACTCCAGCAAGCCTAACCAGCACATCATTTACCTAAATGCAAATAATATTTACAACTGGCCATGTCTCAGTCGCTACCTTATGGTAGTTTTGAATGGAAGTCTACTGAAAATTTAAATAGTTCCGGGAAAATGGGCGTGAAAGAGAATACCCAAGAAGCAGATCTGTATTGCAGAGTATACGGTAGTATACATTGTATGCCCTCTACTTTGTTCGGAATGAATGCCCTGTGTTTTTAATCGACGGTAACCGATGCTTACTATTGAGTAACCTATTAATATGGCAACGATGACATTACTCTGACGTCAGAAGGACACATGATTATACACGAAATATAATCTCCTAATAGCCTCCTTATTCGTTTTTTTTTAACATGATCGTGTTTGTTTACGCGTGCAATCGTGGCATTTCTGTTGAAGCTCGTATACGTTTTTTTTTTCTGTAAATGTGATTTTAGCTAATCCCAAAATAATTTCGCGTTTCATTTTTTAACTACAGTTCAATTATTTAAAACTGGAAAATTGTGTTAATTTAGAAAATGACAAAAGTACGTGGCAGGCAAAATAAGAAAGGAAAAATATCAGAAGTTTAAACATGTACAGTACAGCTTCATCAGAAGTTGATACAACAGAATTATTTATAAATATCATCTTCAAAATGTAAGAAAAATCTACGAAAGTGAAATGGCCAGAGATGGAGTGATTCGCAGTATTCTGAATTTAAACTTAAGTATATGTGGCTTATAAGTTCAAATGGAAAAACGTCTGTAATTATTGCTCAACTATGAAAACTTTAGGTGTGTCAAAATCAAAGCTTATTTTTGAAGAATGGAGTAGGGGTTTAATTGAGATGACTGGAAAGGACCGGGCTAGCATATTAATTTACCTACGCATTAAAATTAAAAAGCACGTCGATTCAGAAAGTCACGAAATAGCTGAAAATGTATTTTAAAAAGGGGGCGGGGACGCTTATATTAATGTTTGAATACAGTGGTTATTTCAGAAGAAGAACCAACTGCTAAAGTATTCAGAACAGACCACATACGTTATGGAGAATTAGAAGTAAGGAAAATATGTAGATGGTTTAACGCTCATGGATGCAAGTCATGGGTTAAGAGACTTTACGGAAAATGTGGAATCCGTGACGGATAAATTGACGTCTCCTTTAACTTTGCCTTGTTTGACAGCCGAATACGTGAATGTGTTCACATAAGAGTTGTGCCTGGCCACTCAAATAGCTGCTGTAAGCCCTCGGGTCAGTCGAGTGGTCTGGGTTTTCGACGTAAGAGCTGTACAGATTTATCTCGCCGGGCAATATGGGATGTATTTCTAGAGAAATAAAAGTAGTCGTATATTTTAAATTTCAGTTATTTGGGTAATATACCCTCTGATTTTTTAGCACAAACTGTATTGATTTTATGACTACATCACTGCTAAGAAGGATACATATTCGAGGCTGACCTCGAATATTCCCAATCCTTGCATGGCTTTCATAATGAACACCCTCTGGCCCCCGAGAGAATGAAGATCGAGAGAGAAATACTGCCCCATTTACTGATGAATTTGAAGAAGATTTGATGAAGATCAAGATCCGCGGCACATTGTATTTAGCGCTGAATTGAACATTTGGTAACTTTTCTGGATGACGGCAAGTGTAATTAGTACCCTATTAACTTATATTTCTTGCAAATTTTATTTAACACTTATCGATATTGATAACATCCGCAGTATTTAATATAGCCCATATATTAAAAGATTTTAATTAATTTTGCGGTTGTTTTTCAATTTTGGCGATATTTTCGTCATTTAACATCATTAAAATGCCGCTCAGTTAGTGATGTTTTTCCAAATTAGTCGTCCAGTGTGCTAAATTTATTGCCAAGTGTTAGAGACAGACGGTTTTTCTCATATATGAATAAATGACTATTGAATCTACATCAAAACACATAACTATTACACAAAGTATCTTTCCTCGTGAATTGGACGAACTAGATCCACGAGTATGATGTTAACAAATTTGTTGCATAATATTGCATACTAAAAGTGATCATATTTCACAATAGAACATACTTAATTTTATTTTAATTTCATGTAATTTTTTGATAAAATTATTTGTAAAACGTGCAATATCTGAGAACGGTTCATGCTAGCGTTCTAAAGTTTATGCCATTCGTTTTATAATAAAAAATTACATAAGAAATGATTATTTATACAGCATTATGAACGGTTGTGATTTTTTAATGTTTTTTTTTTAAATTTTATTCGAAAATTTAAGGGTCTTCCAAACATTTAATTACATTTAAATGAAATCAATAAAATTCCTGTATTTACCGTTTCTAATAATCAAACCAAATTTTGTTCAAAACCCTACATTCGTTCCTAAGATATTACATTCATCGACACACATACACACAGAGGCATCATTTCATGAACGTTTGATTCGAGCTCAGGGATACTTGAATTCTGTCGAAAACTCGAATTTGAATTACAGTAGACTCCCTATACCTTATATAATAAGTATCGGCTAATTAAAAATTGCATTTCATCTTATGGTTTCTTATAAATGAATGAAAGCTATTGGATGTGGTACTATATATGAATAAATTGTACCAAATGGCTGCGTATAATGTCCCCCGAATTTTCCAGCACATAGCATACTTGCAGCGCATTTTTCTTTAGGAAGCCACACCTATGTCAGTATGGCCATATTACC
The DNA here is from genome assembly GCA_951213105.1 of Amaurobius ferox. Classification (NCBI taxonomy): domain Eukaryota; kingdom Metazoa; phylum Arthropoda; class Arachnida; order Araneae; family Amaurobiidae; genus Amaurobius; species Amaurobius ferox. The sequence continues at coordinate 127,685,194 of OX578133.1, read as the reverse complement.
CTCATACCTTTTTCATGTTCTAACAGTATATTTATTATAATCCATTTAAAGCTTCCACATGTCATAAAAAAAATGAGTAAAGGTCATGCGACAACGGGTTTATATTTTTTCCACCTCTTAGACGGATTTTGAGCTGTTTAAAGATCAGTATTTAATTACTCTGTAGATCAAAGCAAAATTATTATTTAAAAATACTGTATACATAATTTAAAAATTATTCAGTGGCAGGGCATCGTTTCAGCTAACGTTTCTCATGTATAGCAGCTGAGTGATAGCTCATACTTTTGGCAACGTACTTACTTTTGGCAACGTACATACTTTTGGCTACGCTGTATTGAACAGTAAGAAAACTGATAGTTTATAACAGTTAGATGCGATACTGGTCTTTAAGGATGTATCGGCGATTTTCCCCAAATACGACAAGCCCTGTGGCGAAATCAACAGGCCAATGGTACAATACGGCGCACGCGTGAGTTCTCTTGGATATGAAAAATTCCAACTTTTTCCCGCTCATTCTCTCTTCCTATTAGTTGGACGATCTTGCGCTTGTCGCTTCGTCACCTTTGGTGAAAACTAGTCGTATGGCTCAAATTTCAAGCAGTATCACAGCTTTGGATTTTCAAAATTTTGGTAGCCCAAGACGGATGAATACATGATTTCTTCAGTGTTGATTTTAGGGGCACTTGATACTTGTAAGAAACGGCTCAATAGGTGACGAGATAATTTTATTTTCCCTAGACTTCTAGCATGCTCATTAAATAATAGTAAATAGGAAAGTTTTTAGGAAAATAATGATAGTAAAATGCATATTATCAATCAAGTACCCCAGATGACTATACAAGATCGGTCACTACTCCTACTTACACCGATATAGATATAACAAAATGCAAATAAAAACTACTCAATTCAGCGACTTTCATAATTGTATGAGAAAAATATTTCAATCAGAATAGTTTTCCGTTGTGTACTGTATTTTAGTTTTAATTTCTTGTTCGGAAGTCACTGCCGTGCTTTGAACTGTGCCCACACAGCAGGAAACCTTGCCAAACGTCGGTGAATGCAAATTTAAGAGAACTAAAGTTGATTCTAAAAGACAGATGTGACTAGTTTAGGCCGCATTTCATTCGCTTTCACTGTGAGCAACGGAGAAAGATGCATGGCATGGCGTCATTAATCATTCTATGTCATATCAAAGGAGCAACCGGATGTCATATCAATGTAAGCAAAAATATATTTATTTCTTACTCAAATTAGTACCTCTGAAGAGATTGAATAAAATGGAAATATATTACTGCAATTATAATGAATAAAACTGATTTTTAGATTTTTTTTAAAATCAGGATCCCTAAGTAAAAAGAAGAGGAAAATGCTCTATTAGCTTGTATCATCAATATACCTTGCAACACAACCAGAGAAGTTAGGACAATGCTATTGAGGTAACTGCTCTAAGTGCCAAATGAAAAATGAATTTTATGGAGGGACGCCAATCTATATATAAATAAAATGGAAAGTATGTCTGTTTGTTTTTCTGTCTGTTCCGTATACAAATTCGCAGTTTTTGACAGATTTGTTTTTCAAATTTAGTATGGTTATTGTTGAGATATTTATAAAAACGCAAAATTAAATCTTCCATAGAAATGGCATTATATAAGATTGCAAGAATTTTCAATATTTTCTATCAGTCATCGTTTGTTTGTTTTTTAAGATTTTTGAAACTAAATTTTTCTATTGTGTTTTATCGATTGTTGAAACAGGATAAAAATAGAATGAAACAGGAAACACAGAAAAAACAAGGAGATAGAATATTAGATTCAAGTAAGGAAAAGTAATTTATTTTTCTTGTTTGAATCTCATGTTCATATTTCCTTTTTTTCCCTATAGTTCTAGTTTTACTTCCCTTTCGTGCATTACATTGAAACGCCGTTTAGCCATTTCAGTTTGGTTAACATACCTTATATTTATTTGGGCATTCAGGTTCAGATTTGCTGCTCTGAAGAAGAAAATTCAGCTGATTTTTGAAACGTATGTGATGTTTATTTATATTATTTTGCTGCATTTTCCGTTGTAAACAAAGTCATCATTGATTGTGCATAAAGTCATGTGTCTTACTCACACCAATTTAACAAAGAATTCTCATGTTACAATCCCATAGTTCAAAACATTAAAATGTTTGGTCCGTTCACTATTTTATGATTCCCTTTGCTTTTAAATTGCTACATCTAAAATATTAACGAAAAATTTAAATTTCTTTAATGCTTTGTACAAGCATTGTGCTTATTTTTTTTCACTTTATTTTTTAAATTGTTAAGTTTGAAAATTAGAAGTTTAATTGTATCATTGCAATTGTATCCAACATTTCTGGAACAATTTTCGTGTTATACGTGCCATGTTAAAAAATTATTGGATATACTACATTACTCATATTAATTTTCCCAGAGGAGCAAAATATTTTAATGCATATCATTAATAAATACATTAATTATTCATGGCGATTAAGTCCTAATAGTATTTAATCCTAATAGTACGTATTATCCCAATAGTATTTAATTTAGGTAAAAGCATCACATGTATAAATGGACAATATTTAGTTAATGGTGTAAATTATAACAATGATCATAAGACACTTTCTTTGTCGTATGTTTATACACATGGCATTTGCTGTTCTCAAAAATCACAAACTTTCAGTAAAATATGTCTTTGTAATGTTGTAATTTAAGTGCTGTATAATGTATGGGACATATTCAAACACCCCTACTAAACGTTATAAGCACTTACTTTTCTCAGTTTTTGAAATATTCAAATTATCCATTGAAAGTGTCCTGCAAATATCTATTGCAAAGAAGAGAAAAAAACTGTTCATTTGTAAGACTCTGGGGTAAAGCGTAATGATACTTTCTGTTTCATGTTAACGATATATTTAACCTTGACCTTATCTTTCAGCTCCAGCATGTTCGAATTGGAGAAATTTTAACATGTGACCCCGTTGATGTATGTTCGTTTGATTGGAAAAAGGTTTGGGTTCTCTTACCGGGAGATCAAACAAAAATGCGAAACGCATTTTCTTGCATAGCTTTTCGACTCCTTCAACTTGCCTTAGATAGTCACCAACTCAGCGCCATCCAAAGAAGATAATACGTCCGGCGAAAAGGCTTTTGAGCCCGGGACTAAATGGTCAATGGAGTTATTTCAAGACAGCGAATTGTCAAGTTGGTCATTGCGACACCTGCAACAGCCCTCGCGCTCCCAGGGCATCGGACTGCGCTCCAATGCACTATAGAGGCTGCTATGATCGACCTGCTATGATCCACCTACTCCAGTAAGGCGTCTGACTAGGATATGCTACCTGACTGTGTTCCAGACAATTACTACGTCTTGTGTTTACCAATTTAAAAGCATCATTCTAGTGGCAGTAAACCCAGTTTTTTGTGTGTTTTTACCCATATATTTAGTGTGATACGAAATCGCCCCAATTTACACCATTTAAAATATTTTTCACCGTAGTTAATAATTTTGTTTATCATTTGAATTTCCGTGGTTGGTTTTCCAGAAGCGTAATTGAATAAGATCATCAGTGGCAATTTATCACAAGTTTTTACCCGGCACTCTCTCTCTCTCTCTCACAAAAACACAAGTATAAAATCCTCAATCACATGTTCCTTCTTATTTTATGCGTATCCCCCCCCCCCCGCTTCTCCATTGCTTTGTATACTGTTTAGACTGACGAAAAGAGCTGAATAATGAGATTGTTGGCACCATAATTTATTCATCAATTTCCGACCGGCTTTTGTTTACGACGCAACAGCGATTCACGAGAACTTGCACACACACCATCCAACGCGCGCCCTCTCAGGTGTTAACGGTCCAACTTGTCCCGGTAGAGCCTAATAAGATTCATTAATTTTCATTTTCCGTAAAGCTCCACCCTTGTAATGTAGAATAAAATACTCAAGCTGAGGATTTCGGACAATGAAGAATTCTTTCGGAAGGGAGATGATGACATGAGTGGAGAAATAAAAGAGATTCATTTATTTTTTTCGCGGTTTTATACCGGCTGAATTAAGTAATTACATCGTGTAATGATACATCGGTATGTATCATTATAGTTGATTGTGGAACATAATTGAACTATACTTCTTCTCGCTCCAAATTAAGAGAGTGATGCAGTTGCTTTAACTACAATTAGAAAACGATTTAATTTTAGCAAATGCCGATTCGTTGACTTTTGTACTATCAAATTGGCGAATTGGTATATGTGTTGTTGAGTAAAATATTTTTGCATCCCATTTTCGGGAATTTATCAATTTGATATATTTCCTTCTTTATCTTCTGAAGCTTCATATATTGTTTTAGGAAGGTGATTACTATTTAAGATTATTGCATTTGCTATTTAAGATTCGAGGTTCGATTAAAAATATTAAAACATTTTTATTAGAAAACTTTTATTACTTAGACTAGGTCTGCATGGCATTTTTCAGGAATTTCCGTTCCTCGAATTTTATCGTGTCAATTTTCTCCCCGACTACCATTAGCAGCTGAAGTTGGGCAGAACAGCGAAATCTATACTATAACCGCTTTAAGATGTAGCGTTAAAATATGTGAATATGTATACCGTTGCTTTATACTTGTTTTTATTAATTTTCTTTGTTGTTACTTTGTATAGTACAATGAAGAGGGAATTGCATAGTATAATGAAGAGGGAATTGCATAGTATAATGAAGAGGGAATTGCATAGTTTAATGAAGAGGGAATTGCATAGTATAATGAAGAGAGAATTGCATAGCATAATGAAGAGAGAATTGCATAGCATAATGAAGAGGGAATTGCATAGTATAATAGAGAGGAAATTGCATAGTGTAATGAAGAGGGAATTGTATAGTATAATGGAGAGGGAATTGTATAGTATCATGAAGAGGGAATTGCATAGTATCATGGAGAGGGAATTGTATAGTATAATGGAGAGGGAATTGTATAGTATAATGGAGAGGGAATTGTATAGTATAATGGAGAGGGAATTGTATAGTATAATGAAGAGGGAATTGTATAGTATAATGAAGAGGGAATTGTACAGTATAATGAAGAGGGAACCACACATTATAATGAAGAAGAAAAGTATTGTGACGGTAAAGCACGTTTCAAGCATGCCTGAACTCGTATCGAACGTTTTTGAAGTGATGTCTGTGTGTGTATACGTGTATGTATGTTAGTGTGTGTGTGTCCCCGAGTCCGTCGATCCTTACGAACAAATGGAGCGTTTCGAAAAATTTGGTACGATTATTACAATTAGTAAATTCTGAAACTCTGTTTATTTTAAATGCAATCGAATGATCGGAAAACCCTTTATCCAATTTTTGAATGAAATTTTTAAAATATCATTAAAAATTCAATAATGTTACATAAATAATCATTTTTTACGTAATTTTTCATTAGAAAACGAATGACGCGAATTTTAGAACCGGTCTAGAGATATTGTACGTTTTTCAAATAACTTTATAAAAAATTATATAAAATTGAAGAAGTGTTAATTATAGTGAAATAGGTTCCCTTTTCATATGCAATATTATCGACAAATTTGTTAACAGCGTTTTCTTAGATCTAGTTCATTTCATTCACGAGAGAAGATACTTTTTATTTAGTTTTGTACTTTGATACCCAACAATTTTTTGGCAACAATTGTACAAAATAGCGACATAATTTTCGACATTTTAAAAATGTCGCTAAATTGATAGAAATGTTGCCAAATTAGTAAAAATGAAACTTAATTAACGAAAATAACGTCAAATTGATGAATATTCATTATTTTGGAAAATAAAGTTCAGTTTATTTGACAATTACTGTTGCTTTGGGGGCAATTAATATTATTGATTTAAAATATAGTGAGTTTCATGGGTTATTGAACAGGTTCGTTTCGCTAGGGTTCTAGCGTGTGAGTGTGTCGTAAATTAATTGCTCTAATAAGGAGCAATATACAACTACCTATCGAAAAATAATTACTGTACGAACTAATCAGTATGACAGGCTTAACATCCAGATTTTTTATCCACACCAATAGCGATGAGTAAATGGTTGTCATAGTAATGAGATTTATTTTTTTCAAGTTAAACAACGAAATGTTAAATATAATATTGACATATGAAATACATTATAAAAATTGTAATTTTGAATTCTAGAAATCTATTGATTGGAAAGCAAGTTATCGGTTTTGTTTAATAAAATATTATTTTCTAATGATTATAATCGTTTAATGTATGAATTATACTGCTTGGCAGATATTAGCTATATTTCTAATTGTCAAGTTAAATTTGCGCAAAATAAAAGTTGCTTGGGTACTGCAAAATAGATGCACATATTAACCAGAAAAGCACCCAATATTATTGCGCAATTCAACTCTATAAATCATTGTGTAATGGATATTGGACATCCTAACTAAACTGTGAAAGAAGCAAAGCATTATGTAGAGAAATTCATAAGTCATGTGCTGCCCACATCAGATTTTTAAAGATTTCATACGTAGTTATAAGTTTGAATTAAGCTAAGAAATTGAAATATCGCAAACTTGGCGACTTTTGAGAGAGTTTGGTGTCAAAGTGGGCGGACAAACATATATGTTCTAAAATATAGATTTAATTTTAAGAAATAGAGGCAAATTCGGAGCATGTATGTTTAAGAAAACTATTCGGATCGCAACTCGTTCTTCTCAAAATCAAATTTTGAAAGCAAATTTTTGAGCGAAAAATAATTCCATTGCCGCTATTTTTTCTTAATTCGAATATAAAAACATCTTACCATTTTAACCACATATAGTCCTAAACTTTAATATTAACTTTGATTTTTTTTTTCGTACTCGTAGAAGGTATCTTGTCAGTCGTGAAGAAATTACATCTGAGAGGGATCACTGCTATTTACGTTATTTGAAATTTTATTTTTTAACCCCAAAATCATAATTTGCATTTCATTATATGTGTTTCAGAATGAAGAAAAAAGTTTAAAAATCGTTTATAAATTTCCTGCAATCTAATATCAAAGAACGCTTTATTTTCAGACATCCCAAGTTCATGTTCCCCTTACGTACGATTAAGGAAGAAAGTCTAACGTAAACGACACCAATATTCTCACATCAACAAATGGTTTTTTCATCGCGATAACGATTAGATATATATTTTTTTATTTAGGATTGTTAGCTGAAGAAAAATTACTACGGTACTTCCTCGTTTTCTCCAGATTTTTAATTTTCAAAAATCTAATTAATATTAAAAGAAGGAGAATATTTATTTGATTTGATTGCACATGTTAAAAGTGAAGCAACACAAAAGAGCTCCCTAGCTTGTCTTTCAAATGCTATTTTCAGTTATGATTTCAGAATCTGCTGGAACAAAATTCGGTAAAGGAGTACCTCAACTCGCCCAGTGATGCACCTCGGCAAGATTTTTTTCCAAATTTGTTTTTGACTTATACAATGCTGAAGTGACATTTTGAGAGATTTTCACATGAATCGGTTAATTAGCGATCGAAAATATTATGGCAGATTTTTAATCTTAACACCATCGTTAAGATCGACTTGTTTTCTGACAGATTTCGTTAAAACGAGATTTGAACGGAATCTGTAACTGATATCCCGATTTTCTTTCTTGCAATTTTACAAAGAAACACAAATACAAATTATTCTTTGAACGCACAATTCATTTCTAAATTACCGCATGAAATTAATCAGTATCAACATGCATTATGTAACTCTTTAGGAAAACAACAATTCTGTTTATTACTTCATTTGATGATGTTTGGCAATTAAATTGAAAATTTAGGGTACTGATAATTTCCATTCGAACGCACGAACCGAAAAATTGAAGGACTTCTTTATTCCGTGTTCATGATGTCATAAATGGAAAGGTGCGCGCCGGAGAGCGCAACTACGCATGCGTAGAAAGAAGCACTGTCTTCTGAAAGAGACATGGAAAGAACGCTTCGGAAGAGCGTGATTGAATGCGAAGGGAATTCTTTGAGTTTACTCCTTAGAATTGAGCAGATTTATTTATTTTTTGTTCCAAACCCGCAATTTTTATTTTATTTTATTTTTTGTTCTAGACGTGCTATATATATATATATATATATATATATATATATATATATATATATATATATATATATATATATATATATATATATATATATATATATATATTTAATTTTTTTTAATTTTAGGCGAGTGTATCGCTAAAAAAATGGAGTGAGGGTTATTGTCATTGTAAGACGCTTATTTATACATTAATTGTGCTAGAGTTTATCTTTAAAATATAGCTTGAGCTACATGGAGATTGCTTTAAATCTCAGGCAACGTCATGTGAATTCGCTGTAGTACTATGTGAAACACAGTGGATAAAATTTGAAGGACTAAATAAGCTAATGGGTTAAACATTTTTTCTCAAATGTTAAGATGGCAAAATTAAAATCGAAGGGAAAAGTTGAAGAGCTCGAATGAAATGATCTATACATGATTGAAAACACTAATTTTAACTGCATTAAAGTTTCTCAATGCCAGTACAGCTTAAAATTCCTTAAAAAACATCTCCATGCTAGTGCTTTAGTATTTGATCTCGGCCCTCAGTGACATATATTTATTTAAAAGCTGAAGTTATTTTTAACAGGATGAACTCAAGGGATTTATCTTCAGTCGAGCCCAACTAAAGACAAGGATAAGAGATCCAGCGTGAAAACCACGTGAGATTTTCAACCCCTCTTGCAGTTAAAAAATCTATCCATCTAGGACTTGGTGCCGAGTTCCCAATGGGATCGAACAAATGCATTGTTGATCGTGATCGATCGCTTTTAGGCCCTTCCATGTCATCTTCTTTTCCGTTGGAGTATATGCGCCTCTTCTTTTCAACTATCCGATTTGCCCTGCATATATGGTAAGGTGAAAATATAAGAGGGATGAGAGTCAAAGTAGGGTGACTAGGTGCCGCCATATTTTTTCTGCTTTTGGATGAAATGATAAAAAAGTCGAGGATAAAAGAATTCGATAAGAAAGAGACAGATCTCGCTTTGAATGTTCAATGCTGAAAAGCAAAGTGGGAGCGCCTGCAATCTTCATTGGAACATCAGTGGGGGAGGGGAGATTTTTGTCCTTTTTTTTAGAAGAGTATATACAAGTGGCAAGAGAGTGGCCGAAATAGGCCCAAGTATGGGTGTCGAATTTCGTATGGGTAAATTTTCCCCTACACTGTATTATTAAATAGTATTATACTTGGTGGTACTTGGAAATTTTTGATTATTCACTTTATGTATGTCATAGGCGCAGCTAAGATCAGAAAGGGAATGGAGAGGGTCGACGATCGAAGGCGTGTTGCAGTACTGATTGTCATTAAAACAATGGAAGGTGAAAGAAGTTGCTTAATCAATGGGGTGTGATCCCTTTTTAACACTTTACATAGTTGAAAAGTATTTATGACTGTTCATTCTGTCTGTCTGTCTGTTCGAACGATAACTACCGTAAAAATGACTTTATCAAAATGAAATTTTAGTATGTTGTTAAGACGGTCTGCGGAACATATAGGAATATAAACGAATAATATCACCCAGTTAGTTTTGGATCGAACCCGGGTTGAAAAAGTGAAATACATTGAACCTTATGGGACCTAATTATTCAAACATTTTTTAAGCGAATTTAAAATTCACAAATTGCTTCAAAAACTTAAAACTGAAATATTCAAATCATCCCATAAAATATATAAAAAAATTTTCAGAAAAATATGTTCGGTAGTTTTTAAATAAAAATTAAAATAATAATTACACCCATATTATATGAAGAGATCACGTGACTCATTTCAAAATAAAATACGGCATCCATCTTTCTTTTCCTAGTGTAAAAATTAAATTAATTTTTAAAGTTCTTTTAAATTTATATTTAGTGCTGCATTCGTCCTAAACCGCTTTATTTTTGTGTATTTTCTGTGCATCTATATTCTGTATCAATGCAATTACAATATTTTTGAATTTAAATGATCGTCAAACTTTGATTATTTCTGAAACGAAGCCTACTTTTAATGGATGTAGAATGTAAACAAGTTATTGTAAGATGAGCTGTATAAGAATTGCTGAATTTTTTTTCACGCAAAATTATTTAGCTTTGGAGTCTGGAGTAAAAGTGATATAAATGAAACATTAATTGCATGGAGAGCCAGACGATTTATATTTCGGTAGCGTCTTTTTAATAAAGTTCATTTTTTTCGATGACGTTTTAAGTTTTCAAATATAATAAATTATTGTAGTAGTGTGATAATTTAAAATATATCGCTGCGGAATGTGTTGCATTTTAGAGATGTTTAAATAAAATTGCATTTCAGTTGGAAAGTGTTTTATAATCAATGCTTTATGCATGATTGATCTTTCTTGTTGTCTATGTCATTGCTTTATGTTCATATACAGATACGCTTCATTGAGTTCAACAAATATAAATAAATTAGATAAATATATGTTTCTTAAAATATAAAATAATTCGCTTTAACTACTGTGCAAATAATCTGAAAATGAAAATGAAAATTTTTAGATGTATCACCGGTTTCGGAGGGAAAGGTTAGAATAAATGAGACAGAGAAGTCACTCCAGCAAAAGCAAAGAAATTTTTGACATGTCTTATGGATTGTTTTATGCCTTTTCTAAAGTGACTCATTTATACAGAATGAGCAGGTTCTTTTTTCCTCCAAAACAAGTTCATACTTTTACTAAAATTTTTTTCTAATTTACAGATATTTTATCATTTTCCTTACATTTCTATTCCAGAAGGACCTATCAATACAATAAGCATTTTAAGGCTTCTTAGTTAATTTACATATTTTACTTGCGCAATAATTTATATATATATATATATATATATATATATATATATATATATATATTGCTAAAGATTAAATATATTGTGTACTAACTACAATTATGCGATTTTTATTAAATATTTTCCGTTTTAAATCATTAAGAAATGTATATAAATTTTTTTTATATCGGAATTGTATTTCTGACTGGCTTATATCAATGGCGGTTTTCGGTATTGATATTTTCAATTTTTTAAGCCATCTGTTTTATTTTGGCAAAGATCTATCAAACTCATATATTAAGTTTAGCCAATTGTTGAAACAGAATAAAAATGGTATTGGTATATCTTCTAATACCATTTTAGCGCTTTCATTTTGGCATATGCTGATCCAATTTCATAGCGCTTTTATTTTGGCATATACTTATTTCATTGTGCAAATTGGTTTACAAACGGGACCTGGGTGTTTCTGGGTGTTGTAGAGATAATTTTGTATAGCGAGAAGAGAGAGACTTATTCTTTTTTTAGGGGAATTAAATTTAATATTTTAATAAGTTTTTTTGAAAAACAATGTCATTTAGAATATTATAGGAATAACACATAAATGTGAATTTCAAGTTTCCTTATATTATCTGCTCCGTACGAAGAAAAGGTATACTGCTAGTCATTAATATTATTAAAAATATTTTATTAATTATTAATTTAATTTATTTTATTAATTATTAATTTTATTAATTATTTATTCCATTTTTAGAACGGGTAAACTGGTATTGATAAAAAAAAAAAAGCGGCTTGTATTCCTAATTGCGAAAGCATTAATAATTGATATTATATGACTACCGATATATTGGACAATTAGTTGTATGGCGCATATTTCGACTTAATGAGTCTCAGCGTAGAAACAAACAAGTAGTAATGCATATTTGCGTAAGATAAAAGTATTAAACTGGTAACGAATCATACCTGAAACTTTCGGATTGGTCGGACAGTCTGGTTCAGACAAACAAGCAATTGGTAACAGGCGTGAGACAAAAATCAAGTACAAAATTTTGAAATGACCCACAATGGCGTCCCTTACCAAAGTTTGCACTCTAGTTCTATCTTGCCATGCACCTTGTCATGTTAATATCATTCAACTGCCCCATTCTTGGTCATTTCCCCTTTTTAACACTTTACAACAAAGTTGAAAAGTGTTTATGACTTTGTTCATTCTGTCTGTCTGTCTGTCTGTCTGTCTGTCCATTAGCACGATAACTGCCGTAAAAATGAGTTTATCAAAATGAAATTTTAGTATGTTGTTCAGACGGTCTGTAGGACCTATGGGAATATAAATAAATAATATCACCCAATTAGTTTTTTATTGAACCCGGGTTGAAAAAATGAAATACATTGAACCCTATGGGACCTAATTTTTCAAACATTTTTTAAGTAAATTTAAAATTCACGAATTGCTTCGAAATTTTTAGGAAATATTCACATTATCCCATAGAATATATAAAAAAAAAATTCAGTAAAATATGTTAAGTAGTTTTTTAATTAAAAAAATTATTTAATATAGGGAAAAAAACAAATTCAATTAAATTCTGACTTTGGGATATCTTCCAGAAAGAAAAGAGAGAGATATTATATAATAAATATCTCTCCATTTGTTTAAACGTTTTGCATATGGGAGTGGCTTCATATCTTAAGATAAATTTGGTAGATAACAATTTTTCATTTTTTTTAAATTTTATATAACTCTTCATGATAAATTTAATTGATGGCATTTTAAATGCACTTTCCTACGTCCTAGAGAGTTAAAATTTGGTACACAGCTTAAATTTGTTGAACATTTTATTCGACAAAAATTTGATGGATCTTTAAATATAGATTATACATTTTTTTCGAAATGGCCTGAAAATAATCCCCGTTCACTTCTATAAATCATTGGTGTAATATTGTTAAAAATTCTGATGTGGACAGCACATGTCTTTCTCTGCAGACTCATATTCGTTCTCTTTATTTATTCAATGATAATTTGAGTTTATCTGCACAACATAAGTATTTTAAATGACATTGAATTTACACGTTAAACTTAAATTTGGTTCTCATTTGATAGCTGGACTTATTGTCAAAGGTGGCGTAGCGAAAACGCGAAAAAACTAGAATATCTCAAGAACGGCTAGTCCTAGAGTAATGGGGTTAGTCTTATTCTTTTTGTTGTCAAAAATCACATATAAAATATTAATTTAATTGATATAATTGAGCACACGTAGTCTTTTATTTTTATATATAACGATTTTTGCTGGCCATTTCGCAAAAATAGCCCGTTCCTTTTTCCCGAATCGTAGTAGAATAACCTACAAATGATTTATATACAAAATTTTGTTAAATTTGGTATATAAATCACTTGTAGGTTATTGAAATATTATACTCTAAATTTTGTTAAATTTGGTTCATTAGTTTTTAGCTAGAGTTGATAAAGGCAATTTCTGCGGCCATTTCGCAAAGAAGGCAGATTCTTTTATTACGAATCGTACTATAATCTAATGAACATCAGGATTTCCCACAAAAAACATACCTACCAAATTGTATGAAATTCGGTCCATTAGTTTTTCAATTAGAGTGGATGTAATATCCACACAGACACACAGAAACATACACAGATACACCCTTACACACACAGACGTCTTCCTAAAAGTAGTTTTTTCGTGTTCTAGAAGTCCCAAAACGTGTAGATACTTTGAAAATTCGAGTTCCGATCCTCGGCACGATTCCAATACTTTGAGTACATACACATACACATATATATTATCTGTGTATTATCTGTGTATCTAAATTCCGTGCCTATGCAATTACAATAGTTGTGATTTTAAATGATCCCTAAACTTTTATTATTTCTTCAAGGAAGCCTAATTTTAACATATGCAGAATGCAAATATCTCAAGCGATTGTAAGATGAATTACATAAGAATTGCTGAATTTTTTTCACACAAAATTATTTAGCTCTGGAGTCTGGAATACAAGTTATATGAATGAAATATTCATTAATTTTGCATAAAGAATCAGATGATTTATATTTCGATACAGTTTTAAATATTTAAGTATAATAAATTACTGTAGTTCTGTGATAATGTAAAATATATTACCACTGAATGAATCACATTTTAGAAATTTTTAAATGAAATTACATTTCAGTTGGAAAGTGTTTCATAATCAATGCTTATGCATGATTGATCTTTCTTGTTTGCATTTGATGAGATTAGTGGGTAAAAGTGTTTGTGTTGCTTGTAAGACAATTTAAGAAAACTATTTTAGGACATTTTTCCTTGCCCTTCAATACACAGTGTATATACAGGGTGTCCCAAAAACATTGACATCGGCTTTTATTCGTTAAATATTGATCTTAGACATATATAATAAATTACAAAGATGCGTAAAAAAAGGTACAGAATTTTATGAAATCTATTAAAATTTTCAAGGGAATTAAATTTTAAGAAATACAAAATTTAAATTTTTTATACGGCCCCCGTACAAAAACATTTCCAATGAGTAAAATGTGCTCCATACACTTATAAGGCGATGTACAAAATTTCAGCATTTTATCATAAAAAGTTCCAGAGATATGAAAAGACAAAAATGCTGGCTAAACAACTTTTCGATGCATCGACATGGGTTCTCAGAGGGGAAAAATCATATCGGCAGATCCCGTTTCAGGGGTCGTACACAAATTACGAAAGAAAACAATGATTACATAAATAAATAAAAATTTTGCTATTTATTGGTACAAAAGTATCTACACAGTGTAGAAATAATAACTTTACACAAAGATTGCAAAAGCTTGTTCAAAATGTTTTCCATCCATGCCAAAGATCCATTAAAGGTAAGAGGCAAATATTATTTGTCTATGATGCATTTCTGTGTTGCCTCATTTGCACTCTTGCTGTAAACATTTACATTTTAATTTGTGATTAATCCCTCACCAACTTTGTGTAAACATATCTCTGGGACTTTTTATGATAAAATGCTGAAATTTTGTACGTCACCTTATTAGTTTATGGGGCACATTTTACTCATTGGAAATGTTTTTGTACGAGGGCCGTATAAAAATTTAAATTTTGCATTTCTTCAAATTTAATTCCCTAAAAATTTTTATCGATTTCATAAAATTCTGTACCTTTCTTTACGCAACTTTTTAATTTATTATATATGTCAAAGTTCAATATTTAAGGAATAAAAGCCAAGGTCAATGTATTTGGGTCACCCTGTATATAAAGAGAACGCACTGTTAACGGGCTTCTGATAATCAGATTCCTAGATTTGGATAGGTTTCTATTCTTTGGGTATACTTGAATACGAATCAAACATTTTTTATTCATATATATGACTATCTGTAAGATTGGGCATGATATCTTTGAATCAAATTGAGGTACTTTTATGGAGTTCGTTACTAAGAATTTTTTTAACTTTTTGAAATAAAATTGTACTTCTAAATAAGAAACGAAATTGTATGAAATTGTTCGTATTAACTAATAAAATTACTCGTGTATTCAAAAATAAATAATAGATAATACTGAGTATAACCTTAACCATTCCATCTTCATTTATAGACTTTACTTTCATGGTACCTATTACTCCATATTGCGCATGATTATTCAATATGTTTTTAGCAATTTGGCATATGCTGAATATGGCCTAGAGAGTACAGCGGTTAAAGCTTTGGGATTGCACATTGTAGACCCGTAATCGATCCCCGACGCCGCCCCAAACTATGTCCGTGTCCACACGGAGTTAATCGTTAAATCTGTAGGTCCGAAAGCCCATTAGAGAGGTGATTGGTTAGAGGAAGGATGGTACAGCCTCTGTGGTTACCATCTCCCATTGGATGCCTATCTAAATTAAGTGGCACTATCCCGGACGTCCAAGCAATACCTTTCACAAGGAAAACTAGAGCAACGTAAATAAGCACAAATAAAGCAATAATGCATCATACCGTTGTTTTGAGGATACGCTGGATTCCCTTCGTCAGTGCAAGAGAACCAATAAACCTGAAGTCCAAAAAGAGGAATGGGCGCGGAAGGAAGAAACAGTGTGTGTGTGTGTGTGTGGGCGGGGGGATTATATATCCAAGATCTGGAATAAGAGAAAATCCCCTTGTTTCTTCCATTCGCGCCCATTCCTTTTTTGGATTTCGGGTTTGTTGGTTCACTTGCACTGACGAAGTTGATCCCACGTATCCTCGAAACAGCTGCATGCTGCATTGTGATATTTGTGCTTATTTACGTTGCTCTAGTTTTCCTAATCTTTCGCACAAAATGTATTTTACTTATTAAGTATCTTGAACCTTCGGGTAGGTCGGACGGTCTCGGTAGGGAAAAAAACAGAAAATATATGTTGAATAAATGTGATCCATAAATTTTAATGTTTATCTGATTTTATATCCCAAGCACAGCAACACAATTCCCATAGTTTTCATTGAATATCTTCTCAAGCAAAATGCTTGAGCAATGTATCATGCTTTTGGTATAAGCAATAATGACATAAAATTTCACTAGTGTGACAAAATTCATACATTCTCCAGAAGTTGTAAGTTACACTCGTTTTTACCACTCGCAGAGCTTTAAATTGACCCCTGGCGTAAATTCTTGAAAGCAATATTTCTCTTCACTTCCGCCATGTTTTGAAGCTACAGTTACTAGAATTTAGATGTCTGAAGAAATTATAACTGCGTCCTTTACGCATTCTCAACAGATTGATAACGGACACGTTTCTATTGTAAGAGAGTGTTCGTTACTACGAAGCTCCACTGTATATACATCTGAAAATATTAAAATTGGCATAAAAGTTTCACGCGTCAAATTTCATTATTTTATGAAATTTCTAAATCGCTGCGCCTCTCGCGTCCCCACATATTTCTGCCGCTTAAAACAGAAGCATATTTAAGCATTCGATTACCTCTGACCTATTTCTTTGAAGTTATTCCCTCCCTTGTCCATGATGTGCAGGTTTCTAAACTTCGGAAGATTAACTTGGCGTATAATTTCATGTACTGTACCTATGGGGTGCGCTACGAGGTATTTATTTGGTTGCTTTTTGGAAACACTGGGCATGCGGGTTTATCAAAGTTTAATTACGCCGCCAGAAAGTGGTAAATTCTTTAGACATATTTGACGTGTTTCGTGCTGGTCTGCTTGCTCTTCTTTGAAGATCGCGCTAAGACGCGAGAGAAAATATTTTAATTAATTTCTAAGCGCGGTCGATAAAGTACTTGGGGGAAGAGGGGGACTGCCTTGAACAACAGAGCAAATTCTTAGCGATTGCGACAGTGCATCTATGTTCTATCACCGCGATAATACGTTGATTTCAAGATAAGTTGGAGGGATGAATTAAGTTTTGCGAAAACACTTCGCCTGAAAATATTCTGTAATTACTCTTAATGGACCCAAATTTAATTGAAAAATAATTGATGAAGCAGAAAATTCTGATGAGAGCCTTTCGCAGACATTTTCTTTGCCAGAAAGACGTACGTCCTGTTATTCAATTGTGCAATAGTAAATTTCCTTATTTTTGATGATAGATTGTCTTTCACGATATTTTGTTTAATATTGAACCCATTTTAATGAATTGTGCTCATACTCTATCTTTAATTCATTCCAGGTTCTTTTGGAGAATAAAGGTTTTAATGCTTGAGTTGGAAAGGCATACGGAAAATTCGACGTTCTTTTGTTTATGTAAGTACTTATTTTAATATATAAATACTATGCTTAAACTATATAACTAATATCTGAAACATGTTCAATACATTCTCTAATTTTACCTACTACAAAGCAATTTTGGTATTAATTCTGGTTCGCAAAATTGCGGCATGTAGCAAGAAAACGTGTCTTCCGCACTGAAACGAACGTAGGACCAGTAGTTACTACGCTGACGGCTGAATCATTAGAGTCGTCTCAGGGCTCTAAAATATCATTAATAGAATTCTGCTCTAAAATATCATTAATAGATTGACAGTGCTATTAATACCCACAGTTTCCTACATTTAAAATCTCTACAGTTTTTTCTCACAACTTAGTTTTGTCCTCAAAGTCCTTCATGAAAATTATCCCTTCTTGTCAGTATGGTCATATCTGTCCCTAGTTGAATTAGCGTTCCCAATCTAATGTCAATTCAAAAGAATTCCCTGGAGCAGATTGTAAGTGTAGTAGGATATGAAAGCTCATCATGTAGAGTCGTTGACATTTACAAAGCATGTTCCAACACATTAAATTTCAAGAGCAGAGAGCAGCTAATTACGATGGTGAAAATCCAGTTGATAAGAAGTGGCTTTAAGATCATTGATCTGTGATGAAACATCTAGTAGCTGAAATAACTGTGATTAGGATGAACGAAACACAATGTTGGCATCAGAGACAATGCTTATAACATAGGAGAAACCTTACTAATGTGTCAAGAGGGCTGAACAGCTTCTTTCGTGACGCCATGCAAAATATGAAGCTGAAAATAATGATGTCAAACTGTGTTTATCACGATGTTCTCACAACTAATACACATTGTTTCTTTCATACAAACTTGCCGTTCCCCTTGGATTATTTACAAATCTGATAACTTGAGTGTAATATTATTACATGATTACAAAAATTTTAGATGGATTGGCTTACTGTATGTCTTACTTATATTGGCTTACAACATATTGCCTTACAGTATTAGACATAAATGGAATATCATATACAGAAAAGAATAGCTACACACGAATTTTGCAATTGCAGGTTTCCAGTAAGGTAAGGAAGCCCTTGCTGGATAAATCGATACATCTTGCAGTATAAGACACCAATGAATATGCTGTGTTTTGCAAGAAGTCGGTTCAACGGGAAAGTTGGAAATGTACTGTTGTATTTCCCTCCTTAAGAAGGATCTACTTGAACTTTTGACTTCGATTCATAGATGCATAGATGCTCATAGGTTCATATTCATAGATGCATAGATGCTCATAGGTTCATATTTCGGGCGTGAAAGGGGTAATCCTCAGACAAAAAGGTGGATACTTTGTGTTTTGCAAGAAATCTGTTGAAAGGTGAGAAATATATTGCCTTATTTTCCTTCTTATCGAAGATCTGCTTCCATCGATGCACAGGTTCGTATCTTGGGTGATGCGAAAGAGTTGGTCCTCAGTGAGTAGCATGCATAATTTTTTTGGGGATCTTCATTAGGAAGATATTAAGCGTTTAGCAGCTAAGTGACGTTTGAAAGGTGACTTAAAATTTGTATTTTTTTTATATATTAGCTACTTGAAAAAAATGCATAGCATTTTCACACTTATTTTATTTTAGGCTACTTATATTTTCATATATTCTGTCCAAACGTCGTCAATCAATAAACATCTTGAGAATCCCTGAGTTCAATTAACCTCCTTAAAATACCTTGCTTGTGCACCAATATTTAACCAAGACGTAGACACCTTGAGCTGCAATACTCGTAGCATTTTAAATATTACAGCTTTCCCACCCATTGGAAAACCCAGGTTAAAACACTAAAATATCGAAATCATAACTACTATACTTCCGAAACTTAGAGCTCATTCTAAAATGTAATCGTATACACTTAAAGGGTTTCAAAAGAGCTAAAAATTGTTGCTTATTGTTCACTAGTATTTTTAGTTTCTGAGATGTAAGCATTACAAAAACAGGAAAAATTTCGATTTTCTTCAAATTGACGAGACGTCACTTACTATTTATATCTATCTTTTATAGACTCAGACATTTCGAGTTAATGTAAGCAAAATGAAAAAAGAAAAAACTTTTTTTAAGAAAATTAAAAAGATATTAAGATATTTAAAGAATTATTAAAAAGATACTTTTTTTAATTTTTTCGAAAAACAAAAAGTTCAAATTACTAGGATATTGAAATTATTCTTATATACTCATAATCTGTACTATATTTCAGTCAAAACCAGTAAACATTGTTTACATTTTTATCTATTAGGTTCGGAGGTATAAGCGTCCAAATTGTTTACATTTTTCATAACGCACCAATTTCGCCACAAATACCCCAAGCTTAGATGTATTCACATCAAAACGTAACTTAAGTAATCCAAAAGAAAATGTACAGAAAAATGGGAGAGAATATTTTCAAATGGTTAAGCACGTGGATAGTGGTTTCACCATTATAAAATCAAGAATTAAACGACAAGCAAAATTAAGGTTTTTAACAGGATCATTATTGCATCCATAATCGTAAATAAAAATAGATTCATAGTGCAGAACTTTCGTTATTACAACGGGTTAAAGGAAAAGTTTTGCCCGACAGTGGCACAAAACGTTGAGATTCGCACCTTTGTTTTGTTTTTTTAGTGTGTGTGTGTGTGTGTGTGTGTGCATTTTCTTTTGGATTATATATTTTTCTTTTTTTCATGCTCAATGCTTTTTATGTACAAATTTATATAAATCTTATTGGATCTGTTTCTGCCCTTGCTGTGAATGACTGTAATATGCTAATCTTGCTTTCGAGTTTATATTAGTATAAATTCCCTATGCAATGGTGCTCTTCTGATTATGGATGTTGCTAAAGGCTTCTGTATTTACATCCTAAATTGTGAATAGTTTTTTTTAAGTTTGTGCGTTGAATTTGTTCAAGTATAATCAATCTACACTATTAATATTCACTTAAAAGCGGGAAATATCTCTTAAAATTCTGCTTATCTGCCAAAAATGTAGGACGTTCAAAATAAAATTGTTTCAATTACGTGAAATATATGAACGACTTCTGCTATAAGTGTCGTGTGAAAAGGTAGAGAAATGCTGTTTTGATATGAATAAAAGCAGCATGCAAGATAAATCAAATGCTGTAATGTTCAAGATTGAAGGGTTAGAATCGACAAAATGTGCCCGTGACAATATTGACGCAATATTTTGTGCCTACATTGATTTGTTCCAATGGGTGGAAAAATTACATTAGATCTCCATAGGGTCCATATTGGAAATGGAATAACATTTATCACTAGGTCATACTACCTTCCTCTTTCGGAGATCCTGGATACTTTATGATCACATTGATTCGTACCAATGGGTGGAAAAATTGCATTAGATCTCCATAGGGTCCATATTGGAAATGGAATAACATTTACCACTAGGTCATACTACCTTCCTCTTTCGGAGATCCTGGATACTTTATGATCATATTGATTAGTACCAATGGGTGGAAAAATTACATTAGATCTCTATAGGGTCCATATTGGAAATGGAATAACATTTGCCACTAGGTCATACTACCTTCCTCTTTCGGAGATCCTGGATACTTTATGATCACATTGATTCGTACCAATGGGTGGAAAAATTACATTAGATCTCCATAGGGTCCATATTGGAAATGGAACAATATTTACCACTAGGTCATACTACCTTCCTCTTTCGGAGATCCTGGATACTTTATGATCACATTGATTAGTACAAATGGGTGGAAAAATTACATTAGATCTCCATAGGGTCCATATTGGAAATGGAATAACATTTACTACTAGGTCGCACTATCTTCCTCTTTCGGAGATCCTGGATACTTTATAATCGCATTGATTCGTACCAATGGGTGGAAAAATTACATTAGATCTCCATAGGGTCCATATTGGAAATGGAACAATATTTATCACTAGGTCATACTACCTTCCTCTTTCGGAGATCCTGGATACTTTATGATCACATTGATTCGTACCAATGGGTGGAAAAATTACATTAGATCTCCATAGGGTCCATATTTGAAATGGAATAACATTTACTACTAGGTCGTACTGTCTTCCTCTTTCGGAGATCCTGGATACTTTATAATCACATTGATTCGTACCAATGGGTGGAAAAATTACATTAGATCTCCATAGGGTTCATATTGGAAATGGAATAACATTTACTACTAGGTCGTACTGTCTTCCTCTTTCGGAGATCCTGGATACTTTATAATCACATTGATTCGTACCAATGGGTGGAAAAATTACATTAGACCTCCATAGGGTTCATATTGGAAATGGAATAACATTTACCACTAGGTCATACTACCGTCCTCTATCGAAGATCCTGGGTACGCCTACGACTGGGGTATATGTATGAAAAGGAAATAGGGACAAATAAATGTCTGTACATGTAATATATTATACTTTTTAGTTAGGAAATATTTGTAAATTAAAACTTTTATTCTAACAATTTTATGTGATGATATATAGTCAAAACATTCTCATTCTAAAAAGACGTACTCCGAAGTTATAATGAAGCGGCCGATTCGCCAGTGAACATTATCGTTTATCGATTCTAAAAGCAAAATTAAAATAAGAATCTTGGGCCCGGCTCTTAAGAATCTGTTTTTTAAAGGCAGCAAAATAGTTTTTTAATCTGCGTGCGTGAGTGGGGGAGGGAGGGGGGAGAAGGCTAATCAATTTCGACTTATTCAGCCAGCGCGGTTCGCTGTCACAAGATTCGAGGGTTTGTAGTGACGTTTTTTTAAAACAAAAATAATAATATTTTGGAAAGAAAGGTTTTTATTTTTGTTACTCTATGTATTGGTACAGCTCTAAAAACAGTGACAGCTGTAGGGTTCGAAGATTTTTCTGTCGATATGGCAACACGTGGATATTGTGACGTAGCCACCGCACCAAACAAAGATTTGGGCATCCCAGCCAATCACCGGGCAGTATGTGGTTGCCATAACGATCAAACCAGCTGTACGGACTGGAGTTATAAGATACCCGGATGAATAGACAGCCGAATGGGGGTCGTCACAAAATGAAAATAGTGTCAAACGGTAGTAATAAGTCAAATGGCTTTGAAATAGAGGCAAGAAATGAATTTATCAGATGCACCCCAGATTTTCTTTTTCTGTCTCAAATAAAATGAGCAAAAGATCTAAGACGCATTTCGACAGGCAGCCCGATATTTTTTATGAATTTTTTCTGCTCAAAGCATTTTTATAGCGTAAATGTTTTTACTGCAATTTTATATGAG
Organism: Amaurobius ferox; assembly: GCA_951213105.1. Lineage (NCBI taxonomy): Eukaryota > Metazoa > Arthropoda > Arachnida > Araneae > Amaurobiidae > Amaurobius > Amaurobius ferox. Next base: position 127,662,436 of record OX578133.1, on the reverse strand, counting down.
GTTCTTTCACAGTCTGTATAGTCCAGTTTTCAGGTGAACACTGTCTCAATACAGGAGATAAAATTAAAAGAAAGGTCAATTGATTAAAGCTGAGATGTTTCGACCCAAATAGGAAGAGCAGAAGCAAGGGAGATAACGTGAATTCTCTTAGAGCCAGAAGAGCATTTGTCTCTTTGTAAATCGCTTGTCTTGAGATTAAGATCGGAATTTCGAGTCCCACTCCTATCAATATATCAAATTTTTTACATTTGTTATTAGTCTTGTAAATATGTAACATATTTTACTACTATAATCAATTTAAAAGTGAGGAGTCGCATTTAATTTAACTTTATTGCGTTAATGTTAGTGAGAAAGACAGACTGAGAGCTGTATAAGCCGAATTTTTAATTAACTGAATTTCTTGTTTATATTATACTTCCCACCTAGCTCATTTTTATCGACAAAGAAAATTTTAATTGCACTTTTAGTTATATGCGCTAAGATAAGTAAGAGATGAATTACACTAAAGTTAGCTGCATTTGCGCTAACTTTTATCTTATTTTTAAAAAATTAATATGTTAATTTTTATTATGTTAGAATTTATATTTCTGATCATTTGAATCTTAATCCTCTGTGTTTGCCTGTAGACTGGGCTTATGATGCTCATAGTAACTAACTTTCGTCCAATTCGAAACAAGCGTTTATTTTGGTTAATTTGGATTGAATGCTCAGTCTTGAAAAGAATTTAATCTGAATTAACCTCCAATTTAGGCATGGTGGCTCGAAATGGAACCTGGGCTGCTTAACAGCATAGGCGTAATCGGCTGTAGAATATCATCGACGTACGAGTCGTCAGATTGTCTTGCAGCACAGCTAGACGAGATTGGTTGTCCTACGAGATGGCTCCCCAAACAAATCAAGTGTGATGGCCGTATGCCGCTCGAAAACAATGCGGGATTGGAACGTAAACACTAGCGTCACCGCCCAGCTTTGGCTGGCTATGGGAATACGCTTTGCGCTTGCGCTGGAATCTAGACATTTCACACAAAGAAGACAGGTTACTAAATTTGGCATTGAATCCCTTTTTTAACACTTTACAACAAAGTTGAAAAGTGTTTATGACTTTGTTCATTCTGTCTGTCTGTCTGTCTGTCTGTCTGTCTGTCTGTCCGTTAGCACGATAACTGCCGTAAAAATGACTTAATCAAAATGAAATTTTAGTATGTTGTTCAGACGGTCTATAGGACCTATGGGAATATAAATGAATAATATCACCCAATTAGTTTTGGATTGAACCCGGGTTGAAAAAATGGAATACATTGAGCCCTATGGGACCTAATTTTTCAAGCATTTTTTAAGCGGATTTAAATTCACAAATTGCTTCGAAAATTTTAGGCAATATTCAAATTGTTCCATAAAATATATAAAAAAAATTCAGCGAAATATATTCAGTAGTTTTTTAAATAAAAATTAAAATAATAATAACACCTCTTATATGAAGCGATCACGTGTCCATGATATGAAACGATCACATGACCCACTTCAAAATGATATATGGCATCCATCTTGTCTCAAAATCGTGATTTTTAAAGTTCTTTTTAATTCATATTGAGTGTTGTATCCATCCTAAAACTACTTTATTTTTGCCTAAATTCTGTACATCTACATACTTTAACAACGCAATGACAATATATTTCAGTTTAAATGCTCATACAAATTTGATTATTTCTACTATTAAGCCTATTTTTCACCTATGTAAAATGTAAACAGCAAAATATGTAGAATGAGTTGTATTAGAATCGCTGTAATTCTGTAACACAAAATCATTTAGTCCATGGAGTCTGCATGGCTGATATGAATGAAATATTCATTGATTTTAGAAAGAGAAGGACGATAATTTTCGATGAAGTTTTACGCATAGAGTTTTACTTACTTGTAGCTCCATGGTCTTAATTTTTAAATAATATAAATTATTATAGTATTGTGATGAATGACATGAATGGGGGAATTATTTATGAATGAAATGTTGCTTTTATAGAGAGAGCCAGGCGTGTTATTTTTTTATGACGTCATTTGAATGAATTTCAGTTGTTTTCGATAAAGTTTTCAAATATAATAAATTATCGTAGTATTATGATAATTCTAAAATTATTACCGAGGAATGTATCACATTTTAGAGATGTTTAAACCAGGCAATTTATATTTTAATGCCGTCATTTGAATGAAGTTAATTTTTTTCGATGAAGGTTTAAGGTTTCAAATATAATAAATTAATGTAGTATTGTGATAAGTTTTAAAATATTACCGACAAATGTATTGCTCTTCAGACATGTTTAAATAAAATTGCATTGAATTTGGAAAGTGTTTCATAATCAATGCTTTAAGCATGATTGATCTTTCTTGTTAACACTTTACAACATAGTTGAAAGTGTTTATGACTTTGTTCATTCTGTCTGTCTGTCTGTCCGTTAGCACGATAACTGCCGTAGAAATGGCTTTATGAAAAAGAAATTTCAGTATGTTTTTCAGACGGTTTGTGGGACCTATGGGAATATAAATGAATAATATCACCCAATTAGTTTTTTATTGAACCCGGATTGATAAAATGAAATACGTTGAATCCTATGGGGCCTAATGTTTCAAACATTTTTTAAGCAAATTTAAAATTCACAAATTGCTTCGAAAATTTTAGGAAATATTCAAATTATTCCATAAAATATATAAAAAAAATTTCAGTAAAATATGTTAGGTAGTTTTTTAAATAAAAATTATTTAATATAGGGAGAAAAATAAATGCAATTTAAATTCTGACTCTCGTTATATCCTCCAGAAAAAAAAAAAAGAGATATATTATATAATAAATATCCTTCCAAGAATTTAATTATTTCATATATGAGAAAGGTTTCACATTTTAAAATAAATATGGTAGATAACAATTTTTCAAATTTCTAAATAAAATAAATTATTATAGTATTGTGTTGAATTAAACGATTGGAAAAATGATTATGAATGAAATGCTGCATTTATATAGAGGCGATTTATATTTCGATGACGTCATTTGAATAAAGTTCATTTGTTTTCGATGAAGTTTTCAAGTATAATAAATTATTGTAGTGTTATGATAATTTTAAAAATATTACCTAGGAATGTATCGCATTTTAGAGATGTTTAAACCAAGCAATTTATATTTCAATGCCGTCATTTGAATGAAGTTCATTTTCTTCGATGAAGTTTTCAAATATAATAAATTAATGTAGTATTTTGATAATTTGAAAATATTACCGAGGAATGCATCGCATTTGAGAGATGTTTGTGTAAAATTGCATTGAAGTTGGAAAGTGTTTCATAATCAATGCTTTATGCATGATTGTCTTTGATTTAATCGTGGATAAAATTTTATTTCTACGCGATTGGTTGGATTAACATACCGTCGGAAGGGGCATTTTTTTCCCCTACAAGAAATAGCTTAGCATGTGTCATTAAAATGTATATGTTTTTATTTTGAATTTAAAAATTTCCAATAACTTGATACTTAACATAATTCATTATTCTTTAAAACTTTAATTGATATGTTATTTCTTAATTATTATTGTCCAATACATGGTGATGTATCGGGAAAGTATTGGAATCGCGTCGAAAATCGCAACTCGAATTTTCGACGGATCTGCAAGTTTCGAGCACATCTAGAACACGAGAAAGCTATTGCCTGCGTGTCTGTCTGTACAATGCATGTATCCACTGTAACTCAAAAACTAATTGACCAAATTTCATAAAATTTTATAGGCACTTCTGGATTATTTTGGTGCTGATTAGATTTTGGCCCGATTCGGGATAAAAGAACCTGCCTTTTTTGCGAAATGACCCCGCAAAAATTGTATACTTCCAATCTAGCTGAGAAACTGATAGACCAAATTTTACAAAATGAGGTAGATACGTTGTTTGTGGGTTATCGTAATGATGGTTAGATTTTGGTTTGATTCGAAAAAAAAAAATAATAATAATCTGCTTTCTTTTTGAAAAAGGATCCACAAAAATCGTCAAGATCTAATATAAAATACTACAAATCTATCAATTAAATGCATGTTTTATACGTAATTTTTGATGACGATAATGATAAGTCCAACCCCATTACTCTAAGATGAACCATTCTTGAGAAATTTAACTTTTTAATATTGGAGAACTAAAGACTGTAGTGAAAAAACTATTTAATGAAATTTCTTAAAATATAGTAGTTCGTCCCTTGAGGTTTATTCTGATACTGATTAGATTTTGACACGATTCAGAAAAATATAACCGACCCTTTTTTGCAAAATGATCGTGAATATGTGAAATAAATGATCGTGAAATAAATGATGAAATAAATGTAAAGTAAATGATCGTGAAAATGTGAAATAAATGACTGAAATTTCTGAAATATATTAATTAAGTACTTGTTCTTCCTGTAATTTTTGAGAGCACAGCGAATAAGACCTACCCCATGACTCTAAGAGGAACCGTTCTCAAGATATTTTAGTTTTTACTTTCCAATTTTTTAATGAATCAAACGTTAATACATAAAGGAATGTATTGTAACCGGGACGAAAATTCTAATTCGAGTTTTTGAATAGAGAGCACGTTTCAAGCATCCTTGAACGCTAATCAAACGTTTTTGGGGTGATGTGTGTGTGTGTGTGTGTGTGTGTGCGCGCGCGCTAATAACTACTACTTATTATGAAGATGGTATTTTTTTTTCAGTGAACACTTGTTTTTAACCAAATTAATTATATATATGTATCAGCGTTTTTGATTAGGACCATGTTTATAATTTCGTCCATTTATTGATTAACCTTACTGAAGCTACTTTTTCTCGGCAACTGACTCTGTGTATGTGTGTGTGTGTGGGGGGGGGGGGGGGGGAGACGATATCTCACGAACGAATAAATCAATTTAAACGAAATTTGGTATAAAAAATACAATCAGTGAATACTGGAAGCCTATTGTTTTTAAACGCAATCGAATGTTCAAAACACCCTCACATTTTGAAATAAAATTTTGAAAAAATCTTCAAAAATTCAAAATCTGCACTAAAGTCACGTAAATAATTGTTTCTTTCGCAATTTTTTAGAAAACGACGGACACTAACTTTAGAACACTAGCATGAACCGTTCTCGAGATACATCACATTTTTCAAGTAAATTTATCAAAAAAATCATATAACATTAAAAGAAAGGTATTAACTGTTGTTGTTGTTGAAACCCAGACCGTCCGACCTACCAGAAAGGTGTAAGGTAACTGTTTGGACGGTCGGGAAGTGCCACCCAATTCAGACCGGAACCCAGTGGGGGAGGCATCCACAGGGACCGTACCCTCCTTCCCCTACCACCAACCACTCGGAAGGACTTTCGGACCCACATGTTTAACGTGATCGTACTCCGCATGAACACGGCGGCAGTTTTGGCAGTGGCTGGAATCGAACCCGGGCCTACCGAGTGCAACTCCAGCGCGCTAACCAATGGGCTACCGCGCCCAGGTATTAACTGTTGTGAAATAGGTTCTTTTTTTATGTAATATTATGCATTAAATTTGTTATCATTCTCGCGGATCTAGCTTATTCCATTCACGAGAGAAGATACTTTGGGTAATAGTTTTGTATTTGGACGCCATTAGTCGTTTATCTATATAAATAAAAATGAAAATCTGTCTGTCTGTCTGTCTGTCTGTCTGTCTGTCTGTCTGTCTGTCTGTCTGTCTGTTTGTCACACCATCACGGGAGAACGGCTGAACCGAATTTGATGAAATTTTGTGGGTAGCCCAGAAATAGCCCCACTTAAAATCATATCCGTGTTTTGAGTTTCTACGACCAGTGGTTCTCGAGATATTAGTAAAAAACGAAATTTTCGTTTGTCCCATCATCACGGAAAAACGGCTAAACCGAATTTAATGAAATTTGGTGAATAGCCTTGAAATACCCCCCCCATAAATTTTGTCCAAGTTTCGAGTTTCTAAGACCTGGGGTTGTCGAGATATTAATGAAAAACGGAACTTTTTCCTAGGAGTTCTACTCCCTAACTCCGTGGTTTATCCAAACGAAAAGCTTGAAAATCATTTGAAAGTGAATTAAAATTTAATCTCTGAGTTTGATGGGAGATTTTTTGCGTTAATTAGTCACTTTCTGAAAACATGAATTGTTTGAAACATGATTTAAAGGGGAAATCTATCTCCATGGTTCATGGTTTATTTAAAACAAGCTTTTACGGAACAATGAGAAGTATAGAGAAATCAAAATCGTTATTTAATTTCGCAGTTTATGTTATAAGACATGACATATTTAACATGTTATAAGATTCTATCTTATATCATGTTACTCAGAAACGCAATTAAATTAAATCTGTCTGTTAATTTTAATAATTATTTTTTCGATTTGAATAATAAATAAATGGATATAAAAATATATTTTAGAAAAGAACGATTTGATTTTTCTTATAGCATTTTTGACTGGATAATATCAATTACGGTCTTCAGGTTTAAAAATTATTATTATTTATATTTTCGGGGATTATTGATTCAAGGATTATTGATATTTTCAAGTTATTATGCAATTATTTTATTATGACAAAAATTGTTTAAACTCATATATTGTATGTTGTACGAATATTCTACAAATACACGTGTATATCTTTTAATCTACGAGAATATAAGTAGTACAGGTATATTGACATATGTTTTGATATATATTGGCATATATTGGAATCAATTACGACCTTCTGGTATGAAGAGTACGGATATTATTGATGTTTTCAATTTATTACGTCATCTCTTTTATTTTGGCAAATATTTTTGAGACGCATATTGTAATACGGGTAATCTTCTACTAACACATTGGCATATTTTCTGATCTGCGACAATATAATTAGTACGGGGTTGCATATATTCATTCAATTCCTATTTTTTCTTCTGTAAATTTGCTTACAAAAGGGGGCAGGATGTTTTATTCTTCAGATCTGATTGTGAAGATAATTTTGCATAGTGAGAACATATATTCTTAAACTTCTCTTTAGGAGCAATAAATTTAATATTTTAACAGAATTTGCACATGATTGCGAACTTTAAGTTTCTTTAAATTATACACACCGTACGAATAACGGGTGTGCTGTTAGTGGTTAATAAATTTTAACATTTTAGGAGGATATATCATGTTGCTCGGCATCGCAATTAAATTAAATGTGTTTGTTAATGTTTTTATTATTTTTTTTCGATTTAAATAATAAATAAATGGATAAATGGATATAAAAGTATATCTTATGAATGGACGGTTTGATTTTTCTTTTAATAATATTAATTGCTGACTGCGTACATCAATTTCATTTATTTTGGCAAAGAGTTTTCAAGCTTATATCGCATTTAGCTACTAAACTCATATATTGTGTTTAGCCAATAAATTCATATAGCCGATTGTTGAAACAGAAAAAGAGTAGAGTGGGTATATCTTCTAATACAATTGTAGTGTTTTCATTTAGTATATTGAAACGGGATAAGAATGTTTCATTCAGATCTGCAAATTCAAAGCTACGAATTTGGAGGGATATCGCTAATTTGACAACTTTTCTTAAACTTTGCCAAATTGACGGAAATGTCGCCAAATTGATATAAACGACACACAAACAGCTGCCATAAACCTTCGGGTTGGTCGTGTGGCTTGGGTCTTCTACATATCAATGAAATTTTTTTTTGTTTTGTTAGAAGAGGGTACTGAAATGATGTTTGGTTAGCATTTATCTGTCAGACCAACCATCCTACTTAGTAATACATTTAGCGAATTTTTAAAAGGTCACTAAATTGATAAAAATATTTTCAAATCTATAAAAATATCTTAAAATTGATAAAATTGAGCTAAATAAATGAAATTAATTGTGTTTTGTTAGGGGATAGTATTGTGATGATATTTCGTCAATTTGTCGCAAAGTGGAACTGTCAGTTCTACAGTCCCACTTGGCGATAAATTTGGCGATTTTTTAAAATGTCGCTAATTTGACGAAACTGTCGCCAAATGTTCCATAGAAATATAACTATTTAGACGATATTTTTTCTACCAATTTATTTGAAGCAAATGATATCATGTCGCTTAGCAACGGATTTAAATCCAATGTGTTTATGCGGCAGACGATTTTTATTAAATCCTTTCCGATTTGAATAATGAAGATATGTATATAAAATAAATTTCATTGCCATTTCATTTTGGACTGGATAATATCAATTATACTCTTCAGGTTTAAACATTATTATTATTGATATTTTCCGGAATTATTGATTCAGGGATCATTGATATTTTTAAGTTATTACGCCATTGTTTTATTGCGGCAAAAATTGCTGACACACGCATATTGTACGTTGTACGAGTAATCTTCTAGAAATGCACGGGTATATCTTCTAACCTACGAGAATATAAGTAGTACAGGTATATTGGCATATATTTTGACATATATTGGCATATATATTGGAATCAAGTACAGTCTTCTGGTATGAAGATTAAGGGGATTAATTATATATTCAATTAATTACGTCGTCTGTTGTATTTTACCAAAAACCATTTGTGACTCATATTGCAAAACGGGTAATCTTCTACTAATAATCGGACATTATAAGTAGTACGTGTATATCTTCCCATATAATTTTAGCACTTTAATTTTGACATATATTGGAATAAATGACTGTCTTCAGATTTAAAGATTACGGGTTTATTGGTATTTTCAATTTATACATGTAATCTACTAATACAGGTTATATTTTCTAATATTCGCGTATATAATTAGTACGGGTCCCATACAATTTTAACGCTTTTATTTTGCATATATTGATTCAATTCCATATTTTTTTTTATATTTGCTTACATAAGGGGTCCAAGATGTTTTATTCTTCAGATATGTCCATGAAGATAATTTTATATAGCGAGAACAGAGATTCTTAAATTTCTTTTTAGGAGCATTATATTAAATATTTTAACAGAATATTTTGATTAAACATGTCATTTAGTATACTATAAGAATTTGGGCATGATTATGAATTTCAAGTTTCTTTATATTATATACTCCGTACGAAGAACGGGTATGCTGCTAGTGTATTATAAGAATGACATATGTCCCCGTCCATAAAAAAATTAAATATGGGTTCCATTGATGGATTGAATATTATGTGAATTTAATTGATGAAGTTACTTCAAAATCTTCAGATTTCTTCAGTTTTTGCTCATGTAGCTGCAGAAACCAGTAATTTTCTTTCGATATTTGTTACATTTCTCTAATGTCCAGGCTGACCGAGTTCTGCACCAATAGAGAAGGCTGTGTCCATGCTTAGGGGTCAGTGGTAGGTGCCTTATTAGACGTCGAAATTTTACCACACCTTCTACAAGTCGACCCCGAATAGTATCTCTTGATACAGGACACATGGAGGATGACTTCCTCAGCAATGTCTTCGAGGATTTAATACCTTCGCATGGACACCCAGGTTCCCAGACCCATCTATATAAATAAAAATGAAAATCTGTCTGTCTGTCTGTCTGTCTGTCTGTCTGTCTGTCTGTCTGTCTGTCTGTCTGTTTGTCACACCATCACGGGAGAACGGCTGAACCGAATTTGATGAAATTTTGTGGGTAGCCCAGAAATAGCCCCACTTAAAATTATATCCGTGTTTTGAGTTTCTACGACCAGTGGTTCTCGAGATATTAGCAAAAAACGAAATTTTCGTTTGTCTCATCGTCACGGAAAAACGGCTGAACCGAATTTAATGAAATTTGGTGAATAGCCTTGAAATATCCCCCCATAAATTTTGTCTAAGTTTCGAGTTTCTAAGACCTGGGGTTGTCGAGATATTAATGAAAAACGGAACTTTTTCCTAGGAGTTCTACTCCCTAACTCCGTGGTTTATCCAAACGAAAAGCTTGAAAATCGTTTGAAAGTGAATTAAAATTTAATCTCTGAGTTTGATGGGAGATTTTTTGCGTTAATTAGTCACTTTCTGAAAACATGAATTGTTTGAAAGATGATTTAAAGGGGAAATCTATCTCCATGGTTCATGGTTTATTTAAAACACGCTTTTACGGAACAATGAGAAGTATAGAGAAATCAAAATCGTTATTTAATTTCGCAGTTTCTGTTATAAGACATGACATATTTAACATGTTATAAGATTCTATCTTATATCATGTTACTCAGAAACGCAATTAAATTAAATCTGTCTGTTAACTTTAATAATTATTTTTTCGATTTGAATAATAAATAAATGGATATAAAAATATATTTTAGAAAAGAACGATTTGATTTTTCTTATAGCATTTTTGACTGGATAATATCAATTACGGTCTTCAGGTTTAAAAATTATTATTATTTATATTTTCGGGGATTATTGATTCAAGGATTATTGATATTTTCAAGTTATTATGCAATTATTTTATTATGACAAAAATTGTTTAAACTCATATATTGTATGTTGTACGAATCTTCTACAAATACACGTGTATATCTTTTAATCTACGAGAATATAAGTAGTACAGGTATATTGACATATGTTTTGATATATATTGGCATATATTGGAATCAATTACGACCTTCTGGTATAAAGAGTACGGATATTATTGATGTTTTCAATTTATTACGTCATCTCTTTTATTTTGGCAAATATTTTTGAGACGCATATTGTAATACGGGTAATCTTCTACTAACACATTGGCATATTTTCTGATCTGCGACAATATAATTAGTACGGGGTTGCATATATTCATTCAATTCCTATTTTTTCTTCTGTAAATTTGCTTAAAAAAGGGGGCAGGATGCTTTATTCTTCAGATCTGATCGTGAAGATAATTTTGCATAGTGAGAACATATATTCTTAAACTTCTCTTTAGGAGCAATAAATTTAATATTTTAACAGAATTTGCACATGATTGCGAACTTTAAGTTTCTTTAAATTATACGAATAACGGGTGTGCTGTTAGTGGTTAATAAATTTTAACATTTTAGGAGGATATATCATGTTGCTCGGCATCGCAATTAAATTAAATATGTTTGTTAATGTTTTTATTATTTTTTTTTTCGATTTAAATAATAAATAAATGGATAAATGGATATAAAAGTATATCTTATGAATGGACGGTTTGATTTTTCTTTTAATTATATTAATTGCTGACTGCGTACATCAATTTCATTTATTTTGGCAAAGAGTTTTCAAGCTTATATCGTATTTAGCTACTAAACTCATATATTGTGTTTAGCCAATAAATTCATATAGCCGATTGTTGAAACAGAAAAAGAGTAGAGCGGGTATATCTTCTAATACAATTGTAGTGTTTTCATTTAGTATATTGAAACGGGATAAGAATGTTTCATTCAGATCTGCAAATTCAAAGATACGAATTTGGAGGGATATCGCTAATTTGACAACTTTTCTTAAACTTTGCCAAATTGACGGAAATGTCGCCAAATTGATATAAACGATACACAAACAGCTGCCATAAACCTTCGGGTTGGTCGTGTGGCTTGGGTCTTCTACATATCAATGAAATTTTTTTTTGTTTTGTTAGAAGAGAGTACTGAAATGATGTTTGGTTAGCATTTATCTGTCAGACCAACCATCCTACTTAGTAATACATTTAGCAAATTTTTTAAATGTCACCAAATTGATAAAAATGTTTTCAAATCTATAAAAATATCTTGAAATTGATAAAATTGCGCTACATAAATGATATTAATTGTTTTTTGTTAGGGGATACTATTGTGATGATATTTCGTCAATTTGTCGCAAAGTGGAACTGTCAGTTCTACAGTCCCACTTGGCGATAAATTTGGCGATTTTTTAAAATGTCGCTAATTTGACGAAACTGTAGCCAAATGTTTCATAGAAATATAACTATTTAGACGATATTTTTTCTACCAATTTATTTGAGGCAAATGATATCATGTCGCTTAGCAACGGATTTAAATCCAATGTGTTTATGCGGCAGACGATTTTTATTAAATCCTTTCCGATTTGAATAATGAAGATATGTATATAAAATAAATTTCATTGCCATTTCATTTTGGACTGGATAATATCAATTATACTCTTCAGGTTTAAACATTATTATTATTGATATTTTCCGGAATTATTGATTCAGGGATTATTGATATTTTTAAGTTATTACGCCATTGTTTTATTGCGGCAAAAATTGCTGACACACGCATATTGTACGTTGTACGAGTAATCTTCTAGGAATGCACGGGTATATCTTCTGACCTACGAGAATATAAGTAGTACAGGTATATTGGCATATATTTTGACATATATTGGCATATATATTGGAATCAAGTACAGTCTTCTGGTATGAAGATTAAGGGGATTAATTATATATTCAATTTAATACGTCGTCTGTTGTATTTTACCAAAAAACATTTGTGACTCATATTGCAAAACGGGTAATCTTCTACTAATAATCGGACATTATAAGTAGTACGTGTATATCTTCCCATGTAATTTTAGCACTTTAATTTTGACATATATTGGAATAAATGACTGTCTTCAGATTTAAAGATTACGGGTTTATTGGTATTTTCAATTTATACATGTAATCTACTAATACAGGTTATATTTTCTAATATTCGCGTATATAATTAGTACGGGTCCCATACAATTTTAACGCTTTTATTTTGCATATATTGATTCAATTCCATATTTTTTTTTATATTTGCTTACATAAGGGGTCCAAGATGTTTAATTCTTCAGATATGTCCATGAAGATAATTTTATATAGCGAGAACAGATATTCTTAAACTTCTTTCTAGGAGCATTATATTAAATATTTTAACAGAATATTTTGATTAAACATGTCATTTAGTATACTATAAGAATTTGGGCATGATTATGAATTTCAAGTTTCTTTATATTATATTCTCCGTACGAAGAACGGGTATGCTGCTAGTCATCAATATGCTGTGACTTCAACTGCAGCATGCATACTCTTCCGCCAAGGGACTTATGCAGCGTATTTGATACTATGCAGCACCGAATATCTGCTCGTATTTCTGCCAGGGGATGATTTACCACTTACTAAAATGCCATTTTCTTGTTACCACCATCTATATAAATAAAAATGAAAATCTGTCTGTCTGTCTGTTTGTCACACCATCACGGGAGACCGGCTGAACCGAATTTGATGAAATTTTGTGGGTAGCCCAGAAATAGCCCCACTTAAAATTATATCCGTGTTTTGAGTTTCTACGACCAGTGGTTCTCGAGATATTAGTAAAAAACGAAATTTTCGTTTGTCTCATCATCACGGAAAAACGGCTAAACCGAATTTAATGAAATTTGGTGAATAGCCTTGAAATATCCCCCCATAAATTTTGTCCCAGTTTCGAGTTTCTAAGACCTGGGGTTGTCGAGATATTAATGAAAAACGGAACTTTTTCCTAGGAGTTCTACTCCCTAACTCCGTGGTTTATCCAAACGAAAAGCTTGAAAATCGTTTGAAAGTGAATTAAAATTTAATCTCTGAGTTTGATGGGAGATTTTTTGCGTTAATTAGTCACTTTCTGAAAAAATGAATTGTTTGAAACATGATTTAAAGGGGAAATCTATCTCCATGGTTCATGGTTTATTTAAAACAAGCTTTTACGGAACAATGAGAAGTATAGAGAAATCAAAATCGTTATTTAATTTCGCAGTTTATGTTATAAGACATGACATATTTACCATGTTATAAGATTCTATCTTATGTCATGTTACTCAGAAACGCAATTAAATTAAATCTGTCTGTTAATTTTAATAATTATTTTTTCGATTTGAATAATAAATAAATGGATATAAAAATATATTTTAGAAAAGAGCGATTTGATTTTTCTTATAGCATTTTTGACTGGATAATATCAATTACGGTCTTCAGGTTTAAAAATTATTATTATTTATATTTTCGGGGATTACTGATTCAAGGATTATTGATATTTTCAAGTTATTATGCAATTATTTTATTATGACAAAAATTGTTTAAACTCATATATTGTATGTTGTACGAATCTTCTACAAATACACGTGTATATCTTTTAATCTACGAGAATATAAGTAGTACAGGTATATTGACATATGTTTTGATATATATTGGCATATATTGGAATCAATTACGACCTTCTGGTATAAAGAGTACGGATATTATTGATGTTTTCAATTTATTACGTCATCTCTTTTATTTTGGCAAATATTTTTGAGACGCATATTGTAATACGGGTAATCTTCTACTAACACATTGGCATATTTTCTGATCTGCGACAATATAATTAGTACGGGGTTGCATATATTCATTCAATTCCTATTTTTTCTTCTGTAAATTTGCTTACAAAAGGGGGCAGGATGTTTTATTCTTCAGATCTGATCGTGAAGATAATTTTGCATAGTGAGAACATATATTCTTAAACTTCTCTTTAGGAGCAATAAATTTAATATTTTAACAGAATTTGCACATGATTGCGAACTATAAGTTTCTTTAAATTATACACTCCGTACGAATAACGGGTGTGCTTTTAGTGGTTAATAAATTTTAACATTTTAGGAGGATATATCATGTTGCTCGGCATCGCAATTAAATTAAATGTGTTTGTTAATGTTTTTATTATTTTTTTTCGATTTAAATAATAAATAAATGGATAAATGGATATAAAAGTATATCTTATGAATGGACGGTTTGATTTTTCTTTTAATTATATTAATTGCTGACTGCGTACATCAATTTCATTTATTTTGGCAAAGAGTTTTCAAGCTTATATCGTATTTAGCTACTAAACTCATATATTGTGTTTAGCCAATAAATTCATATAGCCGATTGTTGAAACAGAAAAAGAGTACAGCGGGTATATCTTCTAATACAATTGTAGTGTTTTCATTTAGTATATTGAAACGGGATAAGAATGTTTCATTCAGATCTGCAAATTCAAAGCTACGAATTTGGAGGGATATCGCTAATTTGACAACTTTTCTTAAACTTTGCCAAATTGACGGAAATGTCGCCAAATTGATATAAACGACACACAAACAGCTGCCATAAACCTTCGGGTTGGTCGTGTGGCTTGGGTCTTCTACATATCAATGAAATTTTTTTTTGTTTTGTTAGAAGAGAGTACTGAAATGATGTTTGGTTAGCATTTATCTGTGAGACCAACCATCCTACTTAGTAATACATTTAGCGAATTTTTAAAATGTCACCAAATTGATAAAAATGTTTTCAAATCTATAAAAATATCTTGAAATTGATAAAATTGCGCTACATAAATGATATTAATTGTTTTTTGTTAGGGGATAGTATTGTGATGATATTTCGTCAATTTGTCGCAAAGTGGAACTGTCAGTTCTACAGTCCCACTTGGCGATAAATTTGGCGATTTTTTAAAATGTCGCTAATTTGACGAAACTGTCGCCAAATGTTCCATAGAAATATAACTATTTAGACGATATTTTTTCTTCCAATTTATTTGAAGCAAATGATATCATGTCGCTTAGCAACGGATTTAAATCCAATGTGTTTATGCGGCAGACGATTTTCATTAAATCCTTTCCGATTTGAATAATGAAGATATGTATATAAAATAAATTTCATTGCCATTTCATTTTGGACTGGATAATATCAATTATACTCTTCAGGTTTAAACATTATTATTATTGATATTTTCCGGAATTATTGATTCAGCGATTATTGATATTTTTAAGATATTACGCCATTGTTTTATTGCGGCAAAAATTGCTGACACACGCATATTGTACGTTGTACGAGTAATCTTCTAGGAATTCACGGGTATATCTTCTAACCTACGAGAATATAAGTAGTACAGGTATATTGACATATATTTTGACATATATTGGCATATATATTGGAATCAAGTACAGTCTTCTGGTATGAAGATTACGGGGATTAATTATATATTCAATTTATTACGCCGTCTGTTGTATTTTACCAAAAAACATTTGAGACTCATATTGCAAAACGGGTAATCTTCTACTAATAATCGGACATTATAAGTAGTACGTGTATATCTCCCCATATAATTTTAGCACTTTAATTTTGACATATATTTGAATAAATGACTGTCTTCAGATTTAAAGATTACGGATTTATTGGTATTTTCAATTTATACATGTAATCTACTAATACAGGTTATATTTTCTAATATTCGCGTATATAATTAGTACGGGTCCCATACATTTTGCATATATTGATTCAATTCCATATTTTTTTTTATATTTGCTTACATAAGGGGTCCAAGATGTTTCATTCTTCAGATATGTCCATGAAGATAATTTTATATAGCGAGAACAGAGATTCTTAAACTTCTTTTCAGGAGCATTATATTAAATATTTTAACAGAATATTTTGATTAAACATGTCATTTAGTATACTATAAGAATTTGGGCATGATTATGAATTTCAAGTTTCTTTATATTATATACTCCGTACGATGAACGGGTATGCTGCTAGTCTATATAAATAAAATTGAAAATCTGTCTGTCTGTCTGTCTGCCTGTTTGTCCCATCATCACGGGAGAACGGCTGAACCGAATTTGATGAAACTTTGTGGGTAGCCTAGAAATAGCCCCACTTAAAATTTAGTCCATATTTGGAGTTTCCATAACCAGTGGTTCTCGAGATATTAGTGAAAAACAAATATTTCGTTTGTCTCATAATCACGAGAGAACGGCTGAATCGAATTTTATGAAATTTTGTGAGTAGCCTTAAAATAGCCCCCCATAAATTTTGCCCAAGTTTCGAGTTTCTAATATCAGGGGTTGTCGAGATATTAATGAAAAACGGAACTTTATCCTAGGAGATCTACTCTCCTCTGGTTTATCCAAACGGAAAGGATGAAAATCGTTTGTTTAAAACGCCAACGTGAATTAAAACTTCATTTCTGAGCTTAGTGCAGGATTTTTGCATTAATTAGTCACTATCTGAAAGCATGAATTGTTTGAAACATGAATTTTAATGGAAAATCTAACTCCATGGTCAAGCATTTACTAAACAATGGAAAGTATAAAGAAATCAAAATGGTTATTATTTTTGCATTTTATGGGGAAGAGATCAAAATGGTTATTTAATTTCGCAGTTTATGAGGAAGATTCTTTATTATATTATGTTGCTCAGCAACGCAATTAAATTAAATGTGTTTCTTAATATTTGTTATTATTTTTTCTATTTGAATAATAAATAAATAGATGTATAAATATATTTTGTAAATGAACGGTTTGATTTTTAACACTTTACAACAAAGTTGAAAAGTGTTTATGACTTTGTTCATTCTTTAACACTTTACAACGAAATTGAAATGTGTTTATGATTCATTCTGTCTGCCTGTCTGTCTGTCTGTCTGTCTGTCCGTTAGCACGATAACTGCCGTAAAAATGACTTAATCAAAATGAAATTTTAGTATGTTGTTCAGACGGTCTGTAGGACCTATGGGAATATAAATGAATAATATCACACAATTAGTTTTGGATTGAACCCGGGTTGAAAAAATGAAATACATTGAGCCCTATGGGACCTAATTCTTCTAACATTTTTTAAACGGATTTAAAATTCACAAATTGCTTCGAAAATTTTAGGTAATAGTCAAATTGTTCCATAAAATATATAAAAAAAAATTCAGCTAAATATATTCAGTAGTTTTTTAAATAAAAATTAAAATAATAATTACACATCTTATATGAAACGATCACGTGGCCATGATATGAAACGATCACATGACCCACTTCAAAATGATATATGGCATCCATCTTGTTTCAAATTCGTGATTTTTTAAAGTTATTTTTAATTCATATTGAGTGTTGTATCCATCCTAAAACTACTTTATTTCTGCTTAAATTCTGTGCATCTACATACTAAAACAACACAATGACAATATATTTGAGTTTAAATTCTCATTCAAATTTGATTATTTCTACAACTAAGCCTATTTTTCACCTATGTAAAATGTAAACAGCAAAATATGTAGAATGAGTTGTATTAGAATTACTGTATTTCTTTAACACAAAATAATTCAGTCCATGGAGTCTGCATGGCTGATATGAATGAAATATTAATTGATTTTATAAACAGAAGGACGATTTTTTTCGATGAAGTTTTAAGCATACAGTTTATGAATTGTAGCTCCATGGTCTTAATTTTTAAATAAAAAAAATAAATTATTATAGTATTGTGATGAATGAAATGGAGAAAGTTATGAATGAAATCCTGCTTTTATAAAGAGATCCAGGCGTGTTATTTTTTCTATGACGTCATTTGAATTAATTTCAGTTGTTTTCGATGAAGTTTTTAAATATAATAAATTATCGTAGTATTATGATAGATTTAAAAATATTACCGTGGAATGTATTACATTTTAGAGATATTTAAACCACGCAATTTATATTTCAATGCCGTCATTTGAATGAAGTTCATTTTTTTCAATGAAGGTTTAAGTTTTCAAATATAATAAATCAATGTAGTATTGTGATAAGTTTTAAAATATTACCGAGGAATGTATTGCATTTTCGACTTTTTTAAATAAAATTGCATTGAAGTTGGAAAGTGTTTCATAATCAATGCTTTAAGCATGATTGATCTTTCTTGTTCTTTTTAATTATATTAATTACGGACTGCGTACATCACTTTCATTTGACAAAGAGTTTTTAAGCTTTTATATTGTGTTTAGCTAATAAACTCATATTGTGCTTAGCCAATAAACTCATTTATCCGATTGTTGAAACAGAAAAAGAGTAGAATGGGTATATCTTCTAATACAATTTTAGTGTTTGCATTTAGTATATACAAACGGGATCAGGATGTTTTATTCTTCAGATCTGCAATTTCAGAGCTACGAATTTGGCGGAATATCGCTAACTTGGCAACTTTTCTTAAACTTTGCCAAATTGACGGAAATATCGCCAAATTTCTAAAAACGACGCAAATCAATGAAATTTAGAAGACAGTACTGAAATGATGTTTCGGTAGCATTTGTGGGTCCATCATACTTTACATCCTACTTAGTAACACATTTATCGAATTTTTAAAATATCACCAAGTTGATAAAAATGTTTGTGAATCTATAAAAATGTCATGAAATTGATAAAATTGCGCTTAATAAATGAAATTAATTGTGTTTTGTTAGGGGATAATATTATGATGATGTTTCGTCAATTTGTCGCAAAATGGGACTATCAGTTTTACAGTCCCACTTGGCGATAAATTTGGCGATTTTTTAAGTTATCGCTAAATTGAAGAAAATATCGCCAAACCTTTCATGGAGATAGCATTATTCAGACGATATGATTTCCATCAATTTATTTGAAGCAACTGATATCATGTCGTTTAGCAATGGATGTAAATCCAATGTGTTATGTGGCATACGATTTTAATTAAATCTTTTCCAATTTGCATAATAAAGATATGTATATAAAATAAATTTCATTGGCATTGCATTTTTGACTGGAAAATATCGATTACGGTCTTCAGGTTACACATTATTATTATTGATATTTTCGGGGATTATTGATTCAGGGATTATTGATACTTTCAAATTATTATACCATTGTTTTATTATGACAAAAATTGTTGAAACTCACATATTGTACGTTGTGCGAGTAATCTTCTATAAATGCACGTGTAATCTTCTAATCTACGAGAATATAAGTACTACAGGTATATAGACATATATTTTGATATATATTGGCATATTTTGGAATCAATTACGACCTTCTGGTATAAAGATTACGGGGATAATTGAAATTTTTAATTTATAATGTCATCTGTTTTATTTCGGCAAAGATTTTTTAGACTCATATTGTAATAAGTGTAATCTTCTACTAACATACAGGCATATTTTCTAATCTGCGGCAATATAAGTAGTATGGGTATATATATATATATATATATATATATATATATATTCCCATATAATTTTAGTGCTTTCATTCTGGCATATATTGGAATCAATTACGGGTTTATTGATATTTTCAATTTATACATGTAATCTACTAATACAGGTTATATCTTCTAATATTCACGTATATAAGTAGTACGGGTCCTATACAATTTTAATGCTTTCATTTTGCATATATTGATTCAATTCCTTTTTTTTTTGTAAATTTGCTTTCGAAAGGGGCCAGGATGTTTTATTCTGCAGATCTGCCCGTGACGATAATGTTGCATGATGGGAACAGATATTCATAATCTTCTCTTTAGGAGCAATAAATTTAATATTTTAACATAATTTGCACATGAATCTGAATTATAAATTTCTTTATATTTTATACTCCGTACGAAGAACGGGTATACTGCTAGTCTATATAAATAAAATTGAAAATCTGTCTGTCTGTCTGTCTGTCTGTCTGTCTGTTTGTCCCATCATCACGGGAGAACGGCTGAACCGAATTTGATGAAATTTTGTGGGTAGCCTAGAAATAGCCCAACTTAAAATTTAGTCCATGTTTGGAATTTCCACAACCAGTGGTTCTCGAGATATTAGTGAAAAACGAATATTTCGTTTGTCTCATCATCACGAGAGAACGGCTGAATCGAATTTAATGAAATTTTGTGAGTAGCCTTAAAATAGCCCCTCATAAATTTTGCCCAAGTTTCGAGTTTCTAATACCAGGGGTTGTCGAGATATTAATGAAAAACGGAACTTTTTCTTAGGAGATCTACTCTCCAACTCCGTGGTTTATCCAAACGGAAAGGATGAAAATCGTTTGTTTAAAACGTCAACGTGAATTAAAACTTCATTTCTGAGCTTAGTGCAGGATTTTTGCATTAATTAGTCACTATCTGAAAGCATGATTTGTTTGAAACATGAATTTAAATGGAAAATCTAACTCCATGGTCAAGCATTTACTAAACAATGGAAAGTATAAAGAAATCAAAATGGTTATTATTTTTGCATTTTATGGGGAAGAGATCAAAATGGTTATTTAATTTCGCGGTTTATGAGGAAGATTCTTTATTATATTATGTTGCTCAGCAACGCAATTAAATTAAATGTGTTTCTTAATATTTGCTATTATTTTTTCTATTTGAATAATAAATAAATAGATGTAAAAATATATTTTGTAAATGAACGGTTTGATTTCTCTTTTAATTATATTAATTACGGACTGCGTACATCACTTTCATTTGACAAAGAGTTTTTAAGCTTTTATATTGTGTTTAGCTAATAAACTCATATTGTGCTTAGCCAATAAATTTATTTAGCCGATTGTTGAAACAGAAAAAGAGTAGAACGGGTGTATTTTCTAATGCAATTTTAGTGTTTCAATTTAGTATATGCAAACAGGATCGGATGTTTTATTCTTCAGATCTGCAAATTCAGAGCTATGAATTTCGCGGAATATCGCTAACTTGGCAACTTTTCTTAAACTTTTACAAATTGACGGAAATATCGCCAAATTGCTAAAAACGACGCAAATCAATGAAATTAAATTAGTTTTTTTAGAAGACAGTACTGAAATGATGTTTCGGTAGCATTTTTGGGTCAGTCTATCCATCCTACTTAGTAACACATTTATCGAATTTTTAAAATATCACCAAATTGATAAAAGTGTTTGTAAATCTATAAAAATGTCATGAAATTGATAAAATTGCGCTTAATAAATGAAATTAATTGTGTTTTGTTAGGGGATATATTATGATGATGTTTCGTCAATTTGTCGCAAAATGAGACTATCAGTTTTACAGTCCCACTTGGCGATAAATTTGGTGATTTTTTAAGTTATCGCTAAATTGAAGAAAATATCGCCAAACCTTTCATGGAGATAGCATTATTCAGACGATATGATTTCCATCAATTTATTTGAAGCAACTGATATCATGTCATTTAGCAATGGATGTAAATCCAATGTGTTATGTGGCATACGATTTTAATTAAATCTTTTCCGATTTGAATAATAAAGATATGTATATAAAATAAATTTCATTGGCATTGCGTTTTTGACTGGATAATATCGATTACGGTCTTCAGGTTACGCATTATTATTATTGATATTTTCGGGGATTATTGATTCAGGGATTATTGATATTTTCGAATTATTATACCATTGTTTTATAATGACAAAAATTGTTGAAACTCACATATTGTACGTTGTGCGAGTAATCTTCTATAAATGCACGTGTTATCTTCTAATCTACGAGAATATAAGTAGTACAGGTTTATAGGCATATATTTTGATATATATTGGCATATATTGGAATCAATTACGACCTTCTGGTATAAAGATTACGGGGCTAATTGAAATTTCAATTTATAAAGTCATCTGTTTTATTTCGGCAAAGATTTTTTAGACTCATATTGTAATAAGGGTAATCTTCTACTAACATACAAGCATATTTTCTAATCTGCGACAATATAAGTAGTATGGGGTTATATATATATATATATATATTCCCATATAATTTTAGTGCTTTCATTCTGGCATATATTGGAATCAATTACGGGTTTATTGATATTTTCAATTTATACATGCAATCTACTAATACAGGTTATATCTTCTAATATTCGCGTATATAAGTAGTACGGGTCCTATATAATTTTAATACTTTCATTTTGCATATATTGATTCAATTCCTTTTTTTTTGTAAATTTGCTTTCGAAAGGGGCCAGGATGTTTTATTCTTTAGATCTGCCCGTGACGATAATTTTGCATGATGAGAGCAGATATTCATAAACTTCTCTTTAGGAGCAATAAATTTAATATTTTAACATAATTTGCATATGATTCTGAATTATAAGTTTCTTTATATTTTATACTCCGTACGAAGAACGGGTATGCTGCTAGTCTATATAAATAAAAATGAAAATCTGTCTGTCTGTCTGTCTGTCTGTTTGTCCCGTCATCACGGGTGAACGGCTGAACCGAATTTGATGAAATTTTGTGGGTAGCCTAGAAATAGCCCCACTTAAAATTTAGTCTATGGTTGGAATTTCTACGACCAGTGGTTCTAGAGATATTAGTAAAAAACGAAACTTTCGTTTGGCTCATCATCACGAGAGAACGGCTGAACCGAATTTAAGGGGACTCAGTACCCTTCATTTGGCGAAAAATGACGAAATTACCGATTTTCATATTTTTTGCTTAAAATATACCTTGACACCCGTAGTATATCCTGACAAAGTTTCGTGAAGATCCGAGAACTATAAATATATCAAAAAGGCTTTTGACTGCAACTATGTTCCATGAAATACCACGCCTACTTCTCTGTTTACGCTCTGTTTACATCGCATTTGCAACTGAATACTCCCTGTTTTACAAAATATTTCTACCAGGAAGATGAAAGTGCTTAATCGTAGTTTTAATTGATAAAGAAACTTTGTTTACGTTTTCCGATCTGCTTTCGTTCTACAGTCCCACTTGGCGATAAATTTGGCGATTTTTTAAAATGTCGCCAAACCTTCATTAGAGATATTCAGACGATATTTTGACCACCAATTTATTTGAAGCAAATCATAGCATGTCGCTTAACAACGGATTTAAATTTAACGTGTTTATGAGGAAGAAGATTTTTATTAAATCTTTTCCGATTTTAATGATGAAGATATGTATATAAAATAAATTTCATTGCCATCATATTTTTGACTGGATAATATCAATTACGATCTTCATGTTTAAACATTATTATTATTGATATTTTCGGGGATTATTGATTCAGAGATTATTGATATTTTCAACTTCTTATGGCATTGTTTTATTGCGGCAAAAATTGTTGAAACTCATATATTGTACGTTGTACGAGTAATCTTCTACAAATGCACGGGTATATCTTCTAATGTAAGAGAATATAAGTAGTACATGTATATTGGCATATATTGGAATCAAGCCTTCCGGTATGAAGATCACGGGGATTATTGATATTTTTAATTTATTAAGTAATCTGTTATATATTGGCAAAAATTTTTCAAACTAAATATTATAATACGGGTAATTTTTTACTAACACTAGGACATATCTTCTAATCTATGACATTATATATTATTATCTATTACATATTGGAATTAATTACTGCCTACTTGTTTAAAGATTACGGATTTATTGATATTTTCAATGTATACATGTAATGTCATAATACAGGTTATATCTTCTAATATTCGCGTATATAAGTAGTACGGGTTCCATACAATACGCTATTATTTTGCATATATTGATTCAATTCCATACTTTTTATAAATTTGCTTGCAAAAAAGGCCAGATTATTTTATTCTTCAGATCTACCCGTGAAGATAATTTTGTATAGTGAGAACAGAGATCCTGAGGTTTCTTTTTAGGAGCATTGTATTAAATATTTTAACAGAATATTTTGATTAAGCATGTCATTTAGTATACTATAGGAATTTGCACATGATTGTGAATTTTAAGTTTATTTATATTATATACTCCGTACGAAGAACGGGTATGCTGCTAGTGCATATATATATATATTATACACATGTGTTATATTATATATATATATACTTTTTTAGTGTGTTTAATAAATAAATTTTGAACGAACAACACATTAAATTTATGAATAAAATTATAGGTATAGATGGCATCGCATCCGAACCTGAAAAAGAAACTAATTTCCTTGTTTAAACATTTAATAGAG
Source organism: Amaurobius ferox (assembly GCA_951213105.1). NCBI lineage: Eukaryota > Metazoa > Arthropoda > Arachnida > Araneae > Amaurobiidae > Amaurobius > Amaurobius ferox. The sequence goes on along the minus strand of OX578133.1, from coordinate 127,637,865 downwards.
GAACATTGAAAGCTCTTTTAAAATCTATATAAATAAAATTGAAAATCTGTCTGTATGTCTGTCTGTCTGTCTGTCTGTCTGTCTGTTTGTCCCATCATCACGGGAGAACGGCTGAACCGAATTTGATGAAATTTTGTGGGTAGCCTAGAAATAGCCCCACTTAAAATTTAGTCTATGGTTGGAATTTCTACGACCAGTGGTTCTCGAGATATTAGTAAAAAACGAAACTTTCGTTTGTCTCATCATCACGAGAGAACGGCTAAACCGAATTTAATGAAATTTTGTGGGTTGCCTTGAAATAGCCCCCCATAAATTTTGCCCAAGTTTCAAGTTTCTAAGACCAGGGGTTGTCGAGATATTAATGAAAAACGGAACTTTTTTTATAGGAGTTCTACTCTCCAACTCCGTGGTTTATCCAAACGGAAAGGATAAATATCGTTTGTTTAAAGCGTCAAAGGGAATTAAAACTTTATTTTTGAGTTTGATGCAGGATTTTTGCATTAAATAGTCACTATCTGAAAGCATGAATTGTTTGAAACATGAATTTAAATGGAAAAATCTACCTCCATGTTTTTACATGTATTAACCTCCATGTATTTCACAAGCTTTTACTCAACGATTAGAAGTATAAAGAAATTAAAATGGTTATTTAATTTCGCATTTTATGAGGAAGATTCTATCTTATATCATGTTGCTCGGCAAAGGAATGGAATTAAATGTGTTTGTTAATGATTATTATTATTTTTTCTATTTGTATAATAAATAAATGGATGTAAAAATATATTTTATAAATAAACGGTTTAATTGTTCTTTTAATTATATATATTGCGGACTGCGTAAATTACTTTTATTTATTTTAGCAAAGAGGTTTCAAGCTCATATATTGTGTTTAGCTAATAAACTCATAATAAATGAACGGTTTGATTGTTTTTTTAATTATATATATTGCGAACTGCGTACATCACACTTTTATTTATTTTAGCAAAGAGGTTTCAAAGCTCATATATTGTGTTTAGCTAATAAACTCATATATTGTGTTTACCCAATAAATTCATTTAGCCGATTGTTGAAGCAGAAAAAGAGTAGAACGGATGTATGTATCTTCTAATACAATTTTAGTGTTTTCATTTAGTATATATACAGACGGGATATGGATATTTTATTCTTCAGATCTGCAAATTTAGAGCTACGAATTTAGCGGAATATCTCTAAATAACTTGGTAACTTTTCTTAAACTTTACTAAATTAGAGGAAATATCTCCAAATTAATAAAAATGACCCAAATCAATGAAATTAAATTTGTTGTTTTAGAATAGAGTACTGAAATGATGTTTCTGTAGCATTTGTCGGTCAGTCCATCCATCCTACTTAGTAACGCATTTAACTAATTTTTTTAATATCACTAAATTGATAAAAATATTTGTAAATCCATAAAAATATCATGGAGACGAAAATGTCGCCAAACCTTCCATGGAGATCACATTATTCAGACGACATGATTGCCATCAATTTATTTGAAGCAGATGGTATCATGTCGCTTAGCAACGGATCCAATGTGTTATGTGTCATACGATTTTTATTAAATCTAATAAAAATATGTATATAAAATAAATTTCATTGACATTGCATTTTTGACTGGATAATATCAATTACGGTCTTCAGGTTTAAACATCATTATTATTGATATTTCGGGGACAGTTGATTCAGGAATTATTGATATTTTCAAATTATTATGCCATTGTTTCATTATGACGAAAATTGTTGAAACTGATATATAGTACGTTGTACAAGTAATCTTCTACAAATGCACGGGTATATCTTCTAATCCACGACAATATAAGTAGTACAGGTATATTGGCAAAATTTTTATATATATTGGCATATATTGGAATCAATTACGACCTTCTGGTATTAAGATTACGTGGATTTTTGATACTTTCAATTTATTACGTCATCTTTTTTATTTTGGTAAATATTTTTAAGACTCATATTACAATATGTTTAAGCTTCTACTAACACACTGGCATATTTTCTAATTTGCGACAATATAAGTAGTACGTGGTTGCATATATTGATTCAATTCTTTTTTTTTTGTGTGTGAATTTGTTTACAAAAGGGGCCAGGATATTTTATTCTTCAGATTTGCCCGTGAAGACAATTTTGCATGGTGAGAACAGATATTCTTAAACTTCTCTTTATGAGCAATAAATTTGATATTTTATCAGAATTTGCACATGATTGCGAATTATAAGTTTTTTTATATTATATACTCCGTACGAAGGACGGGTATGCTGCTAGTACGTAATAAAATCGTTTTTTATTTTTCTAATTAATGGGGTGAAACAAATTAGCAAGAATACAGCAGGTATTGGTAAAAGTATGTTTACGGAAAATTGTTGTTTGGAAACAATTAGTACCGTGGACTAAGAATTCAGAAAAGGGAGAAATATTTTACTCGCATGTTCAGCAGTGAATTTTAAAGGGAAAAAAGCAAAACATTATTAGTATCAAGCAAAATATTATGATCATAAAAAGGCGTGTAAATTTCTTATGTTAAAGAACGTTCATACGTCCGAAAGCCTTAAGGCTACATATGTATATTAACGCCCTATTATTTGTAAATAAAATTTAATTTATTTTGAAAGTTTTAATATTTTTATATTGATTCAAATTTGGCGCTGTTTTTTGAATTAATGCACGCCATTCAGACTCCTTTTACATTCCACACGGAATTCTCGACATATTATTGGAAAATAACAATTTATGATATTTTTAACATGCTGAACTTTGAAATAAATGAAATATACTAAAGTCTCCCAGAAAAATATTTAATTTGAGTATGTGCTATGATTTTAGAATTCCCTTAAAAAATGGTTAAAATTTCCATTCCAAATTTCGCGCTAATAGTAGAGCAAATAAGAAATTAAAATGCACAGAAAATAGATAATAAAAATGTCAATGCAAGGTAGGTAATGTATAATATGTCTTTGTTGATATGGATAAATTTCTTGTAATTACAACGTAGATCTATATTTCCCTCATTTTGGAGCACTCAAACCCATTTCATTAGATTATCATTAACTCCTTGGTCTGTATTCCTGGAAGTAACGGTTTCAAATTTTGTTTCTTAACGTATCAAGTATTTTCGATTTATAACTCCTAAAAGCAAACAGTAAAAATAGCACTTAAACATACAGTACAGTATTTTCTTCTTTACATGCAATTCAATCGTTAAAATCTTTCACAATGGCAGATATTTTTCTCGCTAAAGTATCGTAAAATTTTTTGGAATACCTTTTTTCCAAAAAATATTTATGCAATGATACATTTCAAGAATTTTAACTCCACTTTCATTTTTATAATCAGGATTTTAGTACTTTACATAAAAGTAGCATATTTGCACAGAGAGAAGAAGGATTTTTAAAAAAAATGAATCTCTCTGCTGCCAAAACGATGGAGGAAGGATTAATTCTGGTACCTTATAAAGTAATGATTGATACCAAACCTTTTTAGTGTATCTATTTTTCAGGATTTTCTATAAATAGAGCTTAATATAAATAGAGTTGCTATAAATAGAGCTGATATGGATTCAGAATCAGATTCCAAAGGAGGTAAGGATTCACTCAGGATTTTCACTTCCTGTTCTTTTTTCCTTTCCGGTTCTTTTCCCTTTTCTGTTTTCCATTTTCATCGAAACATCCATTTCTCAAGATTGGCTATAGATTAGACAATATGATTGGTGTGGATTCAGCATCAAATTCTGTTGGAGGTAGGATAGATAGTTCGCTAAAGTTTTACACTACCGGTTCCTTTTCTACATAAGGTTAAAATGTTTTCACTTTCGGTTCAAAAATGTATATTTTCCGTGCAACAACTATTTTTTAGTCAGCTATGGATAGAGCTTACATGATGACAGATTTAACATGAAATTTAGTAGGGGACGGGGATTTGCTAAGGATTTCAACATCTAGTTTTTTTCGCCTTCCGGTTCAAAAATGTTTCCTTCAAACATCAATTTTTTTTTTCAGAATCAATTATATATAAGGCTTAGGTGATAATTGATATGGATTCAGTTTCAAAATCTGGAGGGGGTGAGGAGCTCACTAAGGATTTTCCCTTCCAGTTCCAGGGATATCACTTCCAATTAAAATATTAACATTTTTCTTCCAACATCTATTCCTCAAGATTGGCGGTAGGATATAGAGCTTAGATGATGATTGATATGAACTCGATATCGAATTTCGGAGGGGTAGGGGTTCACTGCGGATTTCCTCTTACGTTTCTGGAGATGCCACTTCAGGTTTTTTCGGAATTCCGCATGATTGTATAAAATAAATGTGCAAAAGAGTATAAAAATTAATAATTTCATCAAAAATGAAGTATACCCACCACTTGCCACTCTATGAAGTCCCCTTCATAAATTTCTTGTTTAGTTATGTTTTTGTTCTATAAAGCCTAAGAAATATAAGAATTTGAAAATTTCTTATTTCTTCATTTATACTTTATACATAAAACCATTTTATACATAGAACGCGTGTGTTTCTAGTAAATTAGTAAATATAAATGTGTGATTCTCCACCTTAGCGAACTCTTTCATAATTTGCTGCAAGCCCCTTTTTTGCAAATACTTCCCCTTCAGTTTGAAGCGGAATGTGTGAGTGCGTACCATCCCCACGGGTTGCAGAATAATTAAATTTCCATTTGCATGCCAACACCTTTTTGGCTTCGATTATTTCTACAGATCGTCATGCCTTCGTGGCGGCAAAATCGAATGAGGGGGAGAAAAACGTCAAAAAAAAAAAGTGGAACTTTTCTTTGAGCGTTTCTAGAACAAGACCGACTTCACATATTCTAAATGGTGGGAAACCGTGACAAAATTGAAATTAATAACGAAGCCATAGCTACGAACAACGAAAATTCGTTCTTACTGATGGAAAGGGAGAGGGGATTAGGTTGATTAAATTAACGGTCCCTAGTCAAAGCCTGACGAGCTAGCAATAAATTCTTTTTAAATAGCGGTTACAGTTTGCTGGGAAAGACAATCCTCAATACGACGATATCATTTGACTGAAAAAAAAAAGTCGAACAAGAATTTTCTACCAGATTTCTTTTGATGCGCTTATTTAACTTTATCAAAAGCGTTACGAATTTCTGATTTTACAGAAGAGACTTCACATTGAGATGATCTTTGATTTATGAATATATGCTGACAGTGATATTTTTTTGTAATTCAAACATGATGAAATAAATGGAGTTATTGCATATGATTGACGTTTCTTTTTTATATGGATTAGAAGTGTAACTAAATACGCATGAAAGAAATGAAATGATTATTTCCTTAACAAATTTTATTTTGATTGAGCATTTTCATTCAGCATTTTTTTTTTTTTTTTAACTTTTTCATTCAATTCTAACACTAATATTACTCCGAATTCACTGTACGAGTTTTAATAAGTACATGGCCACACACAGTGATTATTGCTTATAACCACTTATAAGAATAAAATATGAACTATAAAGGTAAATGCAATTTTTTGTGCCTTAATATTGCCGCTATATATCGTTACCATTCCTAATTTTAAGAATTGTGTTCAAGGGCAATTTTGATCTTGATTTTCTGAAAATCACATTTTTAGAAGCGTGAAAGATTTTTGTATTTAAAATATAGCGCGCTTTTTAACCATAGTCCCGCATTACTGTACGATGCTTTGTATAGCCAACTGTGACTGTAAAAGCGATATTACTAAAATTTTAGCAATTGAAAATGTGTGTGTCATCATCACGGTAGAACGACTGCAACGAACTTCAATAAATTTTGAGGGTAGTCGTTATCGAGATATTAATAAAGTACGAACCTTCCATAGAGATACCATTATGCAAACGACATATTTTCAATCAAATTCATTTGAAAAATAAAATATCAGCAGATTTAAACAAAATGGGTGTATACAACAGACGATTTTATTAAATCTTTTCCGATTTAAATACTTCAGAAATATATATGAAAATAAATTTAATCGGAATTAATTTTTTGACTGGATTATATCAATTATGTCTTTCTGGTTGAAATATTACGGGATTACTGATATTTTCAATTTCTGAAGTCATCTGTTTTATTTTAGCAAATATTTTTCAAACTTATATATTGCCATGAGTTTAGCCAATTATTGAAACAGAATATATATGATACAGGTATATCTTCTAATACCATTTTAGTGCTTCCATTTGGGCATATGTTGATCCAATTTCACAGGGCATTTTGGCATATATTAACCCAATTTCATATTTTTTGTAAATTCGTTTAAAAACCGTACCAGGATGCTTTATTCTTCAGATCTGCCTGCGAAGATAATTTTGAATAGCGAAAACAGAAATTCTTATACTTCTCTTTAAGAGAATTAAAATAAATATTTTAATAAAAATGTTTTGAATAACAATATTATTTAAAATGCTATAGGAAATTGCACATAATTGTGAATTTTAAGTTTCTTTATATTATATATTCCGTGTATGCTGCTATTGCATAATAACAAAGAGATATCCTATTTCCTATCCTCTAACAGAATTTAAATTTGTTCAGACAAAGCCGAGTAATATGGAGTCTCAGATATAAAGATATACAGTCAGAAAAATGTCTGCTATTATACTTTTATATAATTTACAGATAATTTTATATAATTTGAATCAATGCACCCTTAAATTATATTTTCTATTTTGTCGTTGATCTGAAAACTCGGACAGATCGAAATGACACCAAAACGGAGATTTTGGCTCGCGTGAAAGTGCTCGATCATTTTGAAACGTGGTTTTGATTATTTTAATCATTCCTTTGCATCGTCACCCCTAATTCGAATTTTCGAAATATTATATTGTTTTATTTGACTTGAAAGATGAATGGCACCAAAACAAAGATGATTCTAGATAGGTGGATGTGCTTCTATATAATAAAAAGCAATGTCTGTTTGTCTTATACACTATAGGCTCAGCGATCGCGCGTCGTAGAGCTACGAAATTTGGCAATCGGAGACCCGGGGGGTGGGAAGGAGACACGTCAAACAAATTTTTAAAATTTGAAATATTTTTTTTTGTTATTTAATGTTTTATGCGATTTCGACCGTTTTTCCCCCTTTTTGCCCTTTTTTCTCCACCATCCAGACGTTGTAGAAAAAAAACAAATCACACGACCGAAAACAGCAGACAATTGAGAGAAAAATATATTAATTTCAAATCTCAGAGACAAATTCTAATATTTTTTAAAGATTTTAAAACAAAAGTCACTTTCGGCTAAAAAAAAAAGGAACTTTCGTTTTTAAATTCTCGCATCGTAAAAAGTACCGACAATTTCGACTAATAATTTACATTTTTAGAAAGCTCAAACATCAGGCATTCTTACAAGCCCAATCTGGTCAATAAATAGTTATAAATAGCAGCCCGATCCTGATTTTAATGAAGTAATGATTTTAAATTTCTCAACGAATTCTCAGCGAAGTTCCGATTTTTCTCCCAGATGCGCGCGCAGCCGGGGACGTCACGTTGTTTCCATGGGGATTGTGCATCGGGTTAGAAAATTACGTGATATTTTAAATGATGGAATTAAGAACTTAGCATATGGTAATTATAAAATTTGAATGATTGAATTATGGTGGATTGAATTGTGGTGATGTATTGTATACATCGGGTGAAATTATTATATTTATATTTTAAATGATGGAATGATATAGATTTTTTAAATGGATATTTTAATTTATGGATGTTTTAAATGGATATTTTAATTTATGGATATTTTAAATGGATATTTTAATTTATGGATATTTTTAATGGATATTTTACTTTTATGGATATTTTAAATGATGGAACGATGGAATGAGGATGATGGAATTAAGAGCTTAGCATATGATCATTATAAAATTTAAATGATTGAATTATGGTTTGTACGATTTTTGGTCTAGGGACAATTAAAAACCGAATTAGTGTTTGGTTTTTATAAGATTTTTGGCTCATTATGCTGGATTGAATTATGGCGATGTATTGTTTACATCGGGTGGTAGTTGGGACCACAATGAAAAAACTTAAGCACTGAAGAAATAAAAAAATAAATAAAAAGAAAGTTATGGAGATTGTTGCGGTGATATTACGTTAAATTTTAAATGCGAGAATTGCACTCGGTAGGCCCGCGTTCGATTCCCGCCACTGCCAAAACTGTCGCCGTGTTCACGCGGGGTACGATCACGTTAGACATGTGGATCCGTAAGTTCTTCCGAGAGGTTGGTGGTAGGGGAAGGAGGGTACGGTCCCTGTGGATGCCTCCCCACTGGGTTCCGGTCTAAATTGGGTGAATAAAAAGAAAGTAATGGAGATTGTCGCGGAGGGCGCGTTAGCCCAGTGGTTAGCACGCGGGAATTGCACTCGGTAGGCCCGGATTCGATTCCCGCCACTGCTAAAACTGCCGCCGTGTTCACGCGGAGTACGATCACGTTAAACATATGGGTCCGTAAGTCCTTCCGAGAGGTTGGTGGTAGGGGAAGGATGGTACCGTCCCTGTGGATGCCTCCCCCACTGGGTTCCGGTCTAAATTGGGTGCACTTCCTGGTCGTCCAAATAGTTACCTTACACCTTTCTGGTAGGTCGGATGGTCTGGGTCTCAACAACAACTCCACAAGGTTGCGGCACCAGCGAGTTTGCCACGGTCAGAATTTTCAAGGGTAGCGAACAGGCTGATCGCCGAAGGCGGCTAGTGATAAATAAACAAAGTAGTTTTGAGTTTTTTTATTAATCCTTTGCATCGTTACGCGTAATTTGAAATTTTAGACTTTTCCCATGATCTCGAAACTGAATGGGATTGAACAGAAATTTTCATTCATTCACTGAGTCAGTTGAGTGTATATTATATGCCTATTACGTTGCTGTATTTTTTACATTTTGTTATAAAAATTATAAGAAATATAGGACCTTGTATGTATCATAATTAAATTATCTACTTTTTGAAAGCGCTTTTTGAAATATGCACAAACCGAAATTCCACCAAACTCAGTATAAATATTCGATAAAATATATTAAATGATTAAGATATTATTCATGAAAATAATAGCTTAAAAATCACCAATAGGGGGAAATACGGTACTGATGCTGGTGAAATACACTGAAATTAATTGACATTGCAGTTCAGTGTACATGAAATTAAAAGAAAAAAATATCAAACCTGAAACGGGATTAATTTTTCTTTTATTATTTTTCTGAATTATATTCTCAATCATAGCAACACAACTTACGGTGTTCTTATTGTAAAATTTCTCAAACAAAGGACTCTATAGCGATATCAAAGTCGTCGTGTTTTTTCTATAATCAGGAATAATACAGAAGGTACTAATGTAAGTTAATTTATAAATTGGTCATTAAAACTCATGTCGTACGCAAATTCTACAAATTTTCATCGATCGAAGCGCTGAATGTACCCCTAGCGATAATTTTTTGAAACTAGTATTATTTCGTTAGAATTGCTTCCATATGGAGTATATTTGAGTTTGGCTGGGTTTCAGCTGATAAATATGTCAGAAGGAGGTAGTTTATTTTGATCGCCCTGTAAACACTTCGTTCCAGCCATTCAGAATAAAAAGTTTGAGTCTCATTTCTCAATTTGTTAGAATTACTTCAAATATTCCTCCTTACATAACCGCGTCCCCTGCTCTGCTATTTCTAGAGAAGTTCTTTCTTTTTCTTGCAACAGGAAAAAATATCGAGTGCTAGTGAGCGTGGTGAGTAGGGACAATAATTCACTCAAGGCGCTTCTGAGTTTGTTTGAGTCATGGGTTATTTCTGTCGCGCTGTTTTGTGATACTTAACTGTAACTCGGAACGTAAAGCAATTGAAACCGGCGAAAATGCTTTTTAACAACGCATAGCTCAATTTAAAGTGAGAGGATTAAGATGGTGCCATTTTCCTGAGGAGGCTTCTGCTGTGGTCTAATTTTAAGTGATAATTGACTTGGGATACTCGCTTTGTTTCCCGGAAAGATCTTTACATTTAAAAGAATAAGCAAACCTTTAACCTTCTTTTTAAAATTTATCACAATGCGTTTTTCTAAATTTTAATTATTCTTTGTGTAGTAAGTAAGATTACAATAAAGAAAATTGATGTGCCCAAAATAGCACTTTCCCTTCAAATGAACAAATTTTGATATTTTGGGGCTACGCAAAATATGAGACATTTTTATAACTGTCCCTTAAAAGGAATTTGATTATTGTTTGTAGCGATTCAAATAAATATAGTAAATTCATAGAAATCGGTTGGTTCTTTTGAGATATATTGTTCTCTGTGGTGAAAATTTCTAGCACACCAAAAGCGGGCCTTGAAAATCTTTAAAATGGTTTCAAAGCATTTCTTGTTAACATTTTCCACAAAATATCCTTTCATTCGATAATTATATGCTTATATTTGATTTTCTGTGATTGTCTCCATTTCCAATACAACAAAATGTATTTTATCTCAAAAACGGCGAATGGTAGCTTTTTATAAATAATGTCATTTATTCTTAAATAGCGAATCATGTAAAAAATAGCTATTTATTATTACGTAATTTCAGTTCTTTCCATAATGTTTTTTAGATTCTCAAAGAAAAAAAATCGATTTTTCCTTTATCACTCCAAATATAAGCAGGTTTGTAATGTTGATCAACTGAAATTATGGTATAAATTTTCATACGATTTGCTCAATTTGTACTAGAGATATCTCGCTCCATGTAGGAGAGTAAAATTTCAAATATCTAGAGAACAATACATGATAACTCCTAAACGATGCGGGTCATTAATCTCCTGTTAAAAGTGCTTACAAAGAATTTCCTCATTTGATAATAGTAAGAACATTTAATTTTTTTATGAATGTTTTTTTTATATTTCAGACGCAAAACATGCAACATTTCGAGAGCGGCGTAGAACATTTAGATATTTATGAATTTGTTTTCTATATTTCAGACGCAAAACATGCAACATTTCGAGAGCGGCGTAGAACATTTAGATATTTATGAATTTGTTTTCTATATTTCAGACGCAAAAAATTAGATATTTCGAGATAGGCGTGTGCTAGGGTCCCATGCATGATGTCATTTGCTTTTAAATAAAAACACATCACGCATAAAGCAGCTATTTACGTAACATTTGTGTAATATTATCCTCTTTTTATAACCTTTTTTTTCATTTTCGAAATAACATGTTCAAAAAATTGAGAACCTTTCTGCAGTCCGTTCACGTCGAAAATCAATTAGCATCGACCATTCACTAATTAAAATAGTCGTACTAACTTTCAGTTTTATGTTTTTATTACATTCCACGCTAAAAGGAAGATGTTAATTAGAAAAATACAAATTAAGAGTATCAATTGTGAATATTATTTTATTTCATGTTTAGCATCCTGACCATCTATCGATATTAGAAATACTATACACTCAAATGCATTGATATTCCGCTGTTTTTTCTATCATGCTTGAATCATGCCTTCAATTTTGCAGCAAATTCGAAAGTGCTTAAAGTTAGATGTTACTTTTCAAACAGTGCACATATAAATGTGTAGTAAGTAAACGACGCTTTGAGTATATATTTGCATTCGAGGAAAGGGGGTGGTTAGCAATGGCGTATCACTCACGGAAGACTTTGAAATCTGACAACAAATTCAGAATTTAAGGAGCAATGAGAAAATATTGTGTTTCATATGTGTGAAAGTATTTGAAAAAATCTTTTAAAATGTGACAATCTATTCAGATGCATGTTATATTTCTGTATTTCATGTTTGTATTTTCAGTGAAAATTAATATTAGTAGTGATGCCTGATATAGACAACTGAATGGCAATTTGTATGGAATGCCATTAGAGAGTTTTGATTTTGTTGAATATATATATCTGAGAGTTCTCAGTAGCATATCCAGGAAGTTCTTTGCATTGGAGCTGACATTATTTAAAAATGAATTAAATTGTTTTCGGCATGTATATTAAGGCAGAGACTGCTATTTCAGCTGCAATATTCATTCATAATTTGAAAATTTTTAATTATCTTGTTGAATAAGTTTTCAATTTGTTTTCGCAAGCAGGCATTAGGGTTTATAATTTCATTTATAATTTTAATTTCAATTTCATAATTTCATTTTCAGTAATATTATTTTATGAAAGAGACGTATTTATTATAAACAAAAGATATTTATATCCGAAGAAGTGTTTATACTTTGTTTTTACCGTTCACCAAATATTATGTTGATGTTGTTGTGACTTATCCCCCGTGGTCAGGAGCGCCTAGCACCACATCCACTGGACCTCTGGTCCCATGGCGAAGGGGAGAATATGGAGCTTCACTTTTTATTGAGGCTCCCAAAGGGTAGAAGTCTGACTTTGCCTCGACTACACAACATCTATGCCCGCTGGCGAGATTCGAACCCACAACCTGGCAATCCAGCGACCAGACGGAAACGCATGCCGCTGACCGCTCGACCACCGGATCGGCACCAAATATTATTATTGTCTTTATTACTTTCTTATACTATGTAATACAGTATAGAGAAAGCATTGGTTTCGTAAAAATTTGAGAATTTGTGTTCAGGAGGTTTTAGGACCTCCTGAACACGTTTCAACTATTTTCGGAGTGATGTTAGTCTGTCTGTATATCTGTGGTCGATTTCTTGTGTACATGATAGCTGCCACAAATATTAATGAATTTTCACGAAACTTTATATTCGACTTTGTTATCAAAACATCTAGAACTAGATAAAAAAAAATTTCAAATTCGAGCGAAAATATTTATATTTTTTTAACACGGTAACATAGAACAAAATTTGACATAATCATGCGTAAAAGGGAATGTTTATAGCTCAATGGTCCCTTCAGGGGAAGTTGCCCTCCCCCCCTTTCGCTAGGCACATTTTCAAATATGGAATCAATCGAAATATTTTCTCAAGTCCTTTAAAGTGAAAGGTAACACGCTACAATTGTAATCATTTGAACCAACGATACCGATTTTTCAAAATTTTCCTTGCAAATTTTGAAAATAAAAGCAAGTTACTTAAAAATGGATTATGGTATGATAAAGTCGAGTTGAGCCACACCCGAGTAAATTTGTCTATTATATTTAAGTAGATCACATATCCATGAAATAATTTAACTATTATAAAGTAAAAACGAAACCCTGTAAATTCGATACATTAATCAAACTTTTGAAGTTGCTTTTTGGAGCATCATATTCTTTTTCACCTGACATACACACAACCGTGTTAGATATTCCATCAAGAAAGGCAAATCAGCCCTTTTATCTGATGAGCCACAATCTTAAATTCACGTGCACCTTGGCTTCTGTAGACATATACTTATGAAACTTAGAAATAAAACAGTGATTCATCAAAGAAAAAGAAATTTTCTTCCAGTAATTTCCGTATAGTCCTAGGATGTTATGATTAATTACTATGCTCCTAACAGTATTATAATAAGCAATTTATCACTGAGCGGTCTTGAAGATATTATTTCAATGGCAAAAGATAAAATACTTTTCCTTAAGAATATTTTGATGCCATTGGTCAAATAGTCAGCTTAAATATCTAAGAATAATGGAAATTGGACTATGCTAACCAATTTCAGAAATAAAAATAGTAATAAAAATAAAGGGATAAAAAAAATCAAATAATAGTAAAAACTTTAAAAAGGTGAATCATTGTGAAATATCTGTATCTTTTGAGTGAAGGAACATTAGGAACATTTTGATGCTTAGGAACATTTCGATTTCTTAGGAACATTTCAGCGCCATCGGTCACAAATATTCAGCTTAAATATCTAAGAATAATGGAAGTTGAATTATGTAAACCATTTCAAAAATGAAAATAATAGTAAAAATCTGATGTGGGCAGCACATGACTTTCCCTGCAGACTTATATTAACGTTCTCTTTATTTTAACTAAATTTATTTCACTTTTAATTCAATTTTCGTTCTCATGCGGTAACCGGGCTTATTTTCAAAGGTGGCGTAGGGAAAGTACGAAAAACTAAAATATCTCGAGAACGGCTAGTCCTAGTGTAATGGGGTTGGTCTTACTCTTTTCGTCGTTAAAAATTACGTATTAAATCAGCATTTAATGGATATATTTGAGTATACCCAGTTCTTTAGTTTGGATTTGGACGATTTTTGCGGGCCATTTTGCAAAAAAAGGCAGGTCATTTTTTTCCGAATAGTACCAAAATCTAATCAGCACCAAGGTAACCCACAAGTGACACATCTACCGAATTTTGTGAAATTCGGTCCATCAGTTTTTTAGTTAGAGTGGATACAAGCTTTTGCGGGCCATTTCGCAAAAAAGGCGGGTTCTTTTATTCCGAATCGTACCCAAAACTAATCAGCACCAGACTCGCTCGCAAGTAACTTACCTACCAAATTTTGTGAAATTCGGTCCATTAGTTTTTTAGTTAGAGTGGATACAAAATCTGCACAGACAGACACACAGACAGACACACAGACACACACACAGACGTCACGCTAAAAATAGTTTTTTCGTATTCTAGAGGTCTCGAAACGTGTAGATCCGTCGAAAACTCGAGTTGTGATTTTCGGCATGATTCCAATACTTTCCCTATACATTACCATGTATTGCAGGGAAAGTAAAAATCTGATGTGGGCAGCACATGACTTTTCCTGCAGACTTGTATCCACGTTCTCTTTATTTTAATTAAATTCATTTCACTTTTAATTCAATTTCCGTTCTCATTCGGTAACCGGACTTGTTTTCAAAGGCGGTGTAGGGAAAATACGAAAAACTAAAATATCTCGAGAACGGCTAGTCCTAGTGTAATGGGGTTGGTCGTATTATTTTCGTCGTTAAAAATTACGTATTAAACGAGCATTTAATGGATATATTTGAGTATACCTAGTTCTTTAGTTTAGATTTTGACGATTTTTGCGGGCCATTTTGCAAAAAAAGGCAGGTTATTTTTTTCCGAATCGTACCAAAATCTAATCAGCACCAGGTTGGCCTACAAGCGACTTATCCACCAAATTTTGTGAAATTCGGTCCATTAGTTTTTCAGTTAGAGTGGATACAAGCTTTTGCGGGCCATTTCACAAAAAAGGCGGGTTCTTTTATTCCGAATCGTACCCAAAACTAATCAGCATTAGCCCCGCTCACAAGTGACTTACCTACAAAAATTTGTGAAATTCGGACCATTAGTTTTTTAATTAGAGTGGATACAAAATCTGCACAGACAGACACACAGACAGACAGACAGACAGACACACACACAGACGTCACGCTAAAAATGGTTTTTTCGTATTCTAGAGGTCTCGAAACGTGTAGATCCGTCGAAAACTCCAATTGTGATTTTCGGTATGATTCCAATACTTTCCCTATACATTACCATGTATTGCAGGGAAAGTAAAAATAAAGGGATAAAAAATCAAATAACAGTAAAAACTTTAAAAAAGTGAATCATTGTGAAATATCTGTGTCCTTTTGAGTGAATTATACATACATGAATAATACATTTCGATGTTTAGGAGCATTTCGATTTCTTAAGAACATTTCAACGCCATCGGTCACAAATATTCAACTTAAATATCTAGAATAATGGAAGTTGAACTATGTAAATCATTTCAAAAATGAAAATTATAGTAAAAATAAAGGGATAAAAAAGTAAAATAATAGTAAAAACTTTAAAAAAGTGAATCATTGTGAAATATTGCTGTCTTTTTGAGTGTTCAAACGTTTGAGTGTTTTATTGTTCAAAAAACTGGGCGCTCAGGAACTTTAGGAACATTTTGATATCTTAGAAATATTTCAATGCCATCGGTCTCAAATATTCAGCTTAAATATCCAAGAACAATGGAAGTTGGACTATGTAAACCATTTCAAAAATAAACAGATCAATAATAAACCGATCAAAACAGATCAAATAATAGTAAAAACTTGATAAAAAAGGGAATCATTGTAAAACATTGGTGTCCTTTTTGATTTTCTTTTATTGTTCAAAGAACTGGGCGCTCAGGAACTTTAGGAACAATTTGATATCTTAGAAACATTTCAATGCCATTGGTCACAAATATTCAGCTTAAATATCCAAGAACAATGGAAGTTGGACAATGTAAACCATTTCAAAAATAAACAGATCAATAATAAACCGATCAAAACAGATCAAATAATAGTAAAAACTTGATAAAAAGGGAATCATTGTAAAACAGTGTCCTTTTTGATTTTTTTTTATTGTTCAAAGAACTGGGCGCGAAGTTGCAGGAAATAGTTTAAAAAACACACATATGCAGTAACGAAAATAAGTGTAAAGGAAAAAAACAATCTTGTGTTCAGCACATGGCTTTTCCTACAAATTGGCAAATTTAGGTATTGTGGGGAAACAATAAGATAAACGAAGCTGGGAAGGAAACAATAAAACACAAAAATACAAAATATTTTTTAAATCAGCAATCACTAAATATGCAAAATCCATAATAATAAAGGCAAATGTCTGTTTGTTTGTTGGTCGTGTGAGAGAAAATTTAAACAACCCATAGCGAGGAAATTTGATTCGAAGGCACCTCTACTCTCAAAAGGAAACACTTCGTCGAGATTTTTTTTAAAAATTCGAATTCGTTTTTTAGTTAATAAATTTTAAAGTGTCATTTTGAGTGATTTTCGCATAAATCGGTTCTTTAGTGGTCGAAAATATTATTGTAGTTGTTTTCATCTTAACACAATCGGGAAGACAGGAATTTCCTTTTTAACAAAAGCATTAAACTGAATCCGCACTATCAATAGACAAATTTTCTTGAAGTTTTAAAAATATATAATTTTCGTGTTTTGAAGATTTTAATATTCTGATATAAAAAAAATATGGCTGACAATATCATCTTCATAATTAAACAGGTTGTTAATTAAATATTACACATTGCTCCAAAATATAAACGATGTTTCTGGGCTCATTTGTTCATTAGTTATGTTTTTTATAACGATACTTACATCTATCGCTAATTTTGATTAAACTTCAGTTTGCCTCGGTATCTCCAGGTAGAAAATTATCTCGACTTAATTATGACGTCATTCCCATTCTTGGAGGCTCGGTAAGAGTAGAGGTCGTATCTATATATAGGAGACTTGTTATGGTGTGACGTCATTCACATTCTTTGTACACGTGCATTTAAAACAGACGTGCCCAGAAGTTTTTTTTAATTGCAAGTATATTCATTTAGAAAGCGTACTGTTGATTTTAAGTAAGTTTAGCACCATCCGTTTGCATGAACTCCGCGGGTTTATTTAGGATGTATCAAAGGAGCTTATTTAGGGCTTATCAAAATAATTTAGAGGCGTATTACGCTTGCGGAGAAGGCGAAAAGGGGTATTGGGTTCGTTTCAAAAGAGCTTATTGAGAGCGTATCAAATATTATTTAGGGAGTACCAAAATAGCTTATTTAGGGGTGTACTACGATGCAAAATATCGTATAAATTATGAGTTGTGAAAAAATATTTTTCGTTCAAGTTAGATATTTTCAGCTGTAGATCAGCTTCGCACTTATTATGCGCTCGTCAGTATAGAATAGACGATACATTCAATGACAGCAAGAGAACGTGCTAAGTGCAGCAATTTTGTGAACCTCTATGTTAGTTGCTGTTGTTGTTGTTGGGGAGACCCAGACCGTCCGACCTACCAGAAAGGTGTAAGGTATCTGTTCGGACGGCCGGGAAGTGCCACTCAATTTAGACCGGAACCCAGTGGGGGAGGCATCCACAGGGACCGTATCCTCCTTCCCCTACCACCAACCTCTCGGAAGGACCTACGGACCCACATGCTTAACGTGATCGTACTCCGCGTGAACACGGCGGCAGTTTTGGCAGTGACGGAAATCAAACCGGGCCCACCGAGTACAACTCCCGCGCGCTAACCACTGGGCTGCCGCGCCCCACCTCTATGTTAGTGGATGATTAACTTCAAATTTATTCAAATTGAACTCAGGCTACACGATAATGCAACAGTCAATTTATCACAGAACCCTCAGAATATCCACAGAACTGACCTATAGTGGGCGTTCCTAAAGTTTAGACCTCGCTTGCATTGCGGCTTACAGGGTCCATGGGAAAATGTCTCATGGAACAGATGAAGATTCACAAAATTGTGGCACATAACATTTTTTCCTCTTGCCATTACAGATATCGCGTATTTCCTGCTGACGAGTGCATAACCGGTCCAATGGATACTATTACCTACGATGAAAGCGCGTTTCTGAAATTGATGTTTGTTCAAAATAGTTTGAATTTACTAAATGCCGATCTAATTCATGATCTCCGGCTTTTAGGATCCAATTATTATTATTTTTTTCATTTAATAGTAATTAATAAGAATTCTGTAATTTAATGTGTTGGTATCAATATCTATGATGAAACAAATATCCTACGTAGTTTTATTTGTATTTTTATTATTTGAATCAACAATTTATGCTGTTACTAAAGAAATGTTTTTTATTTCTGATTATTTTAAAAAGCAGATTGAGAAAATTTTTACAACAATATATTATATCGTAACACAAAATTTAAGGAGTATATTTCTTAGTTTAGAATACTTGATTAATCACTAACTGTTGTTTTATTCATCACATATTGAAAAGTCTCGATATTCTAAATTACTTAACTTTTGCTTATTGAAAGCAATGAGGTTTTGTTCAAGATCTAAAAAATCTATTTAACTATATCTTAATCAAGTAACCTGACACATCATATATAGAATTCTTTCTTTGAGAAATTGTTTTATCCCTTGTCTATGACATCCAAAAACAAGATCTCTACCGAAAAACCGCTGATGCCCGAAGTCCACTTGAGACTAAACCCTAGAGAGCTTTTCTGTGGCAGAAGGCTATAAGAGAGCTGGCTCATTCGAGAAAACTTCTGGTTCCTTTAGTTCTTTACAAGGAGCCATCTTGAGACTATCTTTGTTCGTATCGGAGAAAAGGCAAGATAACTTAATCTACGGAAACGCCTTGAGACTTGATTTTTTAGGGTTACTGGAACTTAGTTTGTTCGCCAAGTCTCTTAATTTTTTTATCCAAAGTAAAGGGGGTTAAGAGTCACTTACATTCTGTCTAGATTGATATACAAAAATATATGGCTTTCCATATGCAAAGCATCAATCTTGACTTTTGCGGGCTTTTAGTATATCCTAGGTTTTAAGGTTTAGTGGTATAACTAGATTATCAATTTTCAGTGTAACGTATTCTTTAGATATATGGAAATGAGAATGTAAATGCTTTGAAGAAAAATATACAACTATTTTTTTCACTCAAAAGAATGTTTAGCATTCTTATATATACGTTTATAATATATTTTAATCAATATTTTGTAGACAGCAATTCAATTTTGAGTAACTCTGTTTGAGAAATTTCGCGTCCCATGAGGTTCTCTATCTCGTACCGCAAAAGTAATATAACATACAAAAATAGAAAGTTTGGTACATTCGGAGAGGCATGTTAGAGAAACAAGCTAAAATAAATAAATCGTTTTCTAATTTGTTTAAGAGATATTAAATGTCAAAATCAAAGGAAGAATATTTGAGCTGCCAGTTCGAGTCCTGGACTTACTAACAATAGCAGGGTCGCGACTTTTTTAGGTATACATACAGCAAGTACATCTTTGCAACTGCATATTTGGATATTTTCAAGACTGAGTTCCCCTGTTTTTTTTCAAATGTCGATTTAGCTTATGAGCTATTCTATTTTTATGCATTTCTGAAGTGAACAATTTTCTTCAGTATGGGCAAAAATTTAAATGGTCGAGCGGTGGGCATTTGCGCCGTGCAGGTTGTGAGTTCGTGAAGCCATCTTCGGGGATACCCGAGAGCAAGGGGCGGACCCCCAAAAGGCGCATTACGCCTGCGTAACAGGAGGCACGAATCTCGCTTCGAGCTCGATTCATCCAGTGCAAGCGAGTAGGGTGTAAAGCTCCCCCTTCTTACTCGCGAAAAGAGTTGCGGGGTTTAGCGAGCGTAGCAAGTAAGGGGCATAGTCCCCAGTTTATCAGAATTTGCAAAACTTTGACAATGCTTGCATACAAAATATTACATACAAAAATACAAAAATTGGGCATTTTTACTTAAGGCGGGTGAAATCTCTGAACAAATAACGTAAATTTTAGTTAATAGCTGTATATGTCTCTTTCCTATTATTCAACTTTTTTCATTTTTACCAAAATTACATAATTTTATCTCTGATTATCTCCAACATTGTTACCAATATTTTTGTACTGCTTTCTACATAATGTAATATTTATATTTGTTACCCAACTGTGGTTGGATGTACCTGGTTTGAAATTCTCGATATGCTACTTGATGTTCATTATTATTCTTGGAACAGTTTTTTTTATCTAATTGCACTTGGCTTGACAATTTGCATTTATTAGTTATATCATTAATATTTCTGTTTAATTTTCTGTTTTACACCACGATTTTATTTTTTTTTAATTTTGAATTAATTTTTTAGTTATTTCATGTTTTAGCATTTTCACGCAAATCGGTTCCTTAGCAACCGAAAATATTATTACAGAGTTTCCCTCTTGATACCATCGCAAAGATCAAAAAGTTTTCTTCCCAGCCATGTTTGAACCGGATCTGTGGACCAAATCTTTATATATATATATATATATTTGCTTATAATACATGGAAATTTCCATTTTATTTTTTACGCGATCTGATATATATATATCGTCGCGTCCGAAAAACTACGATAGCAAAATTCTATAATTTGACTAAAACTTCCACAAATATCTCAACATTCTAACAAAAAAAATCGATTTCATATATAATTTTAATTTTTGCTTAAATTTAATTTTAACGCTTTAGCAATACGCTCTCTTATATAAAAAAAAATATTGCATGTGTGCACACACGGCTACTCCACGACCGCTCATTTAAAATCCCATGCAACGTCGAATAGATATAATTATATTTCAAAAGGCATAAAGAGGGATTTCATTCCATTTTTAAGGCATAGATTGGGATTTCATTCCATTTTTAAGGCATAGATTGGGATTTCATTCCATTTTTAAGGATTTCATTCCATGACAGTATCATATTGCTTACTTTTGATTAAACATCTGGAATCGAAATTCCGAATCAATTTGCTAATGGGTTTATATCTAGGATCCTTGACCAGTAGGTAATTGGAACGTAACAAATAAACTCACAAGTACTGTTAGAAATTTGCAAAAGGGTATTGTCTGGCTGAAAACACAGTAATTTTGATCAGAAGTTTTTCCATTGCCACACAAGTACTGTTAGAACATTGCAAAAGGGTATTGTCTGGCTGAAAACACAGTAATTTTGATCAGAAGTTTTTCCATTGCCATAATTTACAATTGGTTGAGATGTAGAAACTTGTTCATACGTTCAGTTAAAAAAAAAAATAGTCTACATCACTGTCACCACAAAGCTGAACTTTTGCAGTGGGTTTGCAAGGTGTTATGGATTAACTCTTGGCAGCAAATTATATAGTGTGACAATAAAGATCAATGTCAGTTAAGACTATTCTCATGGATTCCAGTTTTATTGGTACGATTCCGTAATGTGCCAAATATCTATTCGAAGCGCCACCATGGAAAAAAGTTCATTTATGATTTGGATCTGCTTTCGTTGGTACGTTTAATAATCACTGGCAATAATTAGTAATCGAATGCTTTCCAACGGTATCAGGAACTTTTAGAGTACAATTTGCTACCATAATTTGAAGATATTTTTGGTAATTATGGCGGGTTCTTATCAAAGTTACAGCGGGTTCTTATACAGTTCGAATTTTCAATTGGCCATCAAAGCCCCCTGATTTAGATCCGTTGAAAAATTTCTGAGGTTCGAGTTGGTTATGCAATAGGTAAGAAAATAAAATAGGCGATTTAAATGTTCCAATATAACTATACTAAATATAATTATTGGAAATTTTATGTTTCTATTTTATTCAGAATTTCTATGTGACCTTATAATAGAAGAAAGATATAGAAATATAGAGTTATTTTTAAAGCAACAAATGGGCATTAGAGAACTGTTTATGTACATATTTAGAGAATAAAACTTGCTTATATGGCGTCACAAATACAGCAAATATAAGAAATATAACACCGATAAAACAGACGTTAATTCTATTAGCACGTCTCGTGCACAAATTAAAAAGCGTATCACGAGATATGATATTTATCAAATACATTTAAAAACAATGCAACACCGTGTACCAAAGCCATGCATTAGTTGAGACCCAGACCGTCCGACCTACCAGAAAGGTGTAAGGTAACTGTAAGCCATGCATTAGTGAAACATTTAAAGCAAATTTTTAAAGAAAAAAAAAATTACATAATTGTAACCATGTAGGTGATATAATTAATCCTTGTTATTTTCTTTTCATATAACATAAATGTGGCGTGGTTTCCATTAAGGTTTCTTCCCTTGATCTGCCTGCGTCTTACCTAAATAAATTTCCTTCCCTCTTTTGTTAATGAACACATCATGCACAAGATACGAATATTTCGCGTTCATACGCAACTAATATAACGTGAACATTATACTATAATGGTTCATTTTCATGCAACTGTTTTAAAACTGGTGATAAATTACTTCTCGCAATATGTTAAGCAGAGTTGTTATGGAAAATTCATCCTTAAAAATTTTCACACTTAAATTGATGACAATTAATGCCCCAACATTCACCTCGTGAAAGAACATTTTCAGCATTCAACAGTGCGAAGATGGTCTTAATGACTTTTTGATTTCAGGGTATGAAAAGAGGACTACTCTTCGCTTAATGATAATAAAAGAAACCACAATTAATAAAGAATATAAATGAGCTAATTATCACTTTGAGGTGATCGAGAGGGGAAATGGAATATGAAACTGTTGCTATGATGAAAATATTTCTTTTTAATGAGAAAAAGTATAAAGAATTGTATACTGAGAATTGATTTCATTTTTCGACATATTTTTTCACTTTTACTTTTTTATTATCGGCGTAAATTACATGTAGACCTATAAACTTAATTTCTGTCTAGATTATCGCTGTTTCACAAAGAATGCGTGTGGATAAATTAATTAAACAATTTTTATTTTTCGTATTAAATAAATTTGATTGGAGTTAACTTAAAAACAGTTTTGACTTAAATGATTTTTTTTTAATGCTAAGACTCTAACATTTATTAAAGAAGGTATGGTTAATATAGCATTTTTAAAATTACTATTACGATAAAATATATGATATGGACAGTGCATGACTTTCCCTGCAGACTCAGATTCGTTTTCTAATTTTTTCTTCATTATACATTAAATTGAATTTAATTGCAGAAAATAACATAGATACTTTCCTGAAAACATCCAATTTGCATTTTTAATGCATCTTTGCTTTATTTGGCAACTTAATGCATTTTAAAACGTTTTCAGCTCCTCAAAATTCCAAAAGTTTAAAATATCTCGAGAACGGTTCATCCTAGACTATTCGCTTTGTTGTCAAAAATTACATGAAGAGCAAGTATATAATTAATATATTTCAGCAATTTTAGTTATTTATCTCAAATTTTGATGAGATTTGTGGGTCATTCTGCAAGAAAAGAACGGTTATACTTTTTCGACTTATTCCAAAATCTATTCAGCATCAAGATAACACTTAAGGGACTTAACTACTAAATTTGAAGAAATTCCATCAAATAGTTTTTTAACTACAGTGAAAATCGTGTTCAGTTCTTCAAAATTAAAAACCTGAATATATATCGAGATTTGTCCATCATAGAGTAACGGAGTTCATCTTATTCTTTTTGTTGTCAAAATTAAGTGTAAAACAAACATTTCATTAATGAGATTTTTTAAAATGTAATTAATGAGATTTATTAAACAAAAATTTATTTAATTTGAGTATATGGGGTTTTTATTTTAAATTTTGACGATTTTTGCTGGTCATTTTGCAAAAAAAGGCAGATTATTTTTTTTCGAAACGTACCAAAATCTAATCAGCAGCAGGAAAACCCATAAGGGACTTACTTATCTACCCGATTTTATGAAATTGGGTCAATTAGTTCCTCAGTTGGAGTGAACACATACGATTTTTGCGGGCTAGTTCGCAAAAAATTGCAAGCTCTTTTTTCCCGAACCGTTCGAAAATCTAATCAGCACCATGGTAACCGACAAATGACTTACCAAATTTTATGAAATTTGGCCAATTCGTATTTGAGTTAGAGTGGATACATACATTGCACAGACAGACACACGCACAGACATTACACTAAACATATTTTTTTCGTGCTCTAAAGTGACTGAAACGTGTAGATCCTTGAATTGTCGAAAATTTGAGTTCCGATTTTCGACACGATTCCAATACTTCCCTATATATTACCATGTATTGTAAGGAAAGTAAAATACTTGCCAGCTAATCATACTAATATAGTCTCCAGAATCAAAATCTATGTATGGAAACCTTAAATGCCTTACTGCATTTTTAATTTGCAAATCCATGTCATAAGTTACAGGAATTCTGCAAAGTGTTAATTGTTTGATATGATCTCTTTCGTATGTAAGCACTGGCCAAAAGAATATTTTCAGTACGTGCAAAATAATCCTTTCTTTGTATATCACTTTGTCAACTATGTTTCTTAATTATTCTGTCAAGTACCTAGATCAGCTCATCACGTTTCACAAATGATGTGCTTCATTTGTGAATGACTATTTTGTTTTAGCATCGAACCATATGGATGCTTATATTTTAAGTTACAAGTGTCACTAGATTTGTTAATGGACTTTCCGATGACACGTATAAACGGAATTCGGCTGTCTGTTGTTAACCATCTTGAAAGCACTATAGGTCCAAATTTTAAGAGGCATATTTGCAGTTTTCGAATAATACGCTTTTACACATATCATATACATAATGTTGATCTATATTTAATCAACTAGATCTACAACAGAAGATACACTGCGGTATTTATTGTTAAAGTTATCCCCAGAAAGATTTTCACAGTTTCGAAGCCCTCCCTAATTACTCCAGAGAATGCCAATGGACCAGTAGTTATACCATCCAGTTTTATAACAATTGTCTTAAGGGAAGCTCATTTACGTTTAACAATAATATCATAAAATGAAGTGGTCTCCCGAGTACCAGAAAACTAACAGCATTTATATTTGCTCCATCGCACACGCCATCTATAAGATCATTTTCAGATAATTGTATTTTTATCACAAAAACTAGTTATTTGATCTGCAATATTAACAGATACGTCTGTTATTATGGTTATGTGACCCAGGTATGTATAATTCTGGATTGGTCCTTTAAGCAAAGTTACATGCTGGTTCTTTCTTATTCCAACATAAAATTTACCTCCATTCTTTATTATCACAATTCTATATTTCCTGCAAATAAAATCCAATTAGAATATAACTTTTATTACTTTCTTTGAGAAAGCAAGCATATGTCAGTTTGGGGACTATAATTGTTTTAAGGGTGTTTTAAGCCCTCTTTCTCAAGCCAAAAGAACAGTATGCGATAACACCAGTTAAAAAAACTTATTTTTTTATACACAGAAAAAACTTGTTGTCGCTCTTTTGAACTTTATTTCTATCAATCACTTTACTAAAATCATCCGGTTTCAATAACCAGGAGAACATAATTCGCAAGTTTAGTCACAGATCTATCAGAAGAACCATACCTGTCACATTCTCGGGCAAAGTTTATCAAATATAACCGATTTTGAGATCTTTGTATAGATTTACCTGATGGTAATGAAAGGTTTGTTTAAACTTATTTGTTGAACTTATTTTTTTATACACAGAAAAAACTTGTTGTCGCTCTTTTGAACTTTATTTCTGTCAATCACTTTACTAAAATCATCTGGTTTCAATAACCAGGAGAACATAATTTGCAAGTTTAGTCACAGATCTATCAGAAGAACCATACCTGTCACATTCTCGGGGGCAAAGTTTATCAAATATAACCGATTTTGAGATCTTTGTATAGATTTACCTGATGGTAATGAAAGGTTTGGATTGAAATACTCTGTAAAACATTATCTTAGCTTCCTATTTTTTATCTTCTGTTTTTGTTTCTTTAAAATTAAATTAACATTAAAGGATTCTTTGTATTTCTAGAACCTTCCTTCTTGCTTGCTTTTAAGCTGTCTTAGACGTTGTTTGTCCAAATTTCCAATAACCATGTTCCTCCCCCATCTTTGGTCATTTAGAATATATTTCTCTTCAACTAATACTTCTTTTCTTTTTCACAGGAACAACTTGCAAAGTCCTAGCACTTGCAGTTTAAGATGTCAAACCATTCCCTGCTACATTTTCCCGAGTAATTTTGCAGCTTTTTCTTGTAATTCTCTTATGTCTGCTTTTAAAAAGTTTATATTTGGAAATTTCTAATGAAGTTCATTCACTTTTAAAGGATTCTTTGGTTTGATAATAAAGGAATATATGCTTCATTCCATACTTGTTCAAGCTTTATAACTAATTTTTCAGCATTTTCTATCTCTGATGACTCCTTTACTTAGGTCGGTTAAGCTACCCAAAACAGGATATCCTGTTTAACAAAACATCTAAACATCTAATATCTTGATGAGTGAAAGCTTGCATTTCTGTTTCTGCAGCCATTTTGTACATCACATTAATAAGAACCGGCAGGAAAAAAATCGCATAAGAAATTTTAAGTTCTTTTGAAAGCAAAATTTTGGATGACCCATGTTAATGGCTATCGTGTATTAAATTGCAAAATTATAAAATAAGCAGTACACATTTCAGTTTGTATTCTTAGAAAAATGGTTTTCTGTCTATGAGTGTCGTTCAGGACAGAGCACCAGGCGCGAAGCGCCTTTAATCTCCGGTGTCAATATGTGGTTCTTATCGTCAAACTGTGACATTAATTCAGTGACCCTAATTGGAGGTTCGAGGTTTTTATTTACTACTTTTTATTTTTTGTCCTAGCTCCTAGTGTGGCAGTTTGTTGCACATTAAGAGTTCAAGCAGTTTGGGGGGGTGATGCAGATCTAAGGGTTATCTAGCATTTTGGCAGCGTAGAGTTTTGAACTTAGTCGCGAGTTTTATTTAATACTAGTAGCATACCCGTTCTTCGTACGGAGTATATAATATAAATAAACTTAAAATTCACAATCATGTGCAAATTCCTATAGTATACTAAATGACATGCTTAATCAAAATATTCTTTTAAAATATTTAATACAATGCTCCTAAAAAGAAACCTCAGGATCTCTGTTCTCACTATACAAAATTATCTTCACGGGAAGATCTGAAGAATAAAATATCCTGGTCTTTTTTGCAAGCAAATTTATAAAAAGTATGGAATTGAATCAATATATGCAAAATAATAGCGTATTGTATGGGACCCGTACTACTTATATACGCGAATATTAGAAGATATAACCTGTATTATGACATTACATGTATACATTGAAAATATCAATAAATCCGTAATCTTTAAACCAGTAGGCAGTAATTAATTCCAATATGTGCCCAAATGAAAGTGCTAAAATTATATGGAAAGATAAACCCGTACTACTTATAATGTCATAGATTAGAAGATATGTCCTAGTGTTAGTAAAAGATTACCCGTATTATAATATTTAGTTTGAAAAATTTTTGCCAATATATAACAGATTACTTAATAAATTAAAAATATCAATAATCCCCGTGATCTTCATACCGGAAGGCTTGATTCCAGTATATGCCAATATACCTGTACTACTTATATTCTCTTACATTAGAAGATATACCCGTGCATTTGTGGAAGATTACTCGTACAACGTACAATATATGAGTTTCAACAATTTTTGCCGCAATAAAACAATGCCATAAGAAATTTAAAATATCAATAATCTCTGAATCAATAATCCCCGAAAACATCAATAATAATAATGTTTAAACATAAAGATCGTAATTGATATTATCCAGTCAAAAATACGATGGCAATGAAATTTATTTTATATACATATCTTCATCATTAAAATCGGAAAAGATTTAATATAAAAATCTTCTTCCTCATAAACACGTTAAATTTAAATTCGTTGTTAAGCGACATGTTATGATTTGCTTCAAATAAATTGGTGGTCAAAATATCGTCTGAATATCTCTAATGAAGGTTTGGCGACATTTTAAAAAATCGCCAAATTTATCGCCAAGTGGGACTGTAGAACTGACAGTCCCACTTGGCGATAAATTGACGAACCATCATCAAAATATTATCCCCTAAAAAAAAACACAATTTCGTTTATTTAGGGCAATTTATCAATTTCAAAATAGTTTTATGGATTTATAAATATTTTTATCAATTTGGTGACATTTTAAAAATTTGCTAAATGGGTTACTAAGTAGGGCGGTTGGACTGACAGACAAATGCTAACGAAACACCATTTCAGTACTTTCTTTTAACAAAACAAATTTAATTTCATTGATTTGCGTCACTTTTATCAATTTGGAGACATTTCCACTAATTTGGTAAAGTTTAAGAAAAGTTACCAAGTTAGCGATATCCAGCCAAATTCGTAGCTCTAAATTCGCAGATCTGAATAAAATATCGTGATCCAGTTTGTATATACTAAATGAAAACACTAAAATATTATTAGAAGATATACCCATTCTACTCTTTTTCTGTTTAAACAATTGGATAAATGAATTTATTGGGTAAACAGAATATAAGTTTATTAGCTAAACACAATATTTAAGCTTAAAACCTCTTTGCTAAAATACATGAAAGTGATGTATGCAGTTCGCAATTAATATAATTTAAAAAAATCAAACCGTTCATTTATAAGATATATTTTAATATCCATTTATTTATTATTCAAATCGAAAAAATAATAATAATCATTAACAAACGCGTTTAATTCCTTTCCTTTGTCGAGCAACATGATATAAGATAGAATCTTCCTCATAAAATGCGAAATTAAATAACCATTTTAATTTCTTTATACTTCTAATCGTTGAGTAAAAGCTTGTGAATTATAAAATATGGAGGTAGATTTTTCCATTTAAATTCATGTTTCATACAATTCATGCTTTCAGATAGTGACTATTTAATGCAAAAATTCTGCATCAAACTCAAAAATAAAGTTTTAATTCCCTTTGACGTTTTAAACAAACGATTTTTATCCTTTCCGTTTGGATAAACCACGGAGTTGGAGAGTAGAACTCCTATAAAAAAAGTTCCGTTTTTCATTAATATCTCGATAACCCCTGGTCTTAGAAACTCGAAACTTGGGCAAAATTTATGGGGGGCTATTTCAAGGCCACTCACAAAATTTCATTAAATTCGGTTCAGCCGTTCTCTCGTGATGATGAGACAAACGAAAGTTTCGTTTTTTACTAATATCTCGAGAACCACTGGTCGTAGAAATTCCAACCATTGACTAAATTTTAAGTGGGGCTATTTCTAGGCTACCCACAAAATTTCATCAAATTCGGTCCAGCCGTTCTCCCGTGATGACGGGACAAACAGACAGACAGACAGATTTTCATTTTTATTTATATAGATCAGATAGATGTTTGAGGTGGGATTTTAAATTCCGATTATCGATGTTTAGAACAACGCGGGGTCTCTTACGAGATTTGGCCTTGCGATGATCATAGTCATGCAGATTGAATAACAATTCATTTGAAACGGATGGCAAATTTTTGTAAAATTTAAGCGCTAGCTTTTTAATTTGGGTTCTAACAGTTTTTATTTTGAAGTCATTCCTAATTACCGAGTTTCTTAAGTACCTGGGAGCTTTCCTGATAATCCGTAGGATTTTGTTTTGTTTTGTCTCTAGGAGGTCTATTGTAGTTTTACAGGCATATCCCCATACGGGTGCTGCATACAGCATTCCCGGGCGGATGACCGATTTATAAATTAGCAGTTTGTTTTGATGACTGAGATTTCCGTTTCCTATCATTGGGTATAAGGCTCCTGTAGTTATATACGCTTTTTTGATTAAGTTCGTTACGTGCTGTTTCCAGGTTAGGTGGGAATCTATCGTTACACTTAGGTATTTAGTAGATTTTTCCGCGCGTAAGGCATGATTGTTTATGTACAGTGGCGGCGGCGGTTTGTTTTTCCTCGAGAAATAAATCCAATGACATTTATTGGGGTTTAATTTTATTCGCCATTTTTCCAGCCATGTTTGGAGTATGTCTAAGTGTTGTTGTAGCTGTCTGTGCATTACTGAGACATAGGGGTGTTTTGCAAGTATCGCACTGTCGTCTGCATAGAGTGCCAGCTCTGTGTTTGGAGTCCTGGGGATGTCGTTCAATTGTATCGCATGATTTATACACACTTTCTTCTAAAAATTTAGTGGTAGATATACATAAATATAATTTTACACATTTCATGTTATACAATGAAAATGTCACAAGAACTACTACATCTTCTAACTACTTGGGGCACCTCTGAATTTTAGAAGATTTATATATGATACTCCTTTTACATACTTTTGAGATCACAACGTAACTATCAAATACCCAAAATTTCTGAAATATAGAAATTATATTTTTCAATCTTATTGGGCATTTATGAATCAGATCACGCGGTAGGTTTAAAGATTTGACAAAAATATTTTTGATGAGATCCTATCCATTCATGGACCACGATGGACAGCAGTTTGCAAGCAAGTAGAAACAAAGGAAATTTTCGATTCAAGTCATGCTGGATTTAGAATACAAATATGGAAATAGGTCATTTGAGATGGTTCGACTAAATCTCTACACCATGTGGTTCCAATGAGGAAAATTATGGTTCACTTGAAAAAATATATATAGTTGATTGAAAATACTGGAGCTGAAGTATATTCCTTGATAAATAACAATAAGAAAGTATATAACGTAGCGGAATACCCAGTTTAGTGTAAGTACTTATGAGATGAGTTAAAACGCTTGATTTGGGATTATATATAATTCTGACCATTTCATTAAATAATCCATTATTTTCAGGATATGTCTGTTGTTGCCTAAAGTCCGAAAAAGTTGTTGTTTTAAGTCCGTCTGTTGTTGTTTAAGTCCGAGACAGTGGTCTTAATATATTAAGTGCAATTCTTTCTAATAGAACTCCAATGTTAACACACTGGTACAAACTTCCGTGTCTTCGACTTATTTCGAGTATCACATCCCATGCATTCATTATTACATTACATTGAACTCGGTATTACCCCACAAACGTCGTTCAGTAACTTTATTTAGTATTTTGTGTTATCACACGGCCCCAATACAACGTTTTTGTGAAATTATTTGTGTGCTTTAAAAATATTTGAATATGGAAATAATAGTTCCTATCTGCTATTCTTTTCACCATCACTCTCCAATTTATGGTATTAAACTTCGTTTGGAAAATAAAAGGAATTCAACAGCACCCAATACCGTTTGACTTTCGGTTAGCGGGGTGATATTTCTATCCAACTTTGTCTTATACCTGACAGTTCTTTGAAGACCAGGATTGACTGAATATCATAATCGCCTGAGGTGTTGATCAATGTCAGGAGTACATTATCATAGCTATGCCTTTCAGTGTGTGTGGTATTGGATCTTTATACATTCACGATGTCTGATCAGAAATTTTTCTGGTCAAGTTCTTGTGTTGCCTAGAAAGCGACGCTTCCGGCGTAAGGAACCCTACTAGTATATTTTCTACTAATTTCTCTCAAGATGTGCAGTATTTCTGTGTTCGAAGAGTTATTCATTATTGCTATGAATCAAATCCCATAAAACACCTAGCCAATTTAATCTGGCTCGGAACAATGAATACTTTGCATTCTTGCAACAAGGAATCAGCATCAACTTGTTGGATTTCTGTATTTCAAATGGCGTCTATGAAAAATTGCTCTGTAAGGATTTATATAACAAACAAGGCAACTTATAAGGATAATAGTTAGTTTTCGATATTATATTTCAATCCCCACAATCCCACAATCAATTCTTAATAGCTCTCTAGAGTACCGAGATCTTAATTCTGAAATCTTAATTGCACTCTGCTAGTCTTTTCTGGATTATTCTTAACGTAAAGAAGTTTTAAAGAACTTTCACAAGAGCTGCAAAGTCCAGTCACTTGATAATAAATAGGAAAACAACTTCTGTTGGCCATTTTTTTGAAGCATTGGTACTTTTTCCCGCGGTAGCAGGTGTAATTTTGTGTAGAAATTAACTTCAATCGTTTCATGTCATACAGGATGACCGTATAACTGTGAATTGAAAAGGAATATTGTGTAGGCTGTAAAGAAAGTTTTATGAAATGGTGTGCCAAATGGATTCTCATGAACTATTAAAAATTACATACTGAAAGTAGGTAGCGTGTATGACAATTTAGAGCAGTTCTAGAAACAATTAATCAGTTCTACCTGTTAAATTTATAAATATTAGTATTAACAATTTGTACCTAAATAACAGTTTAAAGAATAAGTCTATCATATTAGCATCAGAGATTGATTTTTAGAAGCATACTTCAGCGACAACGTTTTATGAGCAATTATTATGGAATTTAG
This sequence comes from Amaurobius ferox, assembly GCA_951213105.1. Taxonomy (NCBI): domain Eukaryota; kingdom Metazoa; phylum Arthropoda; class Arachnida; order Araneae; family Amaurobiidae; genus Amaurobius; species Amaurobius ferox. Next base: position 127,605,407 of record OX578133.1, on the reverse strand, counting down.
CAAAAATTTGTTCCTGCCAGAAAAAAAAAGACACGCATTTTGCATAGTTCCAACAAAACGCAACGATGTCTAAAAGTGAATATGATTATTGAAATTCTGCGAACTTTTTTCATGATTGCATATTTCCAAGTAACTTTGGTCTCAACGTTTTCCAGCTGTTTCGCCTCCAGAATTTATTTCTTCGGAAACATATTTGTAAGATTATGTATATGCAAATAATATACATGATCTTTGGACAAAAAGAAACATTGTCCACTGTGCAGAAGAAATATAGCCATGTTAAGTCGTGTGACTCAGCATGTGGACCTTGTTGTAGATTGGATGTAGTAACACAAAGATCATTTACTTCATTTTTTATAGATCAGCATTAAATGTCTTCTACACTATGCAATTCCAGTTCATGTGACTTTGGGCCAATCGTCCATACTTGGAAATTTCTTCTGTTACACCTTCTAATCAACTACTTAGGTTGGCAGGCTTAGGTGGACTCAGGTATGCGGGGCGAAAAAAGAATTATTCACCTGAAGTGCAAAGTATCAACCCAGAGTGTCCAACTAAAGATACAAATTGTCAAAAATCCTCTTCTATAAAATCGTGCAAATTAGTTTTTATTTCGAAAGGCGGCGAAAGTCTATAATTTACAAAGAAAACCACAGGTGACTATCTAGTGAAATTTCAGAATGTAGACAAGGCTTTTGATGCTTAAGAATTTACAGAAAATGTACTGATGGGGGAGAAAAAATTTATACACAAATATAACGAAAATTATGTTTTTCTATTGAGATTACAATGTATGTTTGAGGTTTAACATTGGCAAGAGTTTGTTTTCTTCACGGGTTTGATGTAATGCAATCAATTTATGTTCCATTGCTATACTCTTTTTTTGAGATCGTTATTTTCGTAATTTCATCCATGTTGCAAAGTTTTGGTTTACTGTTTGGTCCATGACATCAACTACTTGTTTATCTGGAAGTTCTTAAAGCATAAGAATTCTGAATACCTTTAAAATTTTGGCATCTCTGATTTCATTTCATCTCTCACCAGAGATAGAAGCATACGCCTCATCTTGTCTGGTTTTCATATCAGTTTATCCTACTTTTATGTCCAAAAATGTCTGTCGTCTTTTCCTGTTCGTCATTTATCTCGAAATCCAACCAATTCAATTGTACCCACGTGCCTACTCTGACTCCAGATTTCAATAAACTTAGAAATAAACTTGTTTTCTATGTATCTTGTCCAAATCCTATTTCTGACACCAGGTTTTATATTAAATCCGCATGAGGTATGTTTATAGAAAAGAAAAAAAAATCTTATGATATAGATGACAACTTTAATATTTTACAAATATGAGTTTACAGATGCATATATTAAGAACAAAATTTATCAATTAAATATAAAGCCGTTAATAAGATAATCATTTTAAAGCAATTGCGACCAACGGACCGTAGAGTCTCTAAACCATGGTTGCTTTCTCTGGCCTGTTCTAACGCAAACTTATTTTCTCGTGTATATTCATTCCTTCTGAAATAGCAGTCATTTTAAAAAGTCCCTTATGTGTTCTATAAATTTTGTTAACTGTGCTGTTTTTGGTTCATTTCCAGTATTTTCTGGAACATGCCCCAAAGTCATCGAATAATCAATGTTTTCTCAAATCTGTGACCAAGGCCATGATCATGCGTATTATGCATGCAACATCCTTGCCTGTAGAAATAATTTTGTGGCTAGAAGAGTATCACTATATGCACTTCTTGTTGCGTGGTTATGAAAGTTACGATTTAATAAAAACGATTATAGAGCTGCTTAACTAAAATGCATTTATTGTGTCTCACTTTTTATTAAATTACCAAGATTTCTCTACTGATATGAACACATTAACAAAAAAGGTTTTACTCCAAGTAGAAAGCGTTGGAATTGAATGAAACATTATAGGTGTGATCAGATTGACGATGCTAATAAGTTGGCAATATCATTACAAAAGGACAATGTCCTGGGGAACAATGGTGCAATTTAAAGTTACATTTAGTACCTTGTAAGACCGCCTATTATTTAGATACATGCGGCGATAGGTCGGATATGGGGCAATACAGATTTCGCATACTATCCTGCGCCAGAATTTCTTCCAGATGTTGCAATTGTCAATCTAGATCCCGCACACTTGTATATATAGCCGAAACTTTTCCCATCTGGTCGCATATTGCTCAATGAGCGAAAACTCTGGAGACTAGGTAGGCTAAGGAAGTTTGGCAATATGATAGAGGTATTCCTGAGAGTGGGAGAGCTTTATCTTGTTGGATGATTCTTGTTGGATGGTTCTTCCTTGAAAGGCAACCCATGAGGACACATGATCTCCTGAACGTATCACTGGACTGTCAATGTCCCTTGTATTACTGCAATGGCCGATTTTCATAAGACATAGCTCCCCAGATCAGAACGCAATCAGTGGGAGCACATAGCTCAACAGTCAACTCATCCATTACCAAACTGTAACTATCCATGTTTCTTTGAGTAAGAAGTTTATTGTGGATTGAGTAATGTTTTGGATCTAAAAAAAGTAACATATCAAAATAAATAATAGTTGACCTGATTATAAATATAACTATATATATATATATATATATCTATCTATATATATATATATATATATATATATATATATATATATATATATATATATATATAACATTAGAATCATTTTGTTTCAAATAAGTTTAATCATCTTCACTCATTTGTAGGCATAGGATATTTTCTCAAAAGATTTCAGAGTTTTAGTCAAACTTACATTTTTGTCTATATTATGTTCATTTCGAAAGAAAGGGGAGAGGAAAATGGAGAAGTGTTTTCTACATTATAAAGGACATTCAAAAAATGTGTAGTGCCTCAGTCGAAAAGACTTCTCTAAGAGTCGTAACATAATAAATTATTTACTAATTTATTTAATTATACATTGCAGTTTCTTGTTTTAGAAAAAGACGATTGTATATTTTAAAATCAAATGTCTTCGCGTTTTGCTGACTAAATATGCATATGCACATATGGTCGCCTCTAGGAGTTACGTCCCATAAAGTGGCCTATATCGACTTAAAACAACTAATCGTGGCTAAAAAACCTTCTCCAAATGGAGATAAACAGGGTAAAAGGTGTCGCGGAATCTGGGAGCAAGCGGTTGCTTGCCAGACGGTAGAATTTGGAGAGGCCTGTAGGGAGTTTTCTCCAGAGACACGGGGAATCGCTGCAAAAAATTTAGGCAGCAGAGGAGAAAATAGAGAGGCGCACGAGAAGTCCATGGGGACAGTTACTGGAATATCCTGTCTTTTAGATTTAGCGTAAAACTGGAAAAATTCCCCCGAAAAATAAATAAGATAGCTCTGTTTTAACTCAATGAAAGAAAGAAATCTGCTAAAGAAATGGTTTGGAAGTTGTAGTTTTTCGAAAAAGGAAGTGTGAAATAAATATTGTCTGTTCAGTTGAAAAGAATTGGGTGATTTCTTTATTTCACTTTATACTGTACGAATTTGTACGTTTAGGTAAATGTTTATTAAATACGAAAAGATGTTTCAAACATACTTTTATATTTTGAGAGAAGTTGGTTATACTTTGAGTTAAGCTTTAAGAAAAATATTGTAAGAAAGAATAATATAATAATTAAGAATAATATGTTTGCCAATAGAAATATGTTAGCTAATAGTATTTTCAATAAGTTAAAGATTTTCAAAGGAAATCTAGAGTTTAAAGAAGTTTTAAAATAGTTGCATATAAATATATTTTATCATTCAAACAAAAAATAATATTTTAAAACAAATATAGCTTCCTAGTACTTCTTTATACTATTATTTTTATAAAAATCTATGAATATGAATGCGCTTTTCAACTAATCTCTGATAGATATATTCTACATGTTAATTTTAATAGAGTTTAATGTATTCACAAAATCTACCTCCAATCAATCATACATTTGCATAGTATTTAGAGAGGGGTATATTGGGAGACCAAATCTTTATTTTGTTGTATTCGACATTGTCTGTAATCCTGATTTAATGAATTTAGCACCAAATAACTGGATCCATTAAGTGGCAGGATGACATTCGTGTCTACAGCATGAAATGTATGCTTTCTACAACGATGAAAAAGACCCTAACTTGCAGTTGTAATAGCTCTGAAATATTTTCAACAGTATTCTTTATACAGGGAAGTTATTGCAGAAGTAAATTGTTGATTCACTTACATACATACCTGACATACATCCGCTAAGGGGCCTATCTGTACGCGGCATTGCTATTTATAAACACCAAGATTGCTGAAATAGGACCAATCGGAACTAAAATAGGCTAATGTATACACCAAACTAGTCCCACTGAATGCGAGGGGAATGCCCTCTGCCTCCCCCTATATATATATATCCAATGCCGTCCGCTACGCGGCCTAGCCCAAAGAAATAAAAAATAAAATAAAGCCTACTGAATATCTCCTTTTTAGTAGCCGTTAACAAAGTAATAAGAAATGGATAATTCAGAAGCTATTGGGAATTTTATTTTGATAATTTTGAACAATCAAATAACGACGCAGAACTTATTCAATGTTAAAATTGCTTACCATTGTTAGAATTGTTCATTTCTAAGCCCGATTTTCTGTAGTGTTTTGCAAATAAATAAAAATATGCTATTATTATTAATTTTTTTTGGATAGATGTCTACTTTAAGGGAAAAACCTTAGATTAGACATTAAGCACAACTGCGGAAAGCTCAAATTAGATGATAAAATCACTGGACATAGATAGATACATACATAGATAAAAGCATGCGTTTTAAAAGTGTAGAATTTTGTTTTTTATGTCGAGACACATTGCCACTTTCCGATATCTCTTTATTCCATTAGATATTAAGTAAAAGGAACTAGTCTTTGGTAACTGAAATACTTAAAATTTAAGTTGAAATAGTAACAATCGATTTTTGGTCTCATCTTCCTCGTCGTTCACGTTCTCCGCGTCCTTTCTTACTTATTTTTCGTACTTTTCTTCGTTTTTCATCCACTAATCTCATCTTGGTCCCCCCCCTTCCTCTCCCATCCTTGCAACCCACCCCAAAAATGCCCCAGTCTGCCAAAAACACGCAAACAAGAGCTATAAGGCAATCGATAACGAAAAGCTTTTCCATCGTTAAAGTATTGAAAACGAAGAGAATTATAGCATCACCGTTTTTACAACTGCAGTCCAGAATGAGACCGTTCGATTAACAACATTTCCGGAGCTCCTAACGATAGTTATATAAATATATAATATAGGGAAAAAAATGCAATCAGGAAGCTAAAATATCGATACATCATTTGTTTACTTATTTGCACCCCCGCTTCATGATGAATATTGAAGAAACCCCCAAAAGTTAGCGTCTTGAATTGTAAATGTGCTTTATTTTGAAAAAAAAAAAAAAAAAAAAAAAAAAAAACACGAAGTAGCCATGGAAATGTTCCAGAACGCACAAAAATATGAATGGATCAGAAAAACACGAAATGATTGATATAAAAAAGCAAAATAGCCTTTGTAAGTCGAGTAGAGCGAATGAGAAATATGTTGAATAAAAAAGGCGAACACATTCAAATTTCTCGTAGCACGGATTTTTCGACTATAAGCTTTCTGTAGCTGTCAACACGATGCTGATTTATTTGATAGCTTCGTCTAAACTTTGAAGTTCCCGCAACGGATCAGTTCTGAATTTAATATATTTTTCTGTTGAGGCAAACAAATATATCTACTGAATATGCAATACCGGCTTTATTAATCAAATTTTTGATAAAAATATTTTAGGAAATTGGGTTCGTTATGAAAGCTCAATTTTATATTTATGGTTATGAAGTGATTATAAAATTCGATGTCTGATTTTTTTATTTTATTTTATATTTTATTTATAGTATAACTGTACATTTAGTGAAAGAATTGGGAATTGGTGGGATTACATATTTACATGTTACACTTTCGAAAGCATAAGGGCTTTACAATTGTAGTTGTTGATAGACTTAAAAAATGGCGAATTCATGAATTGATATGTACCAAATTATAAACATAAACACACTGTAACCGATTGTCTTAACATTGATTCATTTAATAATGCATAATGAAGTTATTTATAAGAATATATTCATATTTGTTTCAAACAAATATCAACATGAAATGTATGAACATATTTATTGTAATATTTATTCTACATATTAAATTTCACTATGAAAGCAAGTTCACATATTGGAATTTTTAAATACATCAAAAATTAATAGCAATCAAATATCTATGTTAAATACTTGTGTCCCTAACAAACTTTTTCAGCTTTCGTATCATTTCAATACCAAGTTTATTAAGTCATTTTTTTCTTTACAGTATGATAAACATTATTTTTCCTTTTAAGTATAATTTGTTTTTTTCCTTTTCGTTAAAATTTAAGTAGTGGTAAAAGTAAATTCCAGGCAAAATTTTATGAGGCGAGAAATCAAAATTTTGACTTTTTAATGAGATAGAAATTTTTTGCAAATAATTACTTTCGAAAATAATGATTTGAAATATGTTGGTAAAATATGTTATGTTGAAAACCTAAGGCTCACCAAATGAAATATTTCATTCTTGTCGCTGTTTGTACACCTGTATTGCATATTTCTCCTACAGTGCAGGTTAACTGGTTATTAACCACTAAATAAAAACACCTTCTCTTTTCATTAATCACCATAGTTTATGATCTCAGTTGAAGGCGTGGTGCCCCATTTCGTATAGGCATAGGCTTTAGTTACCATGACATTTTGGTAGAGAATATATAAATATATATAATTTCCATAGATCTAATATTAAAGTACCGAAGAATATTTTTATTGCACTTTTAGCTTCATCATTATCGACATAAAAAATTAATACACCACTCACCGTTGAGCTACTGGGACAGAATTGCAAGCTCTTATCTTCGAAGTGGACTCTTCATTCTTCACCCTCTGATGTCAGATTAGCGTGCAACTGACAATCCGAATAACCGTCTTCTATTTTTACCCCAGGTTAGCCTCCTATTGCCATTTATACCCTCCCTACGTGATCATTGACCTCCCATTTGAAATCGGCGCTCAATATACCGAGTATATTAAATCCGTGCTAGTCGTACTAGGGTTGCATTCAGACTTCCGACATTTTTGCACTAACGTACAGGATGGACTTGTTCGGACGCCATTATATAGAACCTTGCTACCCCAACCGGGAATCGAACCTCGAATATTCGTACTCGCCAGCCGACGCTCTACCTTTGAGCTACTGCGACGGGATTGCAAACTCTTATGGTCAAAGTGGACTTTGCATTCTCCGCTTTCTAATGTCAGATTGGCGTGCAGCTAACAATCTGGCTGACCACCTCCTTCTATTTGTACCTTAGGTTGGCCTCGTGCTGCTATTTTTACCGTCCAGGTTAGCTTCCATAGTCCACTGAACCGTAGGCCGCTGAATCCGTACTAGTCGTACTGGAGCCACTTTCAGACCTCTGACATATTTGCACTAACTCACATGTATTTGTCCGGGTGCCATTGCAAAGAAACTTGCTGCCCCAACTGGAAATCGGAACACGGATCTTCGCACTAGCCAGCCGACGCTATACCGTTGAGCTGCTGGGACGTAATTGCAAGCTCTTATCGTCCAAGTGGGTTCTGCAATACATACTAAACTATAAAAATGTGTATTTTTTTTTTATCGGTAAGCAATTCCTAACTAATTTGCAAATTAAAGGAATGTTATGAGTCAATTCATCCGAAAATACCATATGCATAACATGAAACCCATTTATATCATCCCTGATACACGGAAATATGCATTCAGCTTATGAAAAACATTACGAAATCAAGAAAGATGAAATTTTTGTCTAAATGAATATACTACATCATATAAAATGTATCCATAAAAAATAAATCCTCATTAAAAGACTTCATTTAATTTAAAAATCTGCAGTATCACAACAAATTACGGTGAGTTTAAAAATACGAAGGGAAAAATACGATATCATGTGTATAATACTACTTACGCGATATTATTACATGCTAAAAATAATTCATGTTTGTTTTAAATATCAACCTATTGATTGAGATTTTTATGAAATGAAAAATTAGGACTCTCTAATAAGACAAAGTATTGCAATTTTTTTATTATACACATGACTAAAGTGTAGTATTACATATATCCAATCTCTTAGTTGGAAAATAACACAGGACAACAAATTTCGATGAACTTTTTTGTCTCTGAGATTAAATTAGCCATTTATTACTAATTTTGGGTTGCTAAATACAAATATGACAATGAAAATTTGAAATTGGCTCCCATTCCTAAGATATTTGTAACTTAATGTTTTTAATATGAAACACATGTATCTGTTTACTCCATGTTACGGGGTCGCTTGGATTGTCGCTTATGCATTTTCTCAGAGTTATCATTGAAAATTGTCCAACAGTAGTCTGCCAACGCTGTAGTGGACCAGTTTCCCTAATAGCTTTTCTATACTTTCGCAATGTCCTGGTGAAAACGTTCACCGTTCTCATCGCTACCTGGCCACAGTTTTCAGGAAAAAAGTCCAAATGGCACTGCAGGAAATGCATTTTTTGAGACATTGTGCAACCAAGTTTCTTGTATGCAGACAAGCCAATCACTAATTTCTTATAGTCCTTTGACTTCACATTTCCTAAGAAATGGGTTGACACAAGGCGAAAAGCATTCCAAGCTTCTGCTTCATCTTGTTGGAGCAAGCTATCAAAATTTGCATCCTTAAAGAGCTTACGGATCTGTGGACCAATGAAAATTCCCTCTTTCAGTTTAGCTTCCCTGATTGCAGGGAATTTCTTATTTAAGTACTGAAAGGCTGATCCACTCTTGTCCATGGCTTTCACAGAATTTTTCATTAAGCCAAGTTTTTTGTGCAAGGGTGGTAGTAGGATTTTTCCCCCTTTACTAATGGTGGATTTTGTACATACTTCTCTCCAGTATCGTATATTTTTCTAGTAGGTTATTGTTTTCTTACATAGTGCAAAGTTTTGGCTCTACTGTCCCACTCACATAAAAAGCAGCTGTACTTCGTATGTCCTAATTGAAGACCCATGAGAAGAGCTACCACTTTCAAATCACAACAAATATGCCAGCTGTGCTTGTTGTATTGAAGGCAGTTCAACAAATGTTTCAAATTTTCGTAGGTGTCTTTCATAGAGACAGAGTATCGGACTGGAATGGATGGAAGCTGGTTTCCATTATGCAGCAATTCTGCCTTGAGGCTTGTTTTGGATGAATCTATGAATAGTATGTTCTATTTTGAGAGCCGTCATTAAGCCATTGACGTCAGAACAGAAAACAAGGTTTTGTTCCTTTATACAATAAGGCAGAAATTGCTCATGACGACTGTGAAACGAAGTCACTCGGACATCTTCCTGGAGTAAATTCCATTCTCTAAGTCTCGATACAAATAATTCTGCCTTAGTCTTGGACAGCTCTAGATCTCTTACACGGTTATTCAGTTCTTCTTGAGACAGAATGTGTGGTGTAAGTATAGCATCATCATTATATTCATCACTAGATGTAGAACACTGTTGATCATCATATGAAATTGATACTTGAACTTCCTCTGGATCAATGAAAAATTCATTTGGAGTTTCCGGAATGGGTAACCCTTCACCATGGGGAATTGGTCGCATAGCAGATGGTATATTCGGGTACTACACTGTCGACTTTTTCTCCCTTGTGATTCCTCCACGAAGAGGTTGGACCATGCAGACGTAGCAGTCATTTAAATTATTACTTTGTTCCCGCCAAATCATAGGAATGGCAAATGGTATTGTCATTTTCTTTTTGCCTTGCAGCCACATGGAATGTTTCCTTGAACAAGAATTACAACATATGTGTGGGGCCCATGCCTTGTTCTGATCTCCAATGTTGCATCCGAAATAAAGGTGATATGCCTTTTTCACTAAAGGAGTGATGGAACATTTTTGGGCTTCAAACCTCACTTCTCCACATATATAGCAGAAGTTATTAACAGAATTGACGCACTTACGAGGCATCACAGGTCTAAAAAATATAATGTGTTTAACTAAAACGCAAAGTCACTGCAATAACTTCTTTCTCACACAAAACGCCGCATACAACTAACACCTATCACATTCTTATTTTTAAAGCCAAGGCAAGAAACCGTGTCGACAGCCAGACTGGCGTCGTCTCCTGCAGAGTAATTGGTGCCAAAGATTTTACTCGATAATAACTATAAAGCTTTTATGTCTTGGGAACCACGTTTCAAAATCTTACTTTTCCAGATATTTCAAGTATATGTAATATACAGGGTGTCCAGTGCTATCGGTGCCCAATGGCTATTTTCTCAACCGTTAGTCACAGAGATATACTTTTAATTGCAAACATGTTTTAAATTTTAAAATCTGTTATCTTAGAAACAGTTTAAATCAATAAATACATTTCTGAAAGAAATACGAAATGTAAATTTTTATACGGTCCCCCGGTCCTACCAATTATATTGAGGAAAATCATCCTCATACAATTTCATGTAAAATAAAAAAAAATCTTCCGTTTACGACCAAAACACCGAATTAGGAAGCATTAAACTTTATGACTTACGTCGCGTTTCCACGCATAAAAATGGCCCGTTTCAGGCAACCAACCAATCAGGAATCGTATTGACTATTTCTCAGCAAAAAGGGGTCCAACTTTAAACAGCTATAAGTCTGTCAATTTTGGTCGTAAAAGGATGATTTTTTTTTTTTTTGCATAAAATTGTATGACGATGATTTTCCTAAATATAATAGGTATGACCGGGGGACTGTATAACAATTTATATTTCGTATTTCTTTCAGCAATGCATTTATTGATTTAAACTGTTTTTAAGATAATATATTTTAAAATTTAAAACATTTTTGCAATTGGAAATGCATCTCTGTGGCTAACCGTTGAGGAAATAGCCATTGGGCACCGATAGCACTGGACACCCTGTATATTAATATTAACACATTTCATATATATTCAATATATGAGACATATATTTTAATACATTTCTTTTTATAAACGTTGCTATATAATTTACAAATTATTATAATTTGTAAGTTATATAAATTTACATATTCCCATATTTCATTTTTCACATGTATTTAAAGGCAAGTGAGGAAACCGACTACCTCCGTATTTCCTAAACGAGAGTCAATTGCCAATTTTTACTATCATTTTTGTGTTCAGGCGCCCCAAAATTAGTAAGAAATGACTTTTTTCATGTTTGAGAAAATGTGAATGTTGCGCAGTGTAATTATAACACTTAGGATCAATTAGGCATTTCTTTCAATAAAGTCTCACGGAGTAGCAAACTTATTGAAATGTGTTACCCGCCTTATCTTAAACTGCTTACAATCTTCTGCTATGTTTAGTCTGGTGCATAAAACCAGTTGATACTAATAGCAATTATTCTTCCATCGAATAACAATTCATTTTACATTATATACTTTTTCTTTCAGACACCTAAAAATATTCAGTTTAAAAATACTAAAGTTCTTTTAAAAATGTGAACACCCATTAAAGTCCCAATTTAATTAAAGAAAGGTGTCATTAGACCTGCAATGCAATTAACCATAAAAAACTTAGTTTATAATTTAGATTCCCCAATCCACTAATATCTTTCTAGATTTATGGAAGCCAGTGCTAACATTGCATTTTATTTAAATTATAGAAATTTAGTGATCCTTTCGTTAGTAAAGAAATGATGATTTAGTTAACTTTCTAGTTTTTAAATGTCACACAAACGAAATTATAACACGCTTAACAAATCTTGAAAAGTAAAATAAATTATAATTAATATATTAAAGTTGAACCTAATAAATATTTTGTAAATATTTGAAGACCTAACCAAACGAAAATATGCTGAAACAAGAACAAACTCCGACCTTACTGTTTCATGCACTTCATGAACTTCTATATCCACACCCCATATGCAGTATGCAATACATTTCTACATTTGAAATCACTACGTACATAAATTTTACAACCTAAACAATTTTCACCAACTAAAAGCACAATATGTGTTAAAAAACTTTACAACCTTAACTTTTGTTTTTATTATTTTTTACATTTTTAAATGCTGCATGGGCATACATACAACATCTTAAAACTTTAAAAACACCTCTATATCAATTCTATATCAGTGAATGATACTACTTAATCATATCTTATGCACACGAATACACTGCTCGTCATACATACATTTGCAGCTTAAAGAGTTTTATGAAAATACTGCATTTCCCAAAACTTCCATATTCTTTAAAAAAGTAATTAAATTTAACCTCTAAACTTAAGTAAACCTTATTTCAAAACATGTGTTACCCATTATACCACTAAATGCTACTGCGATTAACCCTTTAAATACAATATCCGTCTAATGAATTCGATGACTAGGATGTCTTAATAAGAATCACATCATCAATATATCTAAATAATGTGTATTCTGCATTGTTAAATGTGGGCACATAGTAATGTAACTATAAATTAGCTAGTTCTGAACTTGTAGATGCACCCTGAGAATGATTACTTATACTTCCTTTAGCATAATTCAATCTTATAAGTATTATAAACTCTATAGACTACTACTAGCCTATCAGTTTGGCATTTCAAGCTAATTATTTTTATAACATCTATAAATATTTTCTTACACTTTATAAATAATTATTCAATACGTTATTTCAATGTTAAATTAAGATATTTAAAAACACTTTAATAAACATTTATATTCAAGTACCATATTCATAATTTTATAATTTTATATATTGATGCTATTTTTCTAAATTCAATTCATTCCTTAATATATCATGCATTTTGACACACTTGCTAGGATCGTATTTAGAGTACTAACATTTGTTTATATAATTCACTACGGATGACACCATCATTTTTAATTACTTTCATGGTATTTCAATGGATCACGTGAAATAAGTCTTATGTTTAAAAACATAGCTCATTTATCAGGCTCAGAAGAATCACGCTTTACTTTTCTGTTATATTTTATATTTAATTATTGTATATTAATATTCATAAAAGTTAGTTACATACTGTTAAAAAATTTTACTCTTCATTGAATACTTACATCTTTGGTTTTGATGTTCGAGTCACTCACGAACGACAAACTATGAATGAAGAGGTATATTACCCGTAATGAGATTGCATGTCAGAAAAACAACAAAACTTCATGAGAGGATAGAACAGTATTTCCATGAAATCTTATTTTACCAATGTGATAAATTCTTAAATGTTTCAAGCTTTTGCCACAAGTTTTAAGTTATAACACATTGATCAGGAAATTTGAGAATGCAAAAGTTTGTTCATGAAAACACCTGCGACTGTCCTTTTCCCAATAACAGGGTGCTGTGCATGATGCAACTGGGAAATGTGTCCAATTTTCTGCTAACTCCAATCAATTATTTAATTATTACCAGAAATCTATTCGGTATTGATACGCGCTAAGATTTCCAAATGTTGCTTTATATAACAGAGGTTTTCAATAGGAGCAAAATGTTAAAAAGAGCAGTGTTATTTCTCATCATTTTATAGTAAATAATTAACATGTGTAAAAACACTTCGGAGGCTTGAAAGATCAGAGGGCGACAGCGAAAAAGGTTTAAAATCCCAAAATGCAGACTCAAGACACGTAAGCACGTTTTGAAGGAAATCGATTTCTTTTGTTCTTTCTTTCCGTTTTTATTTCCTTTAAATTCTTTGTTCATTTCATTTCTCCTTTCAGTTTTGATCAATGTTCTGCTGGGCTTATTGCGAGAAATGAAATGATTTCATCGGCTAGGCGAAATTAGTTTACAAATGAGATATCGATTGCGACGTAGCGGTTTCTTTTACCGTTTTTCAGAGGGGCTGTTTTGTTGATTGTATTTTTTCCTCGTTCAGAATAAAACATTTCTTTCAAACCGCTTTTAGCAGAAGGAAAAGTTTCCAGCCGCCTTGACTTGTCATAACTGTGGAAGGAGATTCTGCTTATCGTATGTTGTAGATTAGTAATATCATCGACAATAACTGAAATAAAGCTAATTCTATATTTTCTGAGAAGTAGAAACAAATCTATTGTGTTTCAGTGGATACCATCATATGCCGGAATCGACGGTAATGAGTCAACTGACGTTTTACCAAAAAATAGTACCCTAGTTCATCTTGCCCCCAAACCTGTTCCGCAGCAGTCATGCAAAAACTAATTTATAGTAAAATTATGACGAATTGTAAAATGGACCTGACAATTAAATTAAGAGGCAAGGTTTGGGCGAATTGCCAAGATAGCTGGAAGGCGTTTAGCAACCAACCTCGCAGGGAAGCAGTGGCCAATTTTAGATTAAAAACGGGTCATGATTGTCTGGCCGAACATCTTAACACGATAGGAATTCTCCCAACGAATGTGTGCCCCCGTTGTAGTACTGATGTTATGAACTCAAGTCACCTATCAGTGTGCCCGGGTTTAGATAAAGATTCCCAGCATCAAGGTGATGCTTGCAGACTGTATTGGGAAGCTAGAACTTTTATGAATTGTCCCTGAGGTCGCGACTCCCTCTTTGACCTCTTCTCGTTGATCATTGCGTTTATTTGATTTGTAATATTCTTGTTTTGTGTTTAGTTAGTTTTCTCTGTTTTGTATTTCTACCTTCGTATCATTGTGAGATGCCAGTTATGTAATAGATTGATTTCCAATAAAGCCATATGTAACAACAGATTAGCAATATGCGCGTTTGCGATACAAGGTCCTTGTGAAGTATTTTGAAATTATTCAATTCAAATTAGGAAATACGCAATAATTTTTTATATCCATTATAATGCTATAAAATTTGTCCGGTTTAAGAGTCTTAGACTGAAAAATCTGACCATCTGATAAAGGACAAAAGTTTATTAAAAAAATAAATTAATATATTTATATAAATGGAATTTATAACAAAAAGAAAAGAAAGAGGAGAATAAACTGTGTAAGAAACTGATGCACGTATAAATTTGTATATGATGCATATGATTTATATTTATGTATATTTAATTTTAAACTCCAACCATCAATGTATGTCCCAAGTTTCTACCCACTGTATAGACAATACATCCAGAAAATATAGCATTATAATAATTTTATAATTTTTTATAAGACGTGTTGAGGAAGATTATGATTTGATAAAATAACATAAACGACGGCTTAGGTACACAAACCACGAAGATGTTATATTGCAGCAATGTTGAGTCCGAGATTTTATGCTTTGTCACTATGACCAAATAGTTAACGCTCAATATAACCCCTGTGTGTATGAATTGTGAACACAAAGCACCAAACAAACCTAACCCAGCGTTCTTTTATAATATAACTAACTATCCTGGAAAATGTATGCCCATGTGAATGTTAGAAAACAGTTATAACATTAAGCTCACTTATAATTAGGCGACGTCTGTTAGTAAAATTTACACTTTACATGCTGTGGTTCCTAACTATTTATTGTATGGGACCCACTTATCAAATTAATAAAATTGGAGACTCCTTCCATAAGTAAAATATCAATGTTTAATTTAGAAATGTAATAGGACGGTAACATTTAAATGAAGTATTTTTTCCGTAGTCATTTTATGAAAATAGTTTGTTAAATTATTTTATTAAAAGTGTATGGGGTAAACTCTTACAACACGTTTACTAAGATGGATGGTGTCAGGATATAAATATCTGGTTGTATTAATATAAATTTAAAATTGATGTGAGGGTAAAAACCAAATTCATTTCGATAGCAAAAATTAAGCACACATCCACTACAGAAGGTCTTTATTTTACTTCCTATAAGACGTACAAAAGTTTAAAAAAAGGCTTTTGTTAGTATCCTAATTTTTGCTATTATAACATCAGACGTGATGCCAAATTGTTTATTCATTTCGATATTTTGATTATGAATGAGGTAAAACCGCTTTCATAAATACATGTGGCAGGACAAGTCAATAAAATTGTCCAATCCTAAATTAAATTAAGAAAAAAAAACTAATAGATATTTGAACAGAAGCTTCAGAGTTCTGTTGTAACAAATTCAAGTAAACTTCGGAATATGGCAATAAAAATGAAGTTAAGTCTGAAATTGTTACATTATCAACAGTGGTCCAGTCGTATTTTGTATCGGGAACAGGAAACTATTTGCTCAGTTCCTTAAAATAAACGTACTACGTAAAAAGATGTGAAATTTGGAGAACTTCTGAACCACCTGAAAGTTATGTTGATGTTGAGACCCAGACCGTCCGACCTACCAGAAAGGTGTAAGGTAACTGTTTGGACGGCCGGAGAGTGCCACCCAATTTAGACCGGAACCCAGTGGGGGAGGCATCCACAGGGACCGTACCCTTCTTCCCCTACCATCAACCTCTCGGAAGGACTTACGGACCGACATGTTTAACGTGATCGTACTCCGCATGAACACGGCGGCAGATGTGACAGCGTGCAAATCCAGGGCAATCCGCAAACCACCGGGCTACCGCATCCAAAATGTGCCAACAACACGCGGTGTTCCCAGGTGGTCACCCACCCAAGTACTAACCGCCCCCGATGCTGCTTGACTTCGGTGATCTAACGAGAACCGGTGTTTTCAGCACGGTAGGGCCGTTGGCCACCTGAAAGTTATGTGTAACCCAATACAGATTGGGGACCTATAAATTACAGCAATACTTCTTAAATAAAAATTTGTATAAACAGTTACTTTTAGAGCTCTATTATGAATTATTTTGTGTCTAAACTGTTTTGCTCTTGTAAAAGGGCATTATCAAGATTTCTGTTGAGCAAACAAAGAAATATCCTTACCAGTAAAAAAAAAAAAATTGTGATGTTAAGTGATAGATGTGTTTTCGGAAACATCTTAAAGGCATGATATAAGATTGAAAAGCATCAAGGGCAACTTAACATACCCATTTCTTTTCCCATCTTGGAGAACTTGAGGGCACGATTTTCTTAACCATAAACAATCATTGTTTTGCAATCAACTGCTTGCGCATTGATGCCATTGTGAACAGTATCACAAAAACAATTCTAATGCATTTTCATAAATCATTTTCATGCATTTCTCTGGAATTTCTTTGTCAACATTTTTATCTCTGATTTTTTAAATGCCTTATAATGTTTTAAGCATAAGTAAATTTATGAACTGAATAACATCCATTATCTTCTATTCTGCAGTTCATTCTAGGCCACATAATCCTTATATGCGGAGATGTCTTTCTTTTAGGCCCATACCTTAAGAAATTGTAGCGCCATAAATTATGCAGATATCCTGAGATAACTGAAGGAAAAAGCAATTTGAAAGGAAGTCTGCGATACTGGCCGCTGTTGCTATGGTGATCAGTATCCCTTGTGTCTCTGCCCCTCCCTAGGCATGTCAATCATAGCGGCAAGGCTCATTAATTTATATGACACTTCCAGAATCGTGACTGAGGGACCCGGTCTGCTATTGTGCGCCATAATTAACACCCATGAGTAAACCCGCATTGCCTCATTTTCAATTCAATCCCCCTTCTCCCACTTTCTATCCCCGTAACTTTTGGGTCAATGTGCATGTGTATTAAGATCTAGGGAGGGAGGTGTTGCCGATGACTATAAACGTAGTTTTCTAGTATGAAGAAAACGGTATGTTTCATGAGATTTAATTTTGCTGATCTAGATTTAAAGATTTGTTTTTCCTTGTCTGTTGTTAAAGAGGTTACCATTTTCTGTGGAGGTTGAGAATACATTGCCGCCCGGAAAGGGATTGGCAACGCAAATATATACAATTTTCTAAGAAACTGTATGGTAACTTTGAATTTTAACAAGAATATGCCCAAAACAAGATCATGAGAAATTGCCAGATACAATATTTATATATCTAAAAGCTGAAAATTCCTATTTAAACATAGGATAGTTTTTGCTTTTATATTAAATTATATTTCCAGTATCATAAGATGGGAGAAATAGCAATATGTTTTGTTCTCACTGAATGGTGTTTTGAAATATTACTTAATATGGGACAAAAAATTCTAAAAGCATATTAAAACAACTCTATAGAAATATGACTCAAACATACACTGTATATCAAAATTATTTAAAAAAAATATTCTGAAAGAAATTTTTTAAAAATAAAATAGTATAAAAGGCGAAAAAACGAAATAATTGAGGGGAATGAAGAGGTGAAAAGGGAGTGAGTAGAAATTCAAAATCGAGATGTATTGTAACATAGGAAACGATAGACGAGTTAGGCTTAAAAAAAACAAAAGCGAAATTTGGATAATCAAAATATTATCATCATCATCACTCATCGTGCCTAGTAGCTCATAAGTTCTGTAGCTTGCGTCGCCTCCCTGGTGAACGTAAACTATATAGTAATAAAAATGTAAAACGAAATTAGTTTTTATAATATTCACTAAAATTCTGAAATAATAATGAGTAAAAGTTAATGAAAGTGTATAGCATTTAAGCTAAATGACATGGAAAGCACATGGCTGAAATTGGAGGTAAGTTTAGTAAAGAACTCTTCGTCAGAACAGGCCTTCATACAAAAATAACCCAAAATAATCGAGTATTTCGGAATATGGAATTATAAGTTTTATATACATATTGTTGCATTTTTATACTTTAATTTATGTTTTGACGGATTGGAAAATCATGGCGCGTTCTGCCCGGATATTTCTTTTCTGTTGTAATTGCTATTTAACAGGTATAAATCAATCTAATATTGTTTGCTACTTTCTTATATGTTTAAATTTTGGGCTTCTCTAGGTGTTACAGCATATCTTTGTTATATTTCTTTGTATTATCATAAACAAGTTTTAAACCAAATATATATATATATATATATATATATATATATATATATATATATATATATATATATATATGGTTTAAAAGTTGAAATGACAAAAAATCCTTATCTGAGCACTTGGCTGAACACGGAAAGTATATACCCGGCAACTTTAGAAGTTTTTAATATATTATCAGGCTGAATAATTTTAGATTAACCTATCTGTATAGAGGGACCAAACTGAAAACCGATTATTTATAATATCTAATGTATATGGATACCTTAACCTAAATAACAAATTGTTCAAAAAACATAAAATCTCTAATGAAAGCACGGAACTTTATTGCCATTAGATCAATATGGAATAGACCCACTTCGAGCAGCTATGCAGGATTGAATACGACGAGGCATCCTGTCAATGAGATGGTCAATGGTGTGCTGAGGGATGGCATTCCACACAGCATGCAATTGGGTTTGTAACTGAACTTGATTTGTTGGAATTGGGAGTTCTCTTAATCGGCGACCAATGATGTCCCAGATAATCCGGACAAATCCGGAAAATATGCTGGCCAAGACAGGATACCAAAACCTTGTAGACTATTCATAGTTACCTGTACAGTATGTGGCCTGGCATTTTCCTGCTGAAAAAGCAGTCCAGATCTGGTTGACAGATATGGTACCACAGGTGTCACAATGTCAAAGACGTATCGTTGTGCTGTGATACTGCCAGAAAGTGGACCAAATGTGTTCGTCCACAAAATGTTATACCACTCTAAACCATGGTACCACTTAGCGGGACTATGTCACGACTGATATAAAAAACTTCCTGGTGGCATGAAAGCATTTGATGAAAGCACCGCCATACGTAGGTACGGCCATCTGGCATGCCAAAACATAATCGTGATTCATCTGTGAACAGAATGTTTCGCCATTCTGTCGACTAATTGCGTCTTATTTAACACCACTGGAGGCGACGTAACCGGTGAAGATGTTGAAACGGTAGATGTCGAAAAGGTCTTCTACCTCGGAGTCCTGCGTCATGCAAATGGTTTCGAATTGTTTGCGTCGAAACCACATTACCTGTAGTGTGGGATACATATTGTTATAACACGGTTGCTGTGGTAAACGGTTCCCGCGCAACGATTCTCAGAAGCATACGATCTTCATGTGGTGTGATACACCTGGAAGCTGTACTACCTGATCTTCGTGTCGTTTAGTTGTCTCTCATGAACCGTAACACACAACGTTGAACTTTTCCCGGCCGTCCAATTTACTGCTCCATGTCCTAGGATGAGCTGGTCGGCCTTGGTTTTCGACACACCGTTGAACTGCGCTCACATCACGACCCAATAGTTGAGCAATTCTTCGAAGGCTCATTCCATCCTCACATAAAAGCATGATTTGTTGCCGTTCCGTTGACGACAACTGAACGTATGCGGTACGTTAATGTTCTCTTGGCATGCTGTGATGATTTTTACAAGTTGAAACCAATGACGCTACAATTTAGCTGTGATATCGCTCCTCCTTGACCTGACGCTTTTATGCTACTCGGCAAGGTGTTACGTCACTATGCGCAACGAAACTGTGATCATTTGCATATCTTGCCTTGCTGTTTTCATTGCCTGATTTACATAAAGTTACACCTACAACTTTATGGTATTGCGATTTCAGTTGTGAGCAATATATATATATATATATATATATATATATATATATATATATATATAATAGAAGTTTGAAAATCCAATGAACGAAAAGTAAGAAGATGTAACACGATAAACCTAACTTTTTTAAAAACACCCACAGAATAAAATATAATACAGCAAATCATCAATCAAATGGATAAAAAATACAAAACACAAGCTATCAAGTTACAGAAAATCAACCAAATTAAAAGGTATGGAATCAAAAAAAGAAAAACTTAAGCTAAATTCAACTATCTAACAGGCTTACAAAACAAAAGTAAAAATCAACTAATCCTCAAGCAAATGGGAAAAAAATAAATAAAATAAATATCGAATCAACAAGTCAATGAAAAATATAAAGGTATGGAATCGAAATAAGTATAACAAACGAAATCAAGCACAAACGCATTACACGTGGACGAGGCTCTAAGCCTAAATCATGAATTGTTAACCTCTACAAAAATCTAATCATGTCCAAGTTTTTTGTAGAAGCAAACACAAAAATGTATGTTTCTGAAGAAATAGATAGATTAAATCTATAAACTATTTCTACTTGGACGACATACATAAAGAAGGAATAAAAAAGAAAAAATGAATACCTGGAAAAAGCACAGCGTATGTACAATCGAGTCAATACAGGGTACACTGATAAAAGAGACCAGTGTTGCCATTCGTAAAGAAAAAAATAAAAAACCATTTACTGTTGCCATTCATAAGAATTGAAAAACTGTGAAGCGAAATGTTAAGAAAAAGTATTAATATACAAAAAGAGCTACTAAAAAGAGGGGCAAATAATAGTAATGCTGAAGTGGGAAGTGAATGAAAAAAAAAAACAAGAGAATGGAGATGTCTGGCTAATATAAGATACTATGAATAGAATTATATGATACTATGAAAAGAATTATAAAAATCCAGCTATTTTAAATTTTTTAACAATACTATTTACTAAATAAGAGGGATATTTATATAAATTACTAGTAATTTTGAGATTATTGATATGCATAGCATGAAATTTTTTATCAGATAATCTATAAATTCTAAAAAGCTGATTGAGTATAATATTTCTAAACAATTGAATCGAGTTACAGGAATTAAAAGGTAAGATTTTATTAATATTAAAATTATAAAAGTCTTTTTTATCATATAAATTTGTAACAATTCTATTAGAAGGATCAATAAAAAGATTTAAATCCAAAAAATTAACATTTTTACTAATAGTAGCTTCATTAGGAATTAATTCCAAATTGTCTGGATAGTAATCTATATCTATGAGATAATTTTCTGTATGTACTAAGCAAATCAGATCATCAACATATCTGTAAAAAGTATAATCTATTGAAGTAAATGACTTTTCATAATGATAAAGGTATAAATTAGCTAGCATACTGCTACTGCAGCCACCCTGTGGAACTCCTGAGACTTGTAAGTATAATTTATTTCCTTGAAAAATATAATTATTGAAAATAACAAAGTGAAGAAGTTTAGGAAAATTTATAAATTTAATTTGATTTGAAAGAGGTGTAATATAAGCATTATATAGAGCTAAAATAACATCATATAGATCAGATATCTTAATATTATTAAAAAGATCTTTAAAATCAAAAGTTTGAAATCCTATTATTTTTCTAAGAGATGTTAATTTATTCTTTAATTCTTTACTATTATTTAGAATATGGTAATTATTGCTAGTCTGGCTTAAACTCTTATTTATTAGATTTAAAGAATTTAGTAATAATTTACTCGCAGTAGTAGAGTAAGTATTATGGCCACTAGTAACTGTTCTAAATTTAATAGGATTTTTATGAAATTTTGGAATAAGCACTATATAAGGAAATTTAAGATATTTATATTTAATATTTAAATCACTATACATATTGATAATTTTCAATTTAATACTATTGATGGAATGTAAATCAGGTTTAAAAAGACTATTATTTTTTAAATAATCTAACAGAAATTGAATATAAAATTTTTTACAGATAATAGCATAATTATTAGAGGCTTTATCAACATAGGTGATAACAAAGGATCTTTGTAAATCATTAATGGAATGTTTAATATTATCAATATTATATAAAGATCTAGACAATTTAATATCTCTAATAGCATTTTTAATTGATTCTAATATAGTAAATTTCCACATATTAAATGCCTCTAATGGCAGAGCGTATTTACAAGCTAATTTATATATATATTTATCAAGATCTAGATTAATTGATTTTAAAACTTTAAAAGAATTATTACAAGAAGGTATCCTAAATTTAGTGCCAAATGACATAATGGTTCTTAACACATTGTCACTAACAATGTCTAAATCTCCTGTAACTATATGCCCCAAGTCTGTATTTAGAAATTTAGCAAATTTATTTAATTTACAAATACATTCACTATCTACAATTGACTGAGAAGAATGATCAGTAGAGAGCGATTGTGAAACTTCATTATAATTAAATATAGACCTACCAATAGGCTTATTGTATTTGAATGTCTTTGAAACAAATAAATCACCAATAGGCAATAAATGTTTAAACTTGTTAAACAGATGTCCAAAATTTATAGAATTATATATAGGATGTTTGAAAGAGATAACACAATAAGAATAAGTAGTTGTATTATTATAATGAAATTGATTTAGTTTTAAATTTAAATACTGTGATCTTGTAATAAGCAAATCAAAGAAAATATGATTAAAATGTTCATTAGCAAGATTTAATTTTAAAAAAATGGCATAAACCTTATTTAAATGTTTTTTCTTTACCGTAAAAACCCAGGATCTTATGAATTTCCATTGAAAAGTTCTATTAAATTGATTATGTAGAGTTATAATCTCAGATTTATGATCATTAAGTATGGAATGTCCCTTTCCTCGTTTAAATCTTTTGAGTTTGATTGATTCACTATCATTTAAATGGGGTTTCAAAAAAAGGTGATTAAAAATAGAATATTTATTATCTACAAAATTATTTTTTACAACATTACCATTTAGATACATTTGATTTAATCCATATGGAAAAAGAGTACACTGTGATTTAATATAGTAGTTTTCAAAATAAATCCTATCTGCTGACTTTGTTTTTATATCTAAAATATGTATAGTAATATTTTCAAAACCGTGTTTGTCAAAGTGTTTATATTCAATTTTATTGCAAGTAGGAAGAAAATTATTATTTAGAATATATTTTTAGACATATATATGTAATGGCTTTTTAATGGTGTTTTTTGTCTATTGTTTAGAACCTATAGAAGTTTATACACACACACACACACACACACACACACACACACACACACGCACACACACACACACACACACATATATATATATATATATATATTGATGTATTATTACAATTCATTTTGAGATGAATGTTATCACCAAGTTCTCAAAATGCATGCATTAATCTGATATAAAACAACAAAACAAAACCTGTTAGCAAATCAAAAATAAATATATAAATTAATTAAAAGTAAAATCTTAAGATAATGCTTAAAGAATTTATAACAAAAATAAGTTTTTGTAGGAAGTGAATTCCCAGTAAAATATTCCATTTTTTAATTAATTATTATACTACTCCCCACGGACTCAAGTGTTTTAATTAACTTATAGTTTTAAACCCAGTTTGCCAACCTTTTATATATTAACTAGTTCAAATCGAATTTTTGCTTTCAAAAGAAAAAATAGAAAAGAAAAATAGAAAATATTTCCAGAAACATTGCTCAAACAAATACATACTTAAAAAAGAGATTTTTTAATTACTTAGATAATTTTAAATAGAAAATTATTAATGGGGGTATTTGAGTTTACTTATTTTTCTTCTTAATGGTTTTTTTTTCTATTTTTTAGAACCTATAAAAGTTTTTAATTACGAACTGAATGCTTGATAACAAAAGAGAAAAAATGAGAACATATCAAAAAACAAAAAGTACATATTTCGAATTCTAAACATTTTCCAAAAAGAAAAAAAATTTCCGGGAGCAAAAATTTCTATTTTTGTCTGCATTTTACGTAATTTATGTAGAATTAAAAAAAATTCTACCTTTTTGATAAGGAGAAAAAAGAATCAAATGTAAAACCTCTTGTTGCTCTGGAAAAAAGTGGAAATACTTTTAATTTTTTGTGAAAGCCACCTGAAATAATTTCCAGTATATTGTGAAATTAAATGGCACAATATTCTTTAAACATCTAAACTTCTTCATTATTTTAAATTGAAAAGAAGAACAACGGAAAAAGCGAATAGCAAAACACGTTATAGCGTGGTTGACTGATGAAGTAACTGCGCCACATTTACGCAGCGATAAAAAGCAAAAGCTTTCTGCAAAAAAAGGGGAGAAAAATACTTTTCTGGGCTAGTTTTGTTAATTCCACTCACACGAAAAACTTTTAATCGCTTTAAAAGAAAAGTAGAAAGAATGGTTGCAAATTTAATTTAAGTTTTTCTTTACAGAAACCACGAGTTTTCACGTTTCATCCAACTCTCCTGTATGTAAGGGCATCAAGAAAAGAACTGTTTTTATGTATTAAAATTAATTTCTTGCTTTAAGGATGGGGAAGTTGCACATTATGAAAAATCGTTCCTTATCATGGATTAGCTACGTAAATATTTTTTTCTAAATCATTCTTTTTAAATTTGTGTTCCCTTGATCAGATTATTAAAGACAACTGAACTGAAAGACACAAAGTAACAGCAGCAGAAAAATATGCAAATGAAGTTGACTGAAACATATTTATATTAAAAAAAATTAAACCAGTTGATATTATGTGCTATTTTTTAATTTTTTATATTGATTTTGTGAAAATATGTGGACTAAAATGAATAACTGATTTCAATAATGGCATTTTAAAATAGATATTTCCTCTTGATTTACCACAATTTTCTAAAATAGTTACGAAGCTTACTGTAAAGAGGCGTTTTGAAACTTGGAGTCATGGTCTTGGTGCAATAACTTGCATAAGAATTCCGATTTTGCTTTTATAAGAGCTCATCAGCACCGAATGCGGCAAGAAAACTTTACAACTTTTCCAAATTTTTGCCAATCTCTATAGTGACCAATAAAATCAACCTAATCAAGCAGTTTTCATAAAAATCATAAATGTTTGACATTGAACTGCATGGAGCAGCAAGGAGAGTCAACTGAATTATATGATTCACTTCGTTGGTTGCAAAATTGTGGCTTACTTTTTAATTAGATAACTATTCGTAGCTTATAAGCATAACACGATCTATCGATTAAACGATTCGATGTAGCAAAAACGTTCCACTCATGCACATCTGAACATGCATTGGAATTTTATAGCATTTATGCTATCTGTGATTTTGCTATCAATTTTCTAAATATTACAGTGGTGTACGGACATAGTAGAGTAAGGGCGGGAAAGAGTGCGTAATCTCTAAGTGCTTTTATCTCGAACAGGCGTATATAGCTATAATTTAGAAGTTAGCTTTTTAATTCCCTTGTTCTTCAGAAAATTTAGAAGCAGTCTCGTAGTGTAAAATTAGAAGTTTTTTTTGTTTATATTATCAGAATTAATTTTTCAGGCGTTTTCAATAGCAGTTTTTCTAAAGCACTAAAATAATAAAAGCCAAACATTTGCGTACAGTTTTTAGATGCGCTATTCTAAAACACATTGATAGTAATGTGTTCCATGTATGTATCTTTAAAACATATGGCTCTTTGACCTTGTTGCCAGTTTGATATACAATTGAGTAAGAGTACACAGGATAAGATTGCCTTCTACGCTGAAGCAATAGCAATAGAAGATTAATTATTTTATTCTGAAAATGTTTAAAAATTGTAATATTATTAGCTTAAAACTAGGGCGCGTTTAAATAAATATTTGTAAGATTTCTTTTAAGCCATGATAAAATTAATTCAAACTGTATCTGATTACCAAACATCCAATTCTTACTGATATTATTTTAAAAATCGCAATATAAGTAAACGTTTAGACTCATTTAATTGAAGTAGACTCTATACTATTCCAGATGAGAAAATATTCAAGGAAATCCAATCAAACGTTTCTTCACGTGTCAGTATTTAAATAACTTGTTGTTTGTGTATGTGTCTGTTGGCACTGTAGCTGAAAAGTGAAGCAACATAAGCTGCAAAGTTTTGTTCAAAGATACTTTCTGACAAGTTCTGAGACACCTCAAAGTGATTTTATTATTAAATTTAATTTAGTGTTTATTTATTTAATGTTTAGGCGGAAATTTGACCATTTGCACAACAGTGAATTTATAGCGATTGGTAAAGTTCTAATTTTAATGAGTTTTAATCGTAACATTGTCATAAAGTACAATTTTCAATATGTTTTAAATGGGATCCATAGCATGACGTCCCGAGTTTGGGTTAGTTATTAAATAATTTAATATCTACGCATTTTACTATCAATATGTGCATAATATATTTTTATGTTCCGTCGTCGCTGAAGTTATTCTACATATTATCACCAAATTTGAGGCGATTCAAAATGCATGCATTCGTTCTGTTTAGAAAACAAAATTCTGTCGAATTTGCTAATTTGTAAGAAGTTTTAAGTATAGATATATGTTTTCAGATCTCAACACATTTTTCGAATCGAAAACCAAAAAAATCTCATTTTACTATTGAAATAATTCTTAAACAGGAACAGAAGATTTATTTCACATATATAATGCACGAGGGCGCAAATCATCACATCTTTAGAAACTCTTTAGTGAATGCTCCTAGCGAGATGCTGTACAAACCAGGAAGTTAAATTTTAGAGACCCAGCTATGGTCGAAAAGGTGTACACCAGTTTCAGTTTTCTTCAGGCGTCACTCATGTGATGCTTCAACGACATTATAAATGTACAGCCGCGGAAAAAAAAAACGCCCCACCCTCTGATAATCGAGCATCGTTCATCGTAGAGAAAATTGAATGATACCATTCGATTAGTAATAACATCCTCTCCAAATTAATGTGCGTAAAATTTACATATGGGGCCGTCTACATATCTAAACGCGCACAAACTTCGGAATTTCAATGGTAACACCCAATTTTGACGTCACCAACAAGTTCTAGACCCCCAAATTAGTTCAAATTCAAATTTTCACGACGTTTCTATCTTTATATCCGAAGATATTCAATATTCCGGAATGTGCAATTTTCGGGGATCAGCTCCATATTGAAAACTGCAATTTGAGGGGCGATGTTTCGTTGATTGACGACAGCACTGTTGTAAATTATTGAACTATCCTCTTGACATTCAGCATTATGACTTACCTCACAGCCAAAGGGTCGCAGGTTTAATTCCCGCATAAGCAGGTTTAATTCCCGCATTTCATGGCTGTGTGTGGTGTTGTCTTGTGTGTGTGTGTGTGTGTGTGTGTTACTAAGGCAGTGGGCCTGTAATGGGTAGGATTATGTGAGCCTCAAATAGGGCACGATTATTAGGAGTAAAAAGTTGTACTGGGTACGTTGCTAAAAACTAATGGGGCATTCGTGCCAGGGTCAATAAAAGGAAGAAGAATGAAATGTTTATTTTCAAATGTCATTTTATAATGCTGTTTCAAAATCAATTTATGAGACTAACAAATATCTGCAGATGACTCGACAAAACAACTCCATTGGAACTTGGTGACGAATTTAAACGTATCAATCCGTCATTATCAATCACCGTTTGAAGTCTTGCTGGTGTTTAATATCACATAATTTTATAATTTGTTATTGTTTTATATAAATATTTTTTATTATAGATTATTACATTTTGTTGCCGATTTCAACTCGCTGTAGCTCGGGAACTATTAATCGGCAGTAACATAAGTAGATCCCATTTATAACAATACAAGTTTTCACCCTTCAATACAGTAGCAGAATTACATTGATTAGGTTGCATCTATACAACACTGTTTCTACAAAGTTTTTATTAAAACTGGGTAAAAATAAATGCCCGTTTTCTTAAATAAAGATTAACTTACAATTAATATAACTTTTTTTTCAAATTAGTCATTTTTTAAACTAATATATGATCCCTAAAGTCATCGTGATGCTGAATGTTTAAACATTTCGAAAGAACTAGTGGGAGGAAACACCTGGAATTTTATATAAACATATAAAAACTCTTTGTGAATCGATTTTTATCAAAACGTGTCCAGGTTTGTATTCATATTTTTTCGGTTATTGATTTCATAATTAATATTTAATACAAACAATTGATTCTACGAAAATAAAAATCACGTAAATGTGTTTGGGTTGTTTAGTAGTAACGTCATACAAATAATCAGCGTGAGCAGATAATTATTACAGAAGATATGAATGGAAGTCTTGGAAACTAATTTAACATTAGGAGCTCAAAACTTTACATACTCACAACTCAGAAACGCTGCACCCAAATGACTTGAAATGTGGTATCACAGGTTGAATTTTGCTCTAGATTCGAACTATGTTGTCAAACTTGGGTATTGCCATTGAAAACTTCAAAGTTTGTGCGCGTTTAGATACGAAGACGGCCCCTTATGCAAATTTTACGCACATTAATTTGTAGAGGATGTTATTCCTAATCGAATGGTATCATTCAATTTTCTCTACGATGAACGATGCTCGATTAACAGAGGGTGGGGCGTTTTTTTTTTTCCGCTGCTGTACATTCTAGCAACTGTTAATATAATTCTGATAAATATTCAGTCAGCATCGGTAGTGGCCAGTTAGTAATTCTTCAAAATGTTATTTGTTATATTTGGTGGTCAATTTCAGCTGTTCATTAGGTAGTTTTCCATAGTTGACTAGAAAACTGATGGTTTGGTTAAGCAACTTCATCGAGGACAGATTTTTTTTTCTCGTAGTGTAAATTATAGCCATGCAATTATTTTCAAAAGTTTATTTCTTTTACACAGTTTTATTTCATCTCTTCAAGGAGCAGAATTGTAATTCTGCTCCTTGATTGATTATTTTATTATCATTTAGGCCTGTAGATAGGGCTGAGACAGGGTGGGTCTGAACTACAATATATTTTATGTCTCATTTTAAAATTTCTGGCAAAATCTGCTAAACAAACTGCCAAACTGCCTTTTATACATGACCCATCTTGCTTCATTGCTAGTTCAACCAGAAGTTTTAGTTTGAATGCGGGCCTGTATGACGTCGTTGCAAAATGATATGTGTTAACCTGAATAATAGACAAGAACATGCAAAATATCATACTAACACCCTAGTCTGGATATTTTACCCTCACTGTATGTGTTGCTCATTTTATTGAGAGTTATTTTATTCAATTATTCACCATTATTTTATTAGTATAAGTTTCTACTTTTAAGTGAAAAATCATTGTATTTATGATTTTAATTAATTTATTTGAATATATATTTTTCATCGCAATCAATATGTAAATTTTGTTCTTTACCTTTGATAAACGAAGACGATACGAAGAAAGGATTCATTAACGTTTAGCATGCATTCCTGAGAATAAGTTAATGTAGTCCGTCGAAATATTTGTATGCCCATTCAGTCTTTGAGCTTTGTCTCGTAACATAATGAAAGACGTTGGCTTTTTTCTCGCTTTTCTGTACTCGGAAGAACCTGGCATGAGTGGAATTCTTTCCCTGCAAAGCTTTCTCTTTCATTCGCTTGATTGTATTCTCTGCGATTCAACAGATTCTTCGGTTCGGTCCAATTTCGCCCCGATTTCCCCTCTCCTCACTACCACTTCTCTCCCCATCTTCTTTTTCGTCCAAGAATGTGTTCTTTATTGTCCTTGGAAATGATTAATAGTAGCTGGAAAACAGTCCACAACAGAACATATGGAGGAACTAAGTCAATACGAAGCATTCTTTTGGAGCTCGCAACCTCCTTTTCTAGATATTCGCCAAAAAATCTTTCTCATATTTATCACGCGTTCGTTTTTATTTATATTTTTTACTTAAAGGGCTATTTGGATTTTATTTCGTTTTCATTAAACTTTTGGTATGTGTAGGACAGAAAAGGGGAACGAAGTTTAAAGAGGGAAATTGTGACAGATGCAGAGATAGTATACGATCGGGGACTGACAGGTTAAAAATAAGGGCTATACCATAAAAAGAAATTCAAAAGGAAAGAATAAGAATGCAGTTTTAAAATCAGAAGACCGCTTTAAACTGTAGGATCCACATTCTTTCGTATTTTCATAAATATAATTATTAAATATAAATTAAAGAATGGAATTTGAATTATCTCTTAATCATTTTGTTGTTACTTTGATATTATGTGCGTTTTTTAATTTTGCTAAATTTTGGAAGTTTTTAAATTTAATTATGTACATTAAAATAAGTATTTAATGAATATCTACGGATTTAATTTACAAATAAGTTAGATATGACTGACTTTCAAAACTTTTTTGAGACACATTGATATTAAAATATCTCATTTGACACTTTGTTATTGAGCACACATAGTTTTAAAGTAATACAGTATAAATGTAATAATTCCTCCATATGCGAGGTCTGTTTTATTCAAATTGGTTGATAATTGAATGTGAATTAGCTGAAAATTAGATATGAATTGGCTGATTTCTTTTATTCTTAAAAGAAATAATTTCCCAGATCGAAATTATTGTCTTTGTAATTGCTTTGCAAAAGCAAATATCCGAGATGCTTCAAAACGTATAATCTCTCTCAGTTGATTAACTAATTCAAATACATAGATGTCGTCAGAAATTAGGAAAAAGCATATTTGTAAACTGCATATACAAATTTTAGGAAATGTCCTGTCCACAGTCTTACAAAAAATTTAAGAGCTATCGAAATAATGCTTCTATCACCAAACGTTAACGCACTTCTTCAACCTCATGGTCAAAGCGTTACTCATGATTTCAAACATGGAGATGAAACATTGCTAGTTAAAGATTTGACAAAATCTTCTCATGAAAATAGTCGCACTAAAAAGTTGAAGTGTCCGTTTTGAATGCAATCAACGGCATTCACAGACTTGGAATTTAGTCTCAAATAAACCTATAACGAATGTCTTAAACATTCAGGGTTCCTGATGACAAATAAAACGGAGTTGAAAATATAGACGCTAACACTGATTCTTTATTGAATTTATTAGAAATCGCAAATGAAAGTCGTTGTACTGTTTCAGACATTAATGACTATATAGATATCGATAACAACGTTGCAGTGTGCTCTCAAGCAATCACACGAGACAACAGAATTATCTACAGAATATTTAGAAGAAAAAATGAAAGAAACGTGAAGAAAAAGTGAATTTTTACACCACCTAATTAAACACAATATCTTGAAGCCTAAAAAACCATTCGATATTACCTTAAGTCAGTTCAAGGTACTACAGATGATGATGATGAATTCAGAGCTCTAAATGTTTTATCTAAGTCAATTTGACCAACAAGTGTATATTTAAGTCAAATTTAGATAAGTGCTGCAGCATAATATGTATGCAAAATTGTAGCATTAAAGCTTGAATAATGTTCAAATAAACCCCAAAGGGTGTAAAGTTAATATTTTCTTATCATTTACGTAATTTATTAATAGTTCTAATTATTAATTTATATAATTGTTATGAATATCATCATAAGTTTAAAATTTAAATGACCGTTACAGTAATGCATATTCAGTACTTTCACGGGTTACTCCGCTCCGCTTAGATCGTTACTTCGCAGAAGTGATCAACATTTCTTGGTCCCTTGAGTGACTACTTATCGAGGTTTTACTTCATTATTGCTTAACAGATATTAGTAATATTTCTATTTGTCAAGTTTTATTTGCGCGAAATATAAATTAATTTGGTACTTCAAAATAATTTTTGATGTTGTCATCTAGCAAACCACCAAATATCAGCGTACTTTTCAACGATAAAAACGTTGTGCCATTGATCTTGTCTATCATTATTTCGCATTGAAAGAAGTAAAGTACTTGCATTATGTAGGAAAAATCATGTTCTGCTCACATCAGATGTTTTTTTTTTCTTCGGACGTTTAATGCCTTTTTCGATGTTTACGAGCCTCGTGTTTTGTTGTCATGACTCGGATTTCAGTAGTGCTGATTCTTCTCCGATTTATTTCGCAAAAATTTTTTTAACCGATGCTTCATTGACAACTAATTCCAAGTTTTTCATAATTTGTAAAATGCCCACAGTTTCATAATTAAGCATTATTTTTGCAATAGATACTGCGATTTCTCCAACTGACCTTCAACTTCCAATGGATTTTAGGCAACATTTGCAAACAACTGAGTTCAACGATTCATTCGGATTTTGGATTCTTCCACACAGACACCTTTTATAAAAGTCAGAAAGATCCTTAAAAATTGTTTTAATGCCAAACATTACTGCATGAGGTACAATCATGGTGTGGTGGAAATGTTCAGTTATGTTTTCCAACGTAGCTCTGTTATATTTACACTGCTAGTCTAGCTGCTTAGGAGAGAAGTAATGCATAGGTTCTATATCCGTAGATGCTGTAAGAGCCCACACAACCCTAACAGCTTTTTTAATTTCACAGATATCGTTTTTATTGGCTCGTACTGCATTTCCATTGTGGGTTTCTGAATAAGGGAATCAGTGAGTCGACCTTTTCACCAATTGTTTTACCATCAGATAATTTTGTTTTCGACAACTGTGCCTTTAGTTTTCTCAAACGTGAATGCATGCGATTTTGCGCGTGGCCTACATATTCAATCTTTTAAATAATAACACCATTATACAGATCTTAAATTTGCAAAGAAACACAAGTCTTTGTGCCCCTATCATCATAACTCTCATACCGAACATCACGTGTTTCCTAAGATCTAGCAAATATTTTCATAAAGCCTTCAGCTTCCATATTTTCAGCAGAATCATTGTAGTTTTATTGTAGACGTTGTAACCAAGCTCATTTAGTTAATAAAAAAATAATACAGCATTTAATGTAATACTTTTTATTATGCATTGTTACAGTATAATGACGAACACAAAGCACAACAAACAACATGTGAACAAACAAGAAATTCAAGAGAGTAGTAGTAGTAGAAGTTAATACCACTAGCAGATATTCTTGCAGTTAATATTTTAAATATACAACTGTTCTCTAATGCCATCAGGTATAATTGAGGTCAGTCAAGTATAATTGACACTTCTTTCTGAAGAGATATATCAAATCTCCGCATTCTGCTTCCAAAGCTTACCATCGATACTTATCCAGTAAGATCCTCTCTCCTAATTATTCTCCCAAACTAATATCGAACAACTTTATTGTTGTAATTTCAAGCTTGTACATTTCCCACTATTTCAAATT